>JAQMCX010000048.1:13413262-13442616 GCA_029814765.1 Acanthurus leucopareius | reverse complement strand
CAAGCACAGCAGTGTAACATTGACATACAAATTTGATGGTTGGTGCTGAGTAAGATGGAAAAAAGACATGTATTTATCAACATGTCGCATGTCCTCTGAGGTGGCTGAGAGAGAGAGAGAGAGAGAGAGAGAGAAAGAGAAAGAGAGAGAGAGAGAGCACCAACCATGGAGACTTAAGGGAGTCAATGGGAAACCTTACCACTGTAAGGAGCGGTTCACCGTGGCATAGATGAAAAATACCCTTCGATGCATCGTTTCAGTCAATCATAATAGACCTACAGCAGCCTCTGAGAGCAAGCCAGGTAAACACAGAGCAACGACACGAGCTGCAACTCTGACATTAAAACAGCTCATAACACAACTGACAAGACACAGCAGCCACACAGATTCAAAAGAGAGATACATCACAATGTATTTCAAGTCAATTATTGACAGTTCTGCCGCAGATTAATACTTGTCACGCGCTTAGTTCATGCATACACATGCAAACTAATCATGTTTGTTTATGTCCTGGATTTTTTTTTTCTGTTCTTCTCAGATAACAACTTTATGAGTATCTGCACAAAAGCACTAAGAAAAAAAAATTAATATTCTATTGCCAAAACAGAAGCTTTTATCATGTCATAGTAAACCTGATATAGTAATAAAATATAAATTAGTCTATTAACCCAAATCCTTAGCAAATGACATTCACATGTGTTTAGTAGGGAGGTTGGATACCTGCTAAAAAGCTTGCCAATCTATTGTCAGTGGATAATATAGCAAAGCACTACAGAGGGTATAGGCTCAGTGGATTATATCTTTACAAGCATTATTCTGCCTGAGTGAGTGGCTGAAAAAAACCGCACAGGCTACAACAAAGATTGGTCAGGCATGAATGCGGCCTGTGTGTTTTGTCTTCATAACATATTAATCCATCAAACCATGAAGTGGGGACTATTTAAGCCCTATACTTAAATGAGATTTTTTTTAAAAGATTTTTTTTAAACTTAGCGTTAGCACCAGAGTAGTTTAAAAAAAAAAAAAGAACTCCACATGCAAATAAAGCAGAGCTCACTGGTAGCCAGAACTTTTTTTTTTCCATAACACCTTTTTACTTTTTTTTTCTTAAATTGTAATTTCTTTTGCATATAATGCAACAAAAAAGGGGGGGTCACCACTAAATTCTGCCTCAGCATTGATGTAATTGCAACAAAATGCTGCTGAGTAAAAAAATTGAGGAGCTCGCTGACTGCGGTGGCACAGTCACACACACACACCATCTGGAGTGTATTAGAAGGAGAAGCCGTAAATATTGCTGAAAAGCCCAGGCGTTATCAGGTATGTAAGCCCGGGCCTTGCTGCGTGGCCTCCCATATGTTGACATAATCAGACTGTTGGGATGTCTATTAAAACGTATCTGAATTTAATAAATGAACACAGTAATTAAATTCAGTTTGTTTGTGCGGATCTCCCAGTGACTCCCAGTGTTGGTCTGTTTACATTTTTGGAGAGGGTGGATTATTATGGGATGAAATGCTGCAGGGCTCATGGGATGTTATCACAGTATTGAGGTTGCTGTTATGTTTGGACCATAAGCAACAGGTTAGCCGGCTTCAACTCCAACTTTCACCCAAATTTCACTTCCTTAGGAGCTAATTATCAGACGCGCTGGCATTGGTAATTATTAAGCCGCTTCGTCTTTTGCAATTGCATCACTTTGGTGCTGAGAAACAAACACACATCCTCTGAAACTTGACAGAATGAATTAAGAGTTCCTCTTGAGCTGCAAACGCTGTTACATCCGACTCACGCTTTTCCCCTTTAAAACCAAGCATTTCCTTTCCGACCATCCGGGTCTCTTATTTTCTTGGTTGCTAGTGTGATTTACCCGACACAGCATGTATACACGTGCACACACACACGCGTGCGCGCACACAAGTAAACACATGGCTCCATATACTGTATAGTAAACTAGTGAGAAAACTTGCACTTTGGAGTTTAATGCCACGTGCTGATTAATTTATTAGTGATGACAAGCACACACACACACCTGCATAAACTGCATGTATACGGACACACACACACTCTCACACACACAGACACATGTCTATCCTCGTTCACTTTTCACGTATATATCCCTCCTCCCTTTTGTCTCACACTTCTCTCTCTTTCTCACTCACTCCCCCCGGCTTTATCCGTTTCAGTCAGAGGAACACACAAGAACACTGTGCAAAAGACACACACAGGCACACACACGCACACACACATAGAGGAAAGAGAGAGAGAGAGAGAGAGAGAGAGAGAGAGAGAGAGAAGAGAGGAGAAGGGGAGACAGAGGGAGAGAGAGAGAGAGCGTCGAAATGAGCCTTACTTTTTTTTTCTTTTCCTGCCTTGAATCTTCATCCATCCGTCGTTGACAGAGCTTGACTTGATCCAGCCACTTCTTCCCCAGTGCTAAAAAGTCTGTAGTAGTGCGCTTTAATTAATATATTTCTGGGCTGTGTCCCGAACCCAGAAGCTTTAGAGAGGGAAGAGGAGTGCAGATTGAGACATATTGAGCCCGCTTTAAAAGGATCATTTCATCATGTGGGAGGTTGGGACACACAAAGTTTGGACCCGTGACTGGCATTCCGGAGAGACATGCATATTTTAAAACAACAAAGCAAGACAGAGACCGGGGGCCCCGGGGTGGGAGGGGAGAAAACTTGGAAAGAAGTTACTATCAGATGAACAGCTGTCATTGTTGGGCAAGACTTAAACGCATATTAAGATATAGTCATCTGAAAAAAAAAGGAGCTTGTCCAAATAATGTCATATCATTCATCTAAAATTTTTTAAAGTTAAATTTTATTCCAATTTTTCTGAAATAATATAAATCTAAACTATTTATATATTAAAATAAAACTAAACTTTTAACTTTTCAGAATTCACCGTTTTTGCTCCTACAGCGTTTTTAAATCTGTATGTGTAATTTATTTCCTCTATTGTCCTGAAGACGCAAAACACTTTTTAATGGAAAAGTACCACGCAAGCGTTTTATAGTTAAAACACTTTCTGCAATTAAGACACTAAATAGAAGCGAGCGTACAAAACTAAGTGGGCAAAGATTGACCTTCTATTGAATTTGAAATAAAATTAATATAATTTACCTTCTCATAAAGAAGAATACGGGATGCAGATTTTTTTTTTTTAAATCTTCAAATATCTAAATAATAGCAGTTAAGGCTGCAATTTAAAACGTCTCCCACGTCTATATTGTCAAGTCACACACAATTGTATCTCTCCCAAGTAAAGCCAGTGTGCTTAGCGCTGTCACTTCTGCACAGCTTTTACAACATCACTCCCCCCCCTCTCTTTTTTTTTCCTCTGCTTTACTGGACGGTTTTCTCTCTTGTGCACGGGGTCCATTCGTGCAAAAAGAGTAGAGAAGGCATAAATAAAAATGTGTTGGCTGTGACGAGAGATCTGTCCGCTGGAAATGAAGGGCCAGGGGAGGAAGACAAAGGGGGGAAAATGCATGCAGTGGTGTAGAGCTGGATATCTCTGTTAGTTGTCAGCGTTTAGTCCATGGCTGTGGAATGCTAATGAGTGAGGTCTCTCTCCCTTTTTTTCTCCCTCTCTTTCTCTACCCCCCCCCCCCAACCTCCTCCTGTCTACCCTCCCCACCACCCCCCCTTCTCAGGGAGAAAAAGCGGATCGATAGCTGACCCGATGGTTTTGGCCAATGCTTTATTTATCTGGCCAGGCAATGATATTATCAGCCTTGAACGTTATATACAGCAAACGTCTTCCTAAATCAACACAAAGGGATCCGCTTACACAGCGATCCGGGCTTTCTCACAACCACCTCTCTCTCTCTCTCTCCTCTCCCCTCTCTCCTCTCTCTCTCTCTCTCTCCCTCGCTCTCACTCGGCCAGCAGCGCGCGCACACACGCGTACGCACGCTGGTAGGTACACGCTTTTACGCACGGGCATGCAAAGAACGCGCCCGCATACAGAAAGACCTCACACATATATATATAAAATCATATCATTGCCTACACACAGTTTTGACAAGCATTAGAAACTTGCGTGCACTCACGCTCACACACGCACACAGACATCCACGCACACACACACGGGCGCGGAAAGGCGTCCCCGGGAGGCGTCCCCTTATGTTACATTCACAACTAGGGATATTTTATACCCCGTAGGGCTGGATTTGATCCATGGCTTAAAGGTTGCCTATGAGGTCCGCGGACAGATCTCAGAACAGCACACTGTAATCATAAGATATGCCTCTCTCCATTGACCGTGTACAGTCAATACAACAAGAAAGTCGGGGCTGTTCGCTGAGATATAGCACAAAAATCTCACGGGAATCCATTTAATTTTGGACATTTGTCCTCACCGTGCCGTTCCCAGCCATTTTGCAAGCTCGTGTGAATGAGGTGCGTGGTAGACACGGCGAAGCACTTGTTGTCCTGTGTTGTCATCATTCTTACGCACAAGACAATATGAGAAATAAGCCGTGTCATACTTCAGAGGGCCTCCCATTCATACACGGAGCCGCTATTTGGAAATTGTTATTGTCTCAAACAACAGTATTTGTCAAATGTGACCGGGGAAACTAGGCTACTATAAGTGAAATGAAGTGACGTGTAACGCCAATAGGACATTTCCACTGCTGCATAAAACAATTGGCTTGCATTGTGGGTTTTGGAGAAATAGGTTCGCTGACAACTTAGGATAATAAATGTTTCGCTTTCAGACAGATATCTCAAACGTGAAATCGCACCCAGCTGCTTGTGTAAAGCAAACAAATAGCCCCCCGTGTTAGGAGTCCTCCACTTGTGGTTTGATGAATGAAACCAGACAAAGGTAAATGGTTATTTAACTCATTTCGTAGTAACACTTTGGTAACCGGAGTTTCCGAAATTACAGAGACACAAATGGGGCCATAGTGTGCCACATATCCATCTCCCTTACCCACCGCAGCTCTGCTCTAATCTGACAGTGCATTTACTTCTCTCTTAGTGCACTTATTTTCCTTCCTTTTTTATTTAATTGAATACGAGTACTAATAATGCTGTCATCGCAGCAGATGATAAGAAATTTGGTGATAAACGTCTGGTTGAAAAATAATGAAAAAATAGCTGACATTTGAAGCTTATTATTTCAATATTTGAAATGTTGCGTAATATACCAGCTTCTGTCAAAGCGAGAATCAAAAAAAAAAAAAAAATGCTCCACAGCCTAAATAGAAAATATTACTTTTCCTAAAGTCCTCATGTGTTTCTATTGCTTATTCACAAACGTTAATTAGGAACACATGCCAACATTTCATCTGCTTTTGAACTATTGCTTTATATAGCCTGTAGTGTAACAATTGTATAACCGAATGCTCTCAGCAAGAGGATAAAAGATAGTTACTCTAGAGGGATTTAGAATACATTACGTGGAGACAACCAGCTGAAAGCTGCGTTTAATAACCCAACAAACAATTTAGTCCAGAGCTACATAAAACAAAAACGACCTGGACTGTTGAGATGGCCATGGTGAAGCCATATTCATTCTCTTTGAAAAACAAATATTTATTCTCACACGCAGCCCTCCTCGCCGTCCAGGAAACGATCCTCTGGATTATTAAAAAAAAAAAAAAAAAAACACCAGTTAAACACAAACACGCTAAATAATTCCAGCGCTTCAGTAATTATCTGTTTTTTAAGGCTGCATTTTTAGAGGTTGTTGGTTGTGTGTCTATTGTTAATTTTTGGGGGTTTTTAATTCATTATGTTCTGCCTCCAGTATTAAGCAAAAAAAAAGGAAAGGAAAGGAAAGGAAAGGCCCCATCAATTCATTATTCTGCAACTTTCACCTGAACGAACTGCTGCGGGAAGAATCCCATCCACAACGAGGAAACAACGATCCAACCCAGAGAAATATCACATTCGTGTGTGTACATGAGCTTAGGCAACAACAAGGCACCTGACAACCGACCCCGTGCTCCAGACAGGTCGATTGGAAGCTAATAGGTACAATATGCCTGAAAAGACATTAATCATGAGAACGAAAACTGCATCCCAGTGAGAGAGCATTTGAGGACAACCTAAAGCACAACCTACAGCAACATTACAGCCTGAGCGCCAGCTAATTATTACCTTAATATTATAACCTTTGAACGAGACGGACAATACAAATACATAAGACCCACTGCCACAAATAAAAACCCCCTCCCCCAGTCCTATAAGCCTGACAACAAATATGGCGATATCAAATTCAGACATTGCAACGTGCTACATGCAGTTCAGCTCCTGTCCTCCTGTCCCTCATCACTGCCAGTCAGCAGATGAAGATGTGGGCAATATGGCACACAAGCAACACGTCTGATGATGAAGAGGAGGGGAGGAGGGGTGGTGGTGGTGGTGGTGGTGGGTGGGTGGGTAGGGGGGGACCAACAGGCAAATGTAATAATTGTCACACCGAAACCCCATTTTCTTCTTCACAACGCCTTTCAATTTATCACATTTTATCACTCTAGGTGTGAGTGTAACGCAGTAATGACAGTGAGTGTGGATCTAGGTCCATAACTGGGCTTCCTGTGTCATTTGTAGAGTACACGGAGACAAAAAAGAAGGAACGAACACACAGAGAGGCAGACCCATGCAAGGACAGACTCTCTATGTAACCCATCTAACACATTGAGGACTTATCGATGTACTCATTACATTCTGAATGTGGCAAACCAAGGCCACATCTCTTTCTGTCTCCTTCACACACATACACTTGCCTTCCTTCTCACACGTTTCCCCCCCTCTCATTTGTCTCTGCACTGGCTCCATGGTCTCTCTACCTCTCCCTCTCTCCCTCTCCCTCTCTCTCTCTCCTTCTTTCTCTCCCTCCCTCTCCTACGTCCTCCCTGTTCCACACAATGCATCACACTCGGTGTTCCTATCGACTGGCTTACATGCTGTAAAATACATTTTCCAGATTGATCACGCATATCACAGCAGCTTTGCAGCGGGGCCTAACCCTTTTGCCAAATGACGCCCACATCAATATTGAGGCATGCACTATCAAGGCAGAGTTTTTAAGAACGGGGGAGAGCGGAATATTGTTTGGTTTGTGAAGAATCACCTTGATTAAGCCACAGGAGGTAGGATGGAGGTGGCTCTGTGTGGTGCGCAGGCTTTCCTTGCTGTCTGGGAAAATATTAAACATTAATGCGCTCACAGGCTGGCAGAGAGCTCACTGCTGTAGTTCCTCACGTATAGCCTCCCCTCCTTTGTGTTCGCCCTGCCAGTTATGTCAGTGGGTCTGTTAAAATGTAAGGTATGCACCCATAGTGTAATTACCACACTTAATTCCGTATATCACCTCGTTTTCACTGGTAGGTGTAATAGAGGCAAACAGTGTATTCACAATTATATGTTTCTGTATAAGGCAATGGGGGATAGTGACTCAGACTGTAACTGTAGGCTGCACTTGCGCCTTTCTTATAGAAACCAGGAGCGCACAGAGACAACAGATTCCCTCAGATGATTTAAAATAAGCCCGAGCATCTTGACATTTGCTTCCCAGGAAAATGCTTGAGAATGAGACATCGTTGCCTATTTCTTTTTTTAATAGTACAGTCACCATCACACAACTTCATCAACCGACCCTTCTGCAAAAAGCTGCATCATGGAGTAAGCAAATTGAAGGCAACAACCAATAAAATTCAAGAAACAATGAAAATTTTCAAGACGAAACAAACAAAATGTATTTGAAATGATATATTAAAAGTGCTTTTGATTTTTCATGTCTCTCCTCTTTGACTGATGATCGACTCCACACGCACTCATGGCCCGGGGAAAGGCGCCCCAGACGTCCTCTCAGTAAAAATGTCCTGGAGGTCAGTTTGCTGCTGTTGCAGGTCCATCGTATCAATTGGGAAAAAAGTTCAACCATCAGTGGTGATATTGTCATAGCGATTAGACTGTTTCTTATTTGTCTAAATTTCTTTATTTTTCTGTTTTTAAATTCTCACTTCAATTTTAATTCTTGGAGAACATAGCTTCGACAACATATATCGCACTCATTATAAGAAGCAAAAGGTTATATCAAAAAATTATTAGTATAGAATCACAGAAACCCTGGTTTATAACCAGAAAAAATACAAAACAGAGAGGTACATAGACACAGGACAATTCTTATAATTGCTTGGAAACATTATTTTCCCGCTAAGTCTTGATTTTTTTCTTACTGCGCATATGATGTTTTTCATTTTATTTGTATTTTTTACAAAAAAGGAAAATAAAGACTAGTATTTTACAAAATGAAGAGTATTGTTCTTGAAGATGAGGGTGGATTTACACAGGTGTAAAGTCCAGTTCCAATATTTTTCTGTACATAATGTATTCCATATCAGTCCCAGAAGACAGAAAAAAAGTAATGTCTTCCAAGTTTCTCAGAAAAGGTCCTATATATAGTCTTCTTGAAGGAGGATGGGGTGAGGGGTGCTGAATTTTGGTCCTTTCTTTCCTCTCTTTTTTCCTCTTTCATATAAGGATCATTGGATGGACATGTAAGGCCAGTTGAAGCTGCTCCCGGATAATAGCATATCCCTGATGAGGGTTTCAATAGGAGTTTTACCTACCAAGCGGACGAAAAACAGCTGCTCGATTACCGACGATGAGACGGTGCGCAGAGAGGGCAGCCGCAGCAGGAGCTTCCCAAAGCGGCTGGGCTGGTTCGGGTACTGGCTCCTCACGTACTCCTCCAGGGCGCACTGGGATTTCTCCTGTAGGCTCTCGATGTGAGCAGCGTCCGACAGGCCGCAAGCGTCTGAGAAACACACACCAAAAAAAAACACTGTGGTTAGGCTCGTCACGACTGTAAAAACCCCAAGGTATGCTGCAACATGTTGAGGAGAGGTTTCTAAAAATCTGAGATTATTTTGTTGTTTGACTCCAACATTTCGAGGAATGGCTGAAACAATAACTGTTGGCTAAAAATAAATTATTAAAATATCATATTCTCAAAACATTTTAGACTTTCAGGTCACCAGTCCTAGAGAGAAGCACCAACAGCTTATTTATGCAATATTATCCTATGTACATAATACATTTCCATTATAATTATGTGATATCAGAGAACTCGAAATACAAATCCGCTTAATATTTTCTATGGCTATAAAATATCAACACAAAGCCACATGGTCATTTTTAGCCTCACGTGGGCTTAGCTTTGGCAAGTGCACACCTTGCCATACCCAATTTATGTCATGCAAAAGCTCTCTGGTTATCATTCAGCATCCGCCTTTACGTGTTATTGACAAAGTGGAATGAACAAACACACTGCCCAAACATGCTACATCACACTGAGCGAGTGGGACTGTCATGCAGAATAAACAAGGGGGGCTTGCTGCTGGAGTAGGGGATGCACAGCTCAGTGGAGGATATCTGCCTGCTCCTACAACAATCAACAAGAATATGGAGCTAAATGTCATGAAAAAAACAGTGTAACAGGGTGAGCGTTTGGAGGAAGGAGTGATGGGGCAGTGGAGCACAGGCGAAAGGTAGGCTGCAGGCCTAAAGGTCGCTGCTCCTCACGTCTGGACTCTGGGGATTCAAGTATAAGGAAACATAAACGGCACTGATGAATCTGAAATTACACTGGATGTAATGTGACCTAATTACTCTGCAGTAAGCTGTTAAGTCATTTCGCCGCTCTTCTCTCCATAGACCACTCTTGGCCTGTTTTTCGATGGAGCCTATAGGACAGGCCGCTGGAAGCAATCACATTTATTAGAGGAGGTGAAGTCAATAGTCACGCAGAAGCGACATAAAATGTCAGAAAATGAGTCTGCGTGGAAATACAGGCGAGACGTGTGCTTTTTTGGGTGCTCACTGGTGGGTTTTGCAGCCCTGTGCAGCCACGCTTCAGTATAGACAAAAGCATATAAGGCTTGTTAGTGTCGTACGATGTTTCAGCTTGTTATAAAAAAAAAAGAGAACAGTTTTCCACACAACCCAAGCATGCGTGTTCTGGTGCTTATAAACTGCTGTAAACGCAAGCAGCATAACCGCCGGCATATATGGTCCCACATGGAGTCTAGGCTGTCCTCAAAGATCCTGTATTGAATGTGCTTTTGTAGAAACTACACAGGAAAGACAGCTTTAGTTTTTTTTTTTGTTTTTTTTTTTTGAAGCACTAATACATTAAACGCTGGACGGACGCTTTTAAGGCTATTCGTGATTTCTCAGCGCCATAACTCACTATGGTCAGACACAATAACCTTATGAACCCGAGGGCAACGCTGAGATCGCGGGGTGATTTACTGTGACCTTAGTCCGGCTAGTCAGAGCCCCGTGTATGCAAATCCCTTTGGATTAACGCTGAGTGTCCCTTTTTAAAATCTACAGCAATCAATAAGGTGGAAATGAAAGACATTTGGATTTTTTTTTTCTCTCTGCAAGATATAAATACTTGGCATGAATGTTGCAATGCAGCTATATAGGGGAGGTTCAAAGCATTAAATAGGCTGCAGTTGAACGTATGCGTCAAGAGAAAGCTGGTCAAAGACATCTCATAGTTCTCCATTAGGCCTGCCTGCAACCCTGCACCCCACACTACCCCAACAGACTGAGACATGGGAGCAGATAGCTTCCAGATTCGCAAACGACTATTTTTTTTTTGTGGTAGGTTAGCAAAGGCACACACTGCAGCGTGCACATGTGGATAAGGAGTTAATGTAAGACAATGATCCTGAACTGTGGTGAAATAGTTTAGCCTGGCCACCATTATTTATGCATCAAATACTGACAAGTCTGGTGTTATTAAAGGCAAACAATCCACGCTGGTCTTGGCAAAGTGCCACATGACTTGTTATAGCCAACACCAGTTGTAGCCTATCAACCTAACTAAATGATCTGTTAGAAAACATGCTGGATGTTAATGTGTGTATGAAGCTTCTCTAGATAATCTGGGGCGAATTAGAGAAACGCCGTGCAATAAGAAGAACATGGTCAAATATGGCAGTGCACGCGCTGAGGCGGTCTGACAGGATGTCACATTACTAAAGTACGGTAACTGAGGTAAAATACGTATTTATTTGCGCTTAAACGTATATTTACCTCTCAGTGTGCCTTCAAAATGTGGCGTGTCCTATAGTTGTCAAATCCCCCAAAACTAAAAAGTAGTTAATATGGTTCCTGAAACTAAAACTACAAATAAATATATTTTTTAAAAATTAACAAAAGAAAAAAAAAACCCAAGAAAAATACACAGAGCAAGTTTTTTTTTAAACTAAATGTGGTAATGTCGTAGGTTATTCGCCAAGCAAGCAAAACTGAATGTTAAAGTTGGTTTAGTAGTTGTCCAATACAAACTGTGTGTCCCTGTTTAAAAGTCTGGTGAGCACTCAAACTTAGAATTTGGATAATTTAGATCTGGACTAAATAAAGCTTATTACTACTTTACAAACACTGTATGGCATTTTAATAAGCTATTGGCGATTTTTATAAACAATTGTATATAATATAAAATAATAAATAATATAACATAACGATATAAAAATCAAATACAGTAAAGTTAATATTTATACACACGTGTACATCCTTGTGACGTTAGGAGAACAATAAAAAGTAATTATAAAAAAACGCTAGAAGACAAATGTAGCCACTCAATATAAAACTGAGTGATGACGCTTTCTAGGGAAATTGAAAATGGAAATTATTTCAATATAAATCTAAATCCGAAAACCAGAATAAAACTGAATATCTCATCACGAACGTGTCCAATTATAGGATTTGCACAACCCCGTTACAGAATTTTATAATGGGCCAAATATGAGACAATGAGGTCAAAACTTTGAGGTAAGTTCTAAAGTAGTTTGGGGCCTGTGAGTGAGTTTAGACGTCCCTTTTCCTTCCCAGCATCACCAGACAGACCTAATTGCACCAAGCGTACACAACCAACTCCAAAATAGCATCTAAATTACGCGCCGAGCGTAAATAAGGACCTTTAGGACCTTTCCCCAGCCAGCCATCAATTAAGCTATCAACAACGTAGGTTCCTTTTGAAAATTGCAGCTGATGACTTTTCAAAGCGTGTGCGACAAGAGCAACTCTCCCCTAACAACTAAGAAAATTAACAGGTCAGCTAAGATTAATCTGCAATCTATGGAGCATTGCTGTCCTGTGTCCTACACAAGCGATGCACTGACATATGAGTCAACTTCCATCAGCTTTTTTGATCTCAGTCTGCTAAGGATTATTTCCTGCCCCCCGAAGACATGTGTTTGTGCAAGCAAAACAAGGATAAAAGCATGCACCAACACTCATAAATGCATCAGCTGTCATATATCAGCCAGTGATAGACTATTTCATCTTTACGCTCATTTGACACCTGTTCCAAAATTTATGGACGCGAACCTCGGATCTCGATCTCGGCTCAGACGTGTTTTTTAAAAAAGTTCAAACACAACAATTATAAAATATTCACTTGTATGAGATTGGCAACTATCTCCGATTTAACAAAAAAAAAAAGAAAAAAAAATGAGATTGGTGTTACATTAAAAAACTCGATGCGCTCACTCAATCTGGATTTGTTTACACGTCTCATGCTGCGGCTACAACTGACATGGGAATGCATGTAAGTAGATATGTAGCAAGCTGTTGACAAAATAGCTATTCCATCGGCAACACAAACATCTCGTAAACTCAGATTTGTGACCAGCCTATACTTGACAGCCATATTGTTGATGCCACAGTGTTTCGCCCTGCGAGCCTCGCTCCCAATAACGTTACTGCAACTAGGCCTCATTTGACAATGTTCCTATGTGACATGTCGGACACCCACCTGATGTAAAAAGCACGATGGCCTTGAGGCAGCTGTACTCTGCCGAGTCTACGTGCAGGGTCTTAAGCTTCTCCACTTGCTCCTGGAAGATCCGGATGTGATCCATGAAAGCCACGACTCGGTCCGCGGACATCGGGGAGGCGTGGAGGCCCGCCGCGGCGAGCAGAGGGGCCACATGCAGAGGCATGGAGCACTGGGCTGCGTTAAGCACAAACAACTCGCTCCACGTCAGCCTGAGAAGGGACACCTGGTCGGTGATCTGCAGGTCGGGAAAGAAAGGGATGTTTCTCGCCCACTCCACGGCGCTGAAGAGCAAACGAGCCGCCAGCTCGCAGATGTTCTCGATGCCCATGATATTGTTGGGCTGCATGCACTGGCTCCCGTACCGGGACGTCGGATAAGGCTCGGCCCGCAGCAATAACGAGATGTATCCGGACAGATAGCAGTGGCCATTCAGAGGGTCCCCGTTCGTCAGCGCGTACTGGCCTGGGTTGGGCTGGGTTGGAGGCATTCGTCCTCGCTGAACCGCTGACAAAAAGAAAGAGAAAAAGAGGAAATGTGCATCCAGGACTGATAAACATTGTTCAAGAGTAGTACAACCGTCAAGCAAGTTGCAGCTAGTGTGTTTCTCCCCAGTAAAAACGGCATGCACTGAAATCTAAATTCTACACGCTTTTCAAAACATATTGACTTGTGTGTGCCGTTTGTAAGACTATAATATTACAGAAAATATTCTATCGACAACATAAACATCTCATCAAAGCAGATGTGCTGTCCCTCAACCTTCACACTGTTTACATTTGTATTTCAAGATGCACGCTACACGGGCTGTTTGTAAAATTAATCACTTTTTTACAGTATAAACACACATTTTCTGCCATCTGAAAGTACATTTGACAAATTTACTGATCTGAGTATTTCCGGGCTTTTTGCATGTTACATACAGCAGCTTACTTTTATTAATTTAGCATTAGATTCACATGGCTTTTAATTTATATTAATAATTGTTAAATGTGACCAAACATATTACAAATATGATTGATAATTACTGATAAATTCAATCATATTTACACATTTTGCCCATATCAAATGGTCAGCTAAGAATATAAGAAATTCAGCCATTGTTTCTATTATAAATAAAATATTAATGCAGCTCAGTGTACATAATACGTGGGCTTGCAGTGTGCACTACAAATAGCAGATTTTAAAAAGAGGGATGTTTGCATAAATTGGAATTGAACACTTGACATAGAGAGCAAAGTTGTACGGCCTGTAATGCACCAGGCAAAACAATGAGCCATGAACAACTTCAGCGGCATTATTCAGTGTGTCTGAGCTGTCTAGTCAGCATAAGGAGCTCGAGACAGACGTGGGTTTGTAGTGTGTTCATTTTACATTCACACACACATCTTACAAACCACCACTGTACAATTATAAATTAGTAAGCTGCACAGACTATTAGTCTTGCACATTGTACACACACGTACACACACGTATACACACACACACACACTAACACACACACTAACACTAACATACTGGCACACACACACATACACACAGCTCCCTGATCTGCTCTAAAACCTATAGCCTACGTAAAATGGGCCTGTTGGACCGAAATGCCTTTGCTTGATAATAGTAGAATTTTAGATTAGAAGAAAAACAAAATGAGAGGGTCAGCGAGACGAGCCGCTTTGTTCGGGCGACCTGCGTTCAAAAGCATAGTTGCTGTGGCTGCACTGGCCTTTTAGCCCTCTCTCACATAGGCAGAAAGACTAATCATTCATGCAAACATCCCTCAAAAACACGGATGAAGACTGCAGTATGCCCAGCCATATAGCCTGTGACCTTAATGCAACATGGCAGCCCTGTTTGCCTGCTACTAAGATGAGTAATAATGAGTGGGGTTTAAAATATATATTCACCTTCCCGCCGCATTCCCACTTTTAAACACTTCTTCAGCCGGCAGTATTGGCACTGATTTCGGTGGTGCTGGTCAATGGGACAGTTCCTATTGGCACGACATGAGTATGTTAAGTTCCTCCGTACACTCCTCTTGAAGAAACTTTTGCATCCCTCGCAGGTGAACTGACCATAGTGTTTGCCGCTCGATTTGTCTCCGCAAACCACACATTCAATATGCTGCTGACTCTGTCCAGAATTTTGACTCCCCTTGTCCCCGGCGGTCCCTGGTGTGGACGGGGGTCCCGGCTGGCTGGGGGTCTGCGGAGTGTGCGGCGCCGCCGACGCCGCCTGCTGCTCCCTCGCCGGCTGCGCTGCTGGGTTGGGGCCGCTCGGAGGTCCTCCGGCCACGTCTTCCTGCGGATCTCGCCAGACGCTAACTACCATTGCCATATCTCGGCCCCGGAAAGTGCTATAAAGCGAAATGATCGCCGGTGTTTATGGAGCGTAGAGGAGAAAAAACGAGATCTCAAAAGACGGGGCAGTGCAAAGTCAAATCGGAGCACGCAATCTCATATGGGGTAAGAAGGGGAGTACAACGCGATCAATACATTCAAAATACAGGAGGGCGATTGAATAGGCACCCGATCAGGATATGCAAGTATCGGGAGGCCAGTTCCAAGGTAAATTGCAGTCAGCCATTCAGGAATCCCTAATCTTGTAGGAAAACCCGAGTCCAGACGTAACAAATTGCAGTTTGATATAAAATAGCCACAAAGGAAAGGCTGGAGCGATTCACATGGACGCAGGAACGAGTAAAAAAAAAAACCTTTTGCTGGAAAGACACGCGATCCAAAGTGCTGCGGAGATAAATTCCTTTCTCTTTTCTTCCCCTTGCTCCTTTACACTCCCGTCTTCGCCGTATAGGAGGGGAGGAAAAACTGAAGAGCTGGATTTTTACATCTATATTCTTAAATAAACCTCATCATCTCGCCCAGCAGCGAAAGAAAACCGCGTCGCCGAATGAAGTGCCCATGTATAGTTTCACCTCTCTCCAGCAGGAGGAATGGAGATACGAAGAGAAAAGATTAAAAAAAAGAAGACCAACACCAACAACTAATAGAATATGCAAGAAGAAGGAGAGACCCAAAAATGAATGCGCTTAAACGAGAGGACCAGCAGAGCAATGTTTCCGAAACGGGGGATCTGCGCGAATGTCTGTATATAGTGAACTTTGACACTACTATTGAAACTGACACGTTTCTATGGAGATCGCTGCGCCTTATATGGTGCTCATGTCAAGGAGCCAAGAGAGGGGCTGCTGGAGACTGATAATCAAAGGCGACTGACTGGCCAGAGCCCTGCATAGAGGAGGAGGAGAGGAGGAGAGGGGGGAGATAGGGAGAGAGAGAAAATGGGAGGCTAAGGTTATAGCCAAGCCCTCTCTTTCTCTCTATTGGTTAGAGTCCCCCTCCGTTCATTCACTGCAAAAAATGTCCATCCCGGTAAGTCATTTGGGTCTCGTGTTCAAATCTTAAAATGTTATTTTTTTCCTCCAAAACCAAGGTAGAAAAAATAAAAATCAAGTGCGGTTTACAAAATTCCACTTGTTTAAAAAACCTCAGTGTGAGTCTTTTCTAGAATTTCTTGGAGTAGATGGCTTGAAATGTGGCAGAAAAATACAGGGAGATTCCTCCAGAAATCAGCAGTCGATGTAATAAAATATACGCTGATAGATCGATTGGCTCCGGGAACAAGTGGAAGCAGCTCGCTGCGATGCGAGAGTCTGTCTCCAGTCTTGGCAAAATCCAAGATTTCCAGACTGTACACCGAACTGACTGATGTATGGATATTTTTTGCAGTGTTGCCATCCACGACTGGAGGGGCTGGGGGGCTCTGACAGGCACAATTTACATTGAGCTCGCCCCGCGCTGCTATTTACTTTGAAACCTGATTAGTATGGGCCGTCTATTGTCACCAAAAAGAGGAAGAAACCCTGAATAGAATAGCAGAAAAAGCGGGGTAAAGGCAAGAAGGGACAAAGCTTTTACGCACGACAAATAAACCAAAAACTGTGCGCAGCGGCGAAAGGGGGACTCTGGCTCAGAAATTCCCCAAAGTTTCAAAATGGTTTGTCTTGGACTGGTGTCTTTATCATAAAATTAACGGACGGATGTCATTATTGGTTTGAAGCGGATTTATATTTTCACATGTTGTTTTGTCTTTGGCATGCGCATTGCGGTACATCCTCGTCTGTAATCGGTACAGTCTCGCTGATTAAAACTTACAATTTAGTTAAAATGAGCTTATAAAGGAGGGGGGGAGATGTTAATGGGCAGAATGATGTATAAAAGACAGTGTATTATACAAACGGGATGCCGTGCCAGCGGCTGAAAATATCTAAAATTAGACGGAGCAATAAGCAATATTCAATAATTACCGAGGTCCTATAGTCTCCACAATCACTGTGCTGGTGTCACATTATGTCTTAATAATGACAGTAATTCAAAATCATGTGAAGTTGCTGGGAATTTGCATGGGGATTCCGGCTTTTTTGTATCAGGGTTTCTGCAGGCTTGCCACCACTCCAACTCAAAAATGTCTGGATCGCGCTGCCATCTAGCGTACATTGTACAATTACAACCTCATGTAAGTGCATGCACAAATCATGAAACATACATTTTTAAAATCTAAAAGTTGATTAAAAAAATAAAATAAGCCCCAATTTTGAGTTTTGTTTTCTCTCGTTCTTTATTGACTTTATAAAAAAAATAGAATCGTTTAATGATGAGGTTATAGAAAGGAGTCAAAACTTTCAAAGAACAATAATAAATGCAGATTATATTAGAATAAAATATAAGACTGTCCAAAACCTACACTGGTATTATGTTTTTATGTGATTTAGACGGAACATGAAGTCAGAATAATGTGCGTAAACCGTCCAAAAACACATTAATACACCAACGTTGAAAAAGAACCACCATTAATAATACAGGAAATAATTATTTAGGGAAAGTAAACTAAATCTTTTCATACAGAACCTTAACCGAGATATTTGCACATATAATAGAGCGTAAACATGCAAGTGCCCCCTTTGGAAACGCATAGGAGGGATGGGTTGTTTTTTAAGTATTCAACAAGAGAGCTCTCTCTCCCGTCCCTGTCTCGGACACTCCACTGAAACTCCCCGGCCATATCTCCAGCTCTTTGAAAAGGTGAAACCAATAAGATTAAATCGGACAAAGATTTTTTTCTGTAAGTGTATCATTAAGATTTAACTCCACAGATTGGGAAAGGGGGCTCCGCAGGAGAAGAGGAGAGTAGAGTGAGAGGGGCAGCGAATGGGAGCAGGGTAGGTACTCTAATAGAAAGCTGGGAAACGGCGAGAGAAAAGGGAGAAAGTGGACAGCAGGACATTGAAAGAAGAAGCAACAGCGACGGCGGTTACCAGTAGAAGAGCAGCTTTCTACCTGGATAAATCCAGCCACCGGAAAGGTAAGTAAAAAAAATATTTTCTCACTTCTCTTATACGCTACACACGCAGTGGTTGTAAATGCACGGCTAAATTCGCCACATGACCGTTAACTTCGCACCCTGTAGCCGACCCGGGCAGCGTCAGAGCCACAACTTTTTTTAAACAAGTGAACAGTCGCATCTTTTCCTGCACATCATCACCGATCATCGGCACTCGTTTCTCCGTTTTTTTTCTCCCCCAGCTGCTCTCACTGATTTGTACATCAGATAGCGGCGTTATTATACGCGCACAGGCTGGTTGTAGCACCGCTGGACATGGGAGCTTTTCTTTTTTACACGTCCCGTGCAACCTCACCTGCAAGGCTATTTGTTGTTTGAACACATAATGAAAAGATCGATAGCAGGCGGTTTGTCTCAGCGATAGTGTCACCGGATTAAAAGGGCTGATCAAGGAGGGCAGCCGTTGCCCATCTTTTACACTGTATTTTTTTTCTCCAAGTGCCAGTTTAGCCACTTTAACCACCAGATGCAAATATTATAGATCATTATAGATCGCAAAATCTCGTGCACTCGCTGCGAGCACGTTATGTGTTAGAAAAGGCTGCAGTGAGGAAACGTTTGATGACATTCAGTGTGATCTATCAAAGCAGCATTATTGATGTAAAGAGACTGTAATTAAAACTGATATAAAATAAATTATGCAGCAACGTAGGGCCAGGTTAACTTATTCCAGGACACACTGCACATAAATCAGCTTTGTAAAATAACCTGACATAATAGTATTTAACTTAATCCTCTTATGGAACCATAAAGTTCATGTTAATTAATATTTTTTTTTACTTGAGCCGAGTAAGCTAATTCATTTTCTATTATTTCAGCAGTCTGTCTTTTCTTATTTGAACAGCAAAATATGCATATCTTTAGAATCTGTTAAATCATTAAAAACACGTAAAGAATTAAATAATCATAATATTATTAGACATGTATTTCAGGTAATGACTGAATTTGTGCAATAGCAGCCGTTTTACATAATCTGTAAACTATTTCTTTGAAATGCATAATTAGTCATCTTGGAATTTTTAATTCAATCTGACTTTTTCTATATGAATCAAAATAAGTAATCCACGATTAAATTATCAATGAATGTTTAAATAATCCTGGTGTTTTAGTTTTGTCTCCATTAGTTTAACATTTATTGGGATAGAAAGCAACAGTTTGGCCAAATATGTGATGATCAATAAATTATACATTTTTCACACAGATACAGTAGGACGTTGTGAGTGTCACGAAATGCAGCTTCAGTTCAGCTGAAACCAACAAGCAGCACAAGCAGTTGGGAAAACTGAGGTCATAAGTGCAAGGCCCCCCAATAAAACAACAGATGACTACAAGGACGCGTTTTAGGACATTTAAAACGATGCAAACTGAAAGACAATTACGAACGATAGAGGTTTTGTTTCTTAGTGTTTGTGTGATCACATCAGAGTTATAACCAGAGTACATAGCAAAAAAAAAGAAAAAGAAAAAGAAAAAAAGAAAACCACTGTATGGACTTAGACGCTCGTTCTGTTTTCCAGGGGGCCTCTGCTCAAAACGCCTCCTGTGTACACACTGTGTTATGTTTCTGGACGCCGGGCTGGAGGGCCACATCCAGCTGATGCTGATCCCTGACACTTCAACGCCTGCATGCAAAATTTAAATAATTCAAAGCAGCCAAAATGAATAAAGTAGCAAATAACTCTTTCCGTGGAACTAAGAGCAGTGTTACAGTTATGTTTGATGCACGGACACTGATTAATGAGCAAATATAAGCGAAGATGCAACTCCTCAAACCTTCAAAATAACTTTACACTTGTTGGGCTCTGTTTCTGTGTAGCATGGAGAAGTTAGTCCCTAACTTCATTTTCGTTATTAATTAAATGACTTAGGATTTAGTGGGTAAACACTTGTGCGCTGCTGACAGTGACACTGCACGCTTTCACCTGTTATTTAGTGTGGATGCAAATTTGTGTCTTATTTTCCATTATTTTCTGCATTTTCAGAGCACCAACATTAGGGCACCGTGTTTCATATTTGGCATTAAAATAAAAACAAGATGTAGATGAGGGTTTTACTGTCTGACAGCATAAATGTCATGTTGACAAATTAAGACAATACGTCTCGTGTCCATCTTAACGGTACATTTTGAATTTAGGTTGTATTTTTTCACAAAAGCTTCCGTATTTTTCTGTTTCTACATGTAAACAAAACTTAAGATGAACATTGATTTATGCTTTTTTTTAGTTGGACAAGGCCAAATAGTTTTATTAATTGACATGAAATCGTCAAATATACAAAGACATGAAAGCATTTGACCCTTTTCATACATTAGTATTTTTGACCTGATTTAATGAGTGAGAAACAAGTTGCTGCAGTGAAGTTGGTGTAACTTTGCTCAACACCCCTCTAGCTTAAGATAAATGGCTCTTGAGGGGAAAAAAAGGTCGTGCGCACTCCGCTGAACACAGAACAAACACTAACACTGTCATATTTCTGCGAGTCCCAATTTAAAAAAATTCAAACTCATTCTCATGTTTGAATTGGAGGTTTTGTTTCTTTGAGTGGTTGTGTGTTGAAAAGGGAGGAGGGGGTGAAGGGTGTGTGTGTGTGTGTTTGGGTGTGTGTGTGTGTGTGTGTGTGGCTGGGTGGGGGGTGCTTCTTTTTGTCCAAATCTGATCCCCAAATTATTCTGGGGGCTCAGATTGGTGTGAAAAGGACGAGAAGGTCACTTGAAATCGCCTTTTATCCGCTGGCTTTTTTTTTTCTATGGATCAGCAACTTTCAATAGACATAATCTAATCGCTCCTAATGGAAAGGCCATTCGTGAGAAATAGTGGAAATATCGTTGAGCCTATAGGCTACAGCCATTTAAGACTGAGGCGTTTAACAGGCAACAGGAGTTCACAAAATAGCATGGCTATTAATTATTACTGGACACTGAAAAGTGCTTCACCCAAACAGGGAAAGTTTACACAGTTTAAAACCGACATATTCAAATAATAGTCTGTGTATTCAGGGCAGGTATAAAAAAAACCTGTTAATCCATTTTATTTTGCCTTTAAAAAGACTTTAGATTAACTGTAAAATTGCTTCACCCTACAGTTAGAATATCCTAGTTTGCATGTATATGATTGTTTATTTCCTCGTTATTTTTAATATGGCCTCGCCTGTGGAGAGATTCAAGATCCTTCACTTACAGACGTGATGAATGAAAGTCTCTTTCCAGGGGTTTTTTTTTTTTTTGCATCCCAGACTATAATTGAGAACAATAACAGCAGTGACTTTCCCAATTAGGCTTGAGGTTGGAGTAAAGTTAAGAGGGACTGTCAGTTTAAGCTATGAGCAATGGCTTTATTGCTCACTAACCATCATTTCTTTGGAGCCTATGTGCTAATTACTTTGGATGGTCCCAGAGACGAAGATTAGCACCCAAACTCTCGTGGTTCCACAGTGCAAACACTGTAATTTTGTAGTACACCAAAAAAACCAAACTTTAAGTACCAGAAGCTAGATGAAGGGAAACAGATTTGCAGCAGTGTGTGCAGGCCTGCATCTGAAGGGATCCACAGTGAGAGGAAGCCATAGCGTATATCAATCAGCAGCTAAGCCGAAACACGCAGAGTAAACTAAGCATAACAGAGGACTACTGACAGGAGAAAATGTCTCATCAGAGGATGTTTGACTGTCAATGGCCGCTTGGTTTATATAAGTGTGTCAACTTAATGCAGCACTGTAATCATAAATGATCAACACAACACGTTTTTTAATTCTGCGGGTCCTATTTTTTTTTTTTAATCATTTTTTATTTTTTTTAGGTGCAAGTTTTTTGGGGGAAATCATTTATTCTTATCCCCCAAGTGGCTGCGAAATATCCAGGGAGCGACGCAGCCTTAAGGAACAAAGTGAATTAAAATAAGACTTAATGTACCTGTTTGACTGCGTTTAGAGAAGGCAATACGAGAAACGGGACCCAAACGGATGTGCGCGGAGGCATCTCACCCTTTAAGTAATTTATTTCGGGGGAACCGGAGGGCAAAGGTGGAATTCTTGAGAAATTCAACAAGGATAAGGGAGCTTTAGGAATTCTGCACGCAGATTACCTTTCATCCCATCCTCACATTATCCGACAACACACAGTAAAAAATAGGCTATAGCTCAGCGACAAAAGAGCGAGATTACCCTCCGACACAGAAGAGTGCAAAACAATTTTTAAGAGGTAGTGCGATTATTAGGGGAGCGAACAAGGAGGGAGACAGAGGAGGAGGAAGGAGGAGGAGGAGGAGGAGGAGGAGAGAGGAAGGGGGGTGTCAACACAGTAGAGGGGGTTATTCCCTGTGTGCTTTCAAAAGGGAAGACAAAAAAAAAAGATGACAAAGCTCACCGTTCATAGTGTCCTGTCACTGCTGTACTGGTTTGGAGGATTGTGGACCCATCAGAAAAGAGTTAATCTGCGTTTTTATGCTGGCATAAATAATTAAGGCGTGCAAATTCACATTCAACACAATGTAAAAACTAAATGAAGTTAAACGAGGATATGATCATTTACAGGCAAATCTAACAAATTAGATTTCTCAGGTTGCTGTGTGGACTTGTGGGTCATAATGCCATGCGCTGATTGTTGACACTGGGTCATAGTTTTCTCTCCCTTTATAGTTAAACTTCTGGTTTGTGACTAAATGAGTGGCATAACATCAGCACTGCATTATTATTTTTTTCTTCTCCAAAACTAACACACAGCAGGAGCTTAATTAGAAATGTAGTGTAGCTGAACCATCAGCAAGCTGGAGCTGAGAAAGACTGAGCACACAGTAGAGAGACAACAGAAAATTATTTACCCACAAACTCTCAGAGGCAGTTTGAAGAGGAAGAAAAAAACAGTATTTGTTAAAATTGAGCAACCTTGAAAAATATTTTATGCCATAAATGAATGTATAACTGCAATAAACTGTACTTTAAATTCAACCCTGCTAAAAACCGTGAAATGTTCTTACTGTAAAATAAAGAACAAGACAGCAATTGAGTGAAATATATTTTTTAATGTGCCACACATTTCTAATTGAAAGTACTATTACAATGGATTTAACCACAAGATACACCTCTATCTTACGCCCACATACACAGAAAAAAAAAAGTCTCTTGAGATTTTGTGTGTTTTTATTTGAAGGGTGTGTGTCTGGGGTTTGCATGTGTGGGCACATGTGTGTGTAAAGACAGTGACGCGAGGGTGTGAAGGTGGCCTGTGTTTAGTGTCCAGACCTGGCAGATTGTGACCTTATCAATGTGAAACTCTTAAGATAAATTATTCAGAGCACCTGTTTGATGTCTCTGGCCAAAGAATGACAAAGGTGTTAAGATTTGAGATGCATCTTAAAGCCATGAATATCAGTTACTGTGTTAACCTGTCTCATTTTTAAGAGCTGAAAAAGATGAGTAGGCTGCATTTTAATCAACAAAAGTGTGCAATATATTTCCTCACAGGGGGTGCAGAGGAGTGCGACCAGAGGAAAAAGAAACATAGATAATAAGTGTATGCTAACCTTGCAGATACATTAATACAGTTAAACTGCAACTAAATCTACTATTTTGATTGTGCAAGCTTTGGTTCCTGTCTGTCATTGTTTCACAGGTGTCCAGTGATAATGTCAGTCACTAAAGCGGGCCACCTGATTCGTCCCCGCCTGCTTTATATTCACCCTCGTTTGAAACTTGAAGCAGAGAGTTTGTGTGAGTGATTCAGCCGAGCTAACCTTGCCCTTTGTAACTGAGTTTGTGTTGTGTCTCCTCGCAGGCACAGAGCGACATGGCGGCCGGGCGTTCGGATACACAGCGGGACGTGTCAGTGTGGTGCAAGGACTGACACTGGGATGAGATGTAATTTATGGCGAGTGGTGTTTGATTATAGGACAGTCACAGTGATGCCACTGCTTAGTATGAACGCTGGGATAAGTTGACATTGCGGCCCTTCGCTGACAAGCCTATTGTACATAATCATATATGTGGTGAATGTAACATTAAAGGTAAATTAACAGAAAAAAAATCTATTCTCAGAATAGATTTCTTGAGAATCTGTCCTCTCTGAATTTTATTGCTCAGTTTAGATTTAGTTTTTTCATTAAATACATTACTGGAGTGTGTGTTTATCGAGTACTATTCCAAGCTACTCAGAAACGAATCCAAGCATCCTGGAGCTCAAATTCTTTCTCAAAGATTTGTTTTGGAAAAAGACCATAGGACTGGCAGCTGATCTTTTCATAGCTCGAGGTCAACATAACACTCAGTATAAATAAAACAAATAAGACTTGGATGGATATTAGGCTAATGATGATACATACGGATGTTCTGCGCAGAAGCTTGAATTATGTGCGAGCATGCCGAAGGAGAGCAAAGGAGAGAAACTCTCACAGACACTCTCACACACATGTTTAACTTGTCTCTGTGTGTGCATGTGTGTGTGTGTGTGCATGTGTGTGATAGTCGAGTCCGTTTCCCTCAGATGTTCCCTTTGACCTCTGACCCCACAGTTGGGGTCAAGCCCTGACAAATGAGATGGTCGAGTTCTGGCCAGAACTGCAAACATTCCACAACAATCTTCTGTCCTCCTCCTCCCCTCTCCTCATATCCGTCATTCCTCACCCTTTTTCCTCCTCTCAGTGTGTCTCTTGCATGACTTAAAGCGAGTCAGTGAAAGTTCTCATTACAAACAAACATGTTTTATTGTGTTTGCTGTTGGAATCTTAAAGTACACACCCTTCAAATAATGAATTACCACGCTGGTTAAATTTAATATTTGTCTAGTTTCACAGAAGGGAGGAAAACAAAAGAGTACGATCTTTGAGGAGAAGTTGTGTTAAAACATTTTGATATTGCAACTCTGCACTTTGAAAGCACACTGTGTTTGTGTGTGTGTGTGTGTGTGTGTGTGTGTGTGTGTTTGGAAAGCTTGTCAGTGATGTCAAGGATGAGAAATGTTGCAGTGTGGTTTTTTACACACGCTGCTGGCTCTAGCATTTCCGGCAACATTTCTCACTCTGCCTCCCTCACACCATCCGCTCTGCTGCAATATCCCCACATTTTTCCATCCTTTCACTTCTTCCCCTACCCTCCCTCCCTCCATCCCTCCCTCCCTCCGTCCCTGTTCGCCTCCTCTCCGCTCTCTGACCACTCTTACCCTTCCTCTCTGCTGCACCACCCTGCCCAATCTCAGCCTCTCCCTCCCTTCTCTCTCCTCCCAGCACATTCACCACCACCACCAACCCCCCCTCCTCGTTTTTTTTCTCCACCCACTATTTTCTCAGATTTTCTAACATGCCGCTCCACAGAATGCTACCACCTGTGTCTTTAGGGAGGAAAGGGGGGCTATTGGTATTCCTCTTTGGGAAGCTGGTTAAGGTAAGTGGCAACCTCTATTACAATGACATGGCAAATAATGGTTCTGCTTGTTGTGCTCCTGTATTACCTTTTCTTTTCTTTTTTTTTTTCTTCGTGAAATGACCCGGGCTTCCTAAGCATCACCACCCTCCATCAGAGCTCTAGCTACAAGTCAGTGCTGTAAAAAAACCCACAGAGTCACTATCGATGAACGTCAGCACGGCAGTCGCACTGCCACAAAAAAGGAGCCTGGAGATCAACAAAGCTGGTTGATACAGTAACACTGAGTGGATGGTGCTCTTGAACTTGCTTTAATAATGATGTAATATTACTAAAAGGCAATGCAACACAGCAAAGATCTTAATAAAAACACATCAATCTCGATACGCGCGTATGTGTGTGTGTTTTTTTTCTCTCTCTCCTCACTCCCAGTTGAATTGTGATACCATTTGATGTCGGCTGTTATGTGATTCATCAGAGGGTACAGCTGCTTCACATGGATCTTGGCCTGGACAGGACTGTTTCCTCACAGGGCAGCTGATCACATGACTCAATCACACGGATGGATCTGAGCTCTAATTGGCCGTACACTGGCGCATCACGCTGGTGGATCTGGGTGCGTGTGTATACAGCTCTCTGCTTTGAATAGTAAAATGGTGGGTAGTGTTTTGCCTTCTGAGAGGCGAGAGGGCAGCGAGTTCTCTGTAGGTCTGTGGGTGGGGACGCCGAGATCAAGGGCTGTTGCCATGATGATCTACAATGCAAAGAATATGTCATCACTGGAACAATGCATATAGCTCTGCAATTGATCTGAAACAATGCAACGGCACACAGTGAAGTCGTTAAGCTGGAATGGTAAGAAAAGATGTTTCAGTGTTCAGTACAAGTGCATTACTGCAGGGATTTAGCATCTTTCTGATTCCTCTCTTTTTCTCTCTTCCACCTCATGGCCCCCCGTTTCTCCTTCCATTCATTCACATCCAAGTTATGTCCACGCATTAATGACCAGTTGGCCGCCTGTATGTTCAGTGTAAATAAATAATAAAGCTCTCCTATCGCTGTCATCACCACCAGCCATCAACTTGGTGGGGTTAAAGTCGGTAGCAAGCGACAGGCGACATGGAAAATATGTGTAGGCGTGTGTGTGTAATCATGGCCATGTCCATGGTGCAGTTCAGTCGATTGTGTTTACGTCCCCTTCCTCCTCTTTTTTTTTCCTGCTCTGTATGTCCACAGGCAGCTCAAGGATGTAAAGAAAGGGCTCAGAGCCACTTGATTCCTTGCCACCACCCACCGTTACCCCTGTGTTACCGGAGCGTGGATGTCTGCCCCTGTCCCCCAGAGCCTCAGTCCTGCCCACCCCCACCCCTCCTCAACCAACACGCACCCACCAACCCAGCCCAGCCTCCCCCCCTCGCCGACCCCCAATCCCCCCACCTCCCTGCCTCGCTCCCTGATTCAGTGTGTAAAAGCGCCCCCTGAATGATGGATTACTGTGTCACCGCAGCCTGCGAAGGATTAATTTGTTTCATTGATTTCTCTTTAGGCAGAATGCCAGCGTCTGCCGCTTCCCACCTTTTCCCCAAGACTCGCAGCTGTAATAGACGGTAATGGCCTAAGACAAATCAAGCCGTTTCTTGTAAAAATAGCACCAAATAACCCTCCCCACCCCTCCAGCCTGCACTACTCTCCTCGGGAACACATTCAGGGAGTGGTGGTGGTGGTGGTGGGGTATCACAGGGGCGTTCGATTCATCCTCATCCTCCATCTCTATCAGTGGATCAGTCTATCCTTCCACAGCACTGTCCCTCCTTATCCTGTGCTGAGCCAGAGGAGACCATCCAGTCTCTCTAACAAAGCTATAAGTCTGCCGTACTTACAGCTCCCTCTCAGGCCTCACAATGGATGGGTAATGACAGCGCTGTCTGGAGGGGGCTGTGGGAGTTGGGCCATTCTCTCCAGTAATGGAAGCAGTTACTGCCATTCCCTATACACCTGCAGGAACAGCTAACTGTTAACCACTGTGATCTATGGCAAGGCCTTACCGCAGTAGGCTAGGGTTGAGGGGTTGTACTGACACCTTTGAATTAGGACATGTCTGCACAACACATCTTTTTTTTTTTCCTGTCTTTTCTACGGTGTGAGACGTTATTCTGCTATACGTTGAGAGCTATGTAAAAGCATCGGGGTTATTTATAAACAAATGTGAACCGATGAATCAGCGTCGGTTTCGGCTCTTAGCACTGTAGACTGACAATCCGGCATTCCTGACATTCACTGATTTAACGCAGACATAAGATGCTGCCACATCTTTACTACC
Organism: Acanthurus leucopareius; assembly: GCA_029814765.1. Lineage (NCBI taxonomy): Eukaryota > Metazoa > Chordata > Actinopteri > Acanthuriformes > Acanthuridae > Acanthurus > Acanthurus leucopareius. The sequence goes on along the minus strand of JAQMCX010000048.1, from coordinate 13,414,709 downwards.
CTGTCAGCGCTCTGAACGATGGAAAGCCCAAACTGCCTGTAACATTAAGCACACTACTACAGGCTGACTGTCCACCAATGCTTTCCAATCCCAAAGAGATTTACGAGCAGAACCAGATCCATTAATCCATTGTTGATTTGCTGTGGCTGCCCGGTAGGGTTTTTTTTTTGGAGGGGGGGAGAGATCAGATATCATACGGTGCTGAAACTCATGCCACCGCACAGCAAGGGAGGTTGTGACACCCTGTCTGGTGCTAAAATGCAACACACAGCATTAGGATATTAAATAAAAGTCAGTATTTCTTTTTAATTTTTTAAAATTCATGGCACATTTTAAAGTTTGTGCATATCTTCCAGCCGTCACACAGATATATGAACCTTTGACAGAAAAACACCGTCACTTACATTAAAAATTACAACGTAAACCACAGCAACAATCCATAGGGAACTTGGCACGAGTGACTTAGACCTCGGTGCACAATGTGATAATGACCCCGGCTGCAGGGAAATCTCATCAGCTCGCTGCAATCAATTTAACAGTGTTTACAAAGCCATGGGCTGGGGTTTGTGCTTGGGGACAGAGCACCGGTCACCTGGTGTTCCACTAGATCCCCCTGCTAAGCTGGCCTCTCCTGGGTAAACCTCCACAAAGCCCTCTCATGTCTGACACCACCAGGTCCTTCAAATACTGCTCTCAGACAGAGGATTAGGTAATCTCACCATGATACTGCCTTTTTTCTCTATTTCTATCACTTTTTCTTCCTCATTGTCGCCTTTTCTCCACTCCTGCGTTCTCATACCTCACATCCTCCCTCTGTCTCTCTCTCTCTCTCTCTCTCTCTCTCTCTCTCTCTCTCTGGCCTGTTGAAGTGCTTGTTCCACTCAGGGCACATCTATCCTCAGGGGTCCTTACATTCTTAAGTGCCTCCAGAAAAGGTTAGTTGGCAGGTAATTGTCCAGCTGTGGTCGGGCTTATCTTAATTGTGGGTGCTTCAGTGCAGGCTACACTTCCTTTGATGAAGAGACTTACAGTACGTGGAGTAAAGAGATAGGAGGATAGGATGAGAACAGGATTTATCATATTGGAGGGGACAGGATTTTTTCTTTTTCCTTTGATTGTTTGTGCTTTGGCAGTCAGAGATGAATAATGTCTGAGAGTTTTTTTCTTTTATTTGTGATTTGTGATCTTCTATGTTTATATTTTGTACCTTTATTGTTTTTAAAAGGTCTTTTCATTATTTTTGAACTTTTTTACATTTTTTTCATCATAACAAACTTGTTATGTGTTTTTCTAAGTTTTCCTACATATGCTTAATGTAAAAAAGGCAAAGCAATACTAACCTTGCTATGCTAATCCAAATGTATAAATTTTACTATCTATCTATCTATCTATCTATCTATCTATCTATCTATCTATCTATCTATCTATCTATCTATCTATCTATCTA
>JAQMCX010000048.1:13370273-13413162 GCA_029814765.1 Acanthurus leucopareius | reverse complement strand
TCTATCTATCTATCTATCTATCTATCTATCTATCTATCTATCTATCTATCTATCTATCTATCTATCTATCTTATATAAAACACACACCCACATCAATAGGAAGCTTTAGGGGGGTTAGTGTTTGCATTGCCCCTGTCAAAGGTCATGACTGACCAATAAAATATTTCCAGAGCCTCATCAATAACTGCGACATGCAGACTAATACAGTATGGGATTCCTGGTGGGGGGAGGCAGCCTTCCGTGCTTGCTTGGAGCAGAATGGATGAACGAGAGGCCAAAAGGTTATTGGACAGATTTCGGCCCCCTGCCCCCCTGCACCCTCTCATATGTGCATTTGATAGCGACGGGGGCAATTATAAAGGTATACTTCAGACAGGTCAAATGGGAGAGGGCAAAGTGCAGAACCTTTAAAGCACTGGCCAGAGTCAAAGGTTAGGATGGACAGAGGACATCATAGCACGCCGCCGGGGAGGGGGGGTAATGGAATCAGAGCTATAAAGACAAAGACTGATGAGCAGGTTTAAACGAACAACATCTCTTTATTTATATGATACTTTCATAGACAGACTATTACAGAGGACATTTATAATCAAAATCACAAATTGATATTTAAAAGGTGTTTGGCTCAATGGTAGCAGCAACTACTTGTTGTGTACGTGTGTGTGTGGTTTGCTTGTGTGTTCATATACTGTATGCTGTCTGAAAAACGATCAGGCTTCGTGACTATTAAATATGAATAGCTCAAGGTCAGGGAAGGTCGTGCCATGCATTTAGCACCAGTGACCAATGCCAAATGTAAAGGTCAAAGTGGAATTGCCTGAGTCGGAGCAATACAATGTTTGCTCGTGCACATTTATGCATCCCAGTGGCAGTGATTTATGGAGGGAGATAAGCGTACAGATGGGAAGAAAACACTCTCTTTCTCCTATCCCGTCCGTCTCGGTAAATACACTACTCACTCATATCAATCACCATGTCACAGTGAATCGCCACTGTATGCTTCCTGCTCAGATTAAAAACTGCCTTTGTCTTGCTCTGCCTTCTCCCTCCAGCTCTGGGGAACACACTGGCGGTATTGTTGCTATTTCACAAGCTCTGTATTAGCATTTCAAACAGCTGTGGTACAAAAGTATTGAGTACGTTCAAAGTCAGCGATATGCTTTAGTTACATGCCATCTTCCGTGGTTTTGATTCAATACTGTATCAATCACACACTATAGATGTCAAGTCCTGCTGAGGAGAAAATGATTTGCTTTTTAAAAAATGCTGTTATGTGAAAAAAATGATCTTTTTTGCTAATGTAACGACTCCTCACTTCTGTTTATTTCTAAGCTATGTCGACGCTGCTGTGTTGTTTTATTCTCTTTTAATGGGCTTCCATGCATTTGGTTTGAATAAGAACAAAAAAAAGAAAAATTGAAATGTCCACAATGTTACTTTCATTAGAATACAGTGCGTTTGAAGGAGCTCAGGATGGAACAGGTTTTATGCTTATAAAACACATCACTGCTGATTAAAATCAATTCCCTGCCCTCTGTCCTCTGCAGGGAAACATTCCTGTGCAGCAGCCAGACGGGCTGTTCGGCATTTAGCAGGAGCAGCCGCTCTGGGAGGGCCTCGACTGGGCCAGCGATTAACTCTATATCCCGGCTTTTTCGAATTTTTGTAGGCCTCTTGAACACGAACATGCTCCCCATGTCCCCTTGGCTTTCTAAATGTGAAAACCAGCCTGTGACTGGTGCACCACAGCCTTTGTGAAACTACCCCCAAGTGGTTCAGAATCCAGCCAGAGAAAAGTCCAAAAAGAAAACATGCTTTTGAACTGCAGGCCAGGCCGGAAACACGGTCTAGTAAGCTGCTTTTTAACCTGAACCATAAAGACCATTTTTTCCTTTCCGTCTACAGTAATAAATGTGTTATTTTCCTCTATTACACATATTATGTTTTTCCACTGTGAGATCAAAGGGTGATAATGCGTCACATCGTAGGCACCAGTGTATATTACCTGAAACTTTCTGTTTAGTTCTGCATTTCAGTTTATATGCAACTTGTAAATGACAAAAAACTTTTTTTTAAAAAACCAGAAAAGCTACAGTGGCAAAAGGATAGAATGTTTCTCCTCTGCAAATCATATCAGTTTCATTGTGTCGACTGTAGAGGTCAGCTTTGAGGATCAGATTCTTACCATTTTAATACCAGTGATGACATTTCCCTGCACGCCAGCCATTACACCACCTTCCCTTCCCTCCCTGTGAGAACAGTTCTAAAGGCCGTTTATATATAGGACAAGTTCTGTATGATCTGTCACATTCATCTCTATTTCCCATTCACCACGGGGCATTTGAACCACATCAGAATCTATTACCACCATGCAGATTCAGCCCCTGCTGACAATACAAATCATGATAAGATGGAGCAGTGACTCCATAAACACCCTCGCTTATACATCACATCATACGAGCTGGGCCGGATAGCAGATCCCATTCGTGATCTATGGGATCGTCTATTTATATGGATGGACTAAAGATACGCATATCATTACATCTCTGTCTGTCTTTAACCTGCGTCTGTTACAACCCTATTCAAACAATAAATAAAAATAGTCGAGTGTGTGTATGCATGCGTGTATGTGTGTGTGTGTTTAGGTGTGGGAGCATCCATCACTCAGGAGTAGGAGTAGGAGTTCCAAATCAGTTGCTTGTGAGAAGAGATTTATGCTGTAATGCATCAAATCAACAGACCTTTACAGTAAAATATTATTTTATCAATAGGCCTGATCAATAGTGCATGCAAGACGCTGTGTAATTATTACAGGCGTCCGTTTCAATAAAACTGTCACGCATGACCTCCTGCCAGAGGCTATGGAGCTGGGAGTTGCAAAAAAAACAGTCGAAGAAAGGTGTGTGTCGGTGCCCTGAGATGTTTGATTACCTGTGTATGAGGTCATGTCTTTGATGCAGCAACCAATCAGGACATTTTGGCTGCGATGAGAATCAGATGAGGAAGTTTTAACATCAGTGACAACTGTTACTGTTACTGTTACTGCACTGCAACACATGTGCACCTATATGCGCATGATGCATTTTACCGAGCAATTAATACTGCAAAGTGTGTTAAGAAAAAAAAAATGCCATTGTTGGTGAATTGTGTTTCCTTGCACCTCTGCAGACATTAGAGATTATAGATGGTAGAGACGCGGATGACTGTCTTTATTGGAGTGAGGATCATTTGTCCTGAAGCAAGACAATCCAAGAGTGGAAGAAAGACTGTCAAAAAGAGCTTTGTATTACACTGTAGTGGGAGCTCCCTGCATTAACGCGCATACACACAGTCACATACACACACACGTACAGTGCACCAGAGAGGGAGCGTGAGGCAGGGACCAATGAGGCAGTTTATATCGGGATTTTGTTTCACAGCCACGGCCTCCTGGGAGAGAGGGGTCTGCCAATAACACTTAAGAGACAGAGCAGGAAAAGTAAGTGCTTTTATTACAGCTCATCACTCATGTAATTTCTGGCAGCATTTGTGATTACAGATCAAGTGATTGACTAACTACACATTCGGCGGCTGAGTTATGAACCGGGTGCCTACCATTCCAGCCCCGGCAGATTCTCGGTGTCAGCTGTAACTCATCCTCTCCCGGGGTGCTAAATCAAAGAACACACTGCGGCCGGAAGAGTTAAATAATAACTTGAGCTTTATTGTAAATCTGTCAGAAATTAAACCTGCATGGACGTCGTCTTGGCCCTGATGTTGTACTGCATGGGGTGAAGAGGCAGGATGGAGGGGATCAATAGAGGCCCTGATGGAGGTATTGATGGATGACAGGTAAAGTGGGTGTGCATGTGTGTGTGTTTGTGCATGGGGTGTGTGGATGTGTGTGTAAGGGGTGGGATTGAATCGCCCTGGGGTTAGGTAGAGAGCACGGCTCAGGGTGTTTAATCGACAGGTCTCACCTTGAATCGATTGGCAGGAGTCTCACCGGGCAAAGACGTGATACACACAACCAACACTTACTCACACACACCAAAACAAACCATAGGGAGTGTTACAGGCGATAGGGTGGAATGCGGACGGATGTCTCAATGCCATTACTGCTGCATGCCTGCATGTGGTCAGCGATGGGTTTGATACTAACAAAAGTAAATCTAAGACTCCAGTTAAAAACAAGCTGCTGCTCCTTATAAATACCTTCATTTACGTTCAGAAAATTAACATCAGTTTCCTCTTTTACTTTAAAAAATTTGATTACAGGTAATTAATGGCTTTGATGTGTATTTGTAGTCTGGTACAGCTACTGTTACAAAGGAAAAATTGGTGTAATGACATGTCTGGTAAATATTTTAACATAATCATAACTTACAGATGGTATAGTATAATTAAAGACTTTATAACACGACTCATAGATACAAAATCAGTGTTAAAAGTGAAATATTAAACACTACAGCATTACAAGAAGTGGTAGAAGCAAAATTTATATTATTTTGATATAATTTTAAGCATTCTTTTATACAAAATACTTTCGGTATAGCAATCTTGGAACCTGTATGTAGCATCTGATCTGTTTTATATTTCCACGACACAAAGTTCACAGAAATGTAAGTAGATTTGTTATTGAAGCTTCTGTTTGTTCAGGCGAGACTTTTCTCGGTGTTGAGAAGCTGCAGCATTTATTAACACTCTGTAACCTACACTGTACATTTACTGCCAGACTGACAACTTACTGCTAACCTTTTCCTCCGCTCCGCTCGCTCAGTCTCTCTCTTACTCGCTCAAACACACACTCCTTACACACAGCACTCAGGTTTCGTGTTCTTTCCTCTCAGTATGTGGTTGTTTATTACAGCAAGGAGACAAGCTTTGTTTGAGAAAAAAGCTGCAGGCAGCAAGACGCAGACTGTTGACTGCTGGGAAAAAAATAAAATAAAAGTTGAGTTTGAGAGATCTTACATCAGAAAACGAGAGAAGTCTGACTGCTCCGATTGACCAATCAGTGTTTTTTTTTTTTTAGTGTTTCAGCTCCACTTTTAAGTATTGGATCAGTGTGCTGTGGACCTCAGCAGAGGGGTAATAAAAAATAGAACTGAATGGAGTGGTCCAATTGGTAACATCCAACACTTTTAACAATGTAAATGTGGAAATATGGAACTGCTTGATGAAAACATGGCTTTACTTTAATTTGACAAAAAATCTGAGGGATGTGTCTAAACCCAGCACTGCCAACATGTAACACAGCACAGAGTCACTGACAAAAGGTCCTTTTTCTGTTGAATGTCTGCAATGAAAAAAAACACCACATGTGCCATCCATAATGAAGTCCTGACCAGTGGAATTACAATGTGGTTGTGGTTCGCGCGGTGGCATAGAACCAGTTTTCATACAGTTTAAGAAAAGAAAAAAAAAAGCATGACAGAGCAAAGACAGTGCACAGAAGACTGAAAGGAAGCTCTGTTTCCTGTAATGATCCTACTTTACTCTGAGAAACCTCATCATATAGTATTATCTCACACTCGAAAGAGGCGCAGCAGCGTGCATGTGTGACTCATACTGCAGAAACAGGCAGCCATGAAAACACTCCACCGTGAAATGTCTTACAAGAGGCCAAGATCTGAGAGGGCTTTATGTCTTTAATAAACAACACACTGTACGTATTAAAAATGAATGTGGCTTGATAGTATGTGCAGTAAAAAAAAAAAAAAAAAATCAACCCTCTCAAGTTCTGTTGAAATGTGGTGATTCAAGGACTCTGCAGCTCCGACACGCGGCTTTGACTGGAAGACCAGAGTCTATTGCTTTCAGATGAGGTCAAGGTTCGTGGGTGTCACTGACTGAGATGGTTTGTAAGAGCAGCATATTTGCCAAATCACAGTGTGGGATAAAGTGAAGGCCATTAATGCTGATCTGGAGTCTGTTTTGGAGAGCTCTTACGGAGCAAGAGAGGCTGTTTTACAGTCACCTTGAAGCCCAAAGTATTTATCTTTATATATGGTCTCCTGAAAAGCTTTATTAAGTAGATGGTGGAGTTCAAATTCTCTTCCCATAGTCACTTCTGGAGACCGTTGGGTAAATGTGCTTGTGATACTGATGACTTTATGGATTTGAGGAACTTGTTTTGACTGTTTTTTATGATCTGATGTGAGAGGATTGACATAAATGTTTAAAAAATTTAAACATCAGAATACACAGATACATTTTCTATGTAGTTGGCAGAACAAGATCTGCAGATTATTTCAGATTCTCCTCAGAACTGACAAAGGAAGAAGCTGCTCTTGCATGTGTCGGACGGTACCTGAAGGGTTCAGAGGAGGAATTAGGCCGAGCAAGAGAGGTTGTGACTTTTGGTTGTGAGTGGAAAGAAGGAGGGGACATCTGAACTTTCTGTCCAGGGCTCAGATGGGGAGTAGAACTGTAAACCGGAGACTTGAAGCCAGTGTTTAGTCTCATTCTTGAACGATGACTTGAGGCTCCCCTCTGAGCTGGAGGGCCTGTGCATCCATCAGGAGGTCTGGGTTTGGATCTGAGCAAAATGCTGCTGTCACCTCCACATTTTTGAACCAATTCAATCAGATGTGCTGATTTCTCCTAAACAGATAAAGAAAATGGAAAAGGACAAAAAAATAGATGTGAAAACAACCCATTTTTTCCTTTGAATTTGCTTCTCACAGCACATAAAGGCTTAAGCTGAAATTTTAACTCCTTCCTGTAAATTACTGTACTTGGATCCGTCCACATCTGAAGTTACACTTCAAGCCTGCCAAACAGTTAATGTACACTTGCTTCTTTGTTCTCAGCCAAAGTGATTGCCTTTCAACGTGCAGAGCTACTTAACTCTATTATTTATGTTGTAGAACGGACATTTATATTAGGTATTACAAATAAAGGGTTGTCGGCCAGCAGCCCTGTGACGTCACTGACTCATCATTAACTCCCTACTGTAAGTTATCTAATAAAAGCAAAAAAATATGTTTGAATTGCACTTTTAAGACAAGAGAGAAAGAAACCAAATTCAATATGTGCAAACCCATGTGTTTTTTCTTCCTAAAGATATAAACCCGCTCACTGGAAAACTTAAATTTGCTCTTTGTGATGAACACATTAACACTCACCTTTCGAGTCTGTTGTTCCGTCAGTAGCTGGGGGAAAGTGCTGACAGTCGGCCTGCACTGCTTTCCCTCCGACCTGGGTAAAAGTTGCAAAGTGGTGAAGACAACGTCTCTGGTTTTTCTGCTCCTGCCTGGTTCTCTCCTCGGCTCCCACGGCCTCGCTGTCCCGCAACCTTCCCTCATGTCCCTCTGGTAGGATTTGATTGATGACTTGCCGTTTCCTCCTCTGTCCATCCCCGTTGCAAACCTGGATATGGCAAATGCTGAATCGTGTAGCGCTTCATCTCCCTCGTCTTTCTTCGGTCTTTCTTCATGTCTTCCTTCCTCTCCTGCGCTCTCACTTCCTTCATCTGTCTTCTGCTCCTCAGAGGCCTCTGGTCTCTCCAGTCCTTGAAGCACATTGTGATGAACCTGCATGGAGTCCTGTCAGGAGGAGATGCAGTGTCTGTTTAGGTGGTTTCCATCTCAACACAGTCAAAGTAAACCTAAAAAAAGCAACATGTCAAAGTAGGTACTTTTCACTGTTACTCAGCTGTTGTGTAAGTTATTCTGGCCAGACAGTGTGACTTATCCTGTGTTTTGGGCAGAAATGCATGTAATATTATAGTGTTACAGGGCCATACGTATGTTTTTCGCCTGTCAGTCATGTAAGAGATTACAATTCAACATTCAGTAATTACATTACAGTAGCTATTCCCAGCAAGGGTCGGCTAAGGGTCGGTTGCTTGCTATCTTACCAGGAGTTTAACAAACAGCTGATACTAGTTTTTTACTCGTCGTGTGCATTCAGTGAAGAAACCAGTGAAGGAGGTTGGAGATGTAGGGAGGGAGTTAGCCTCAACCAAAGGAGGAGAAAAGTGCCTCTCAGTGGCGATAAAAAGCTTTTGCTATCAAAAATACACATAGTGGTAACTCCAAAAGTTTTCTTATTTCTATTTTTGTGTATTCTTAGTTGGCTTGCTAACTTTTGCCACTGATAGGCCTTCATTCAGGGATCAGCTGGGTGTGTTTAACACTGAAATGTGAGTTAATACCACAGTTTCACAACAGAGACAGGGCTTCTTAAGTTTTTTGGTGCTGTCAACGGTGTTAAACTACCTGTGGATGGTCAGTAAAAAGGGGATCACTGATGCGGCTTTGCAGAGAAACATAAGTAATAGAAAGAGTATTGCATTTAATCATTTTTGCTCGAGTAATTAGTAATAAGCAAGTGATGTTGTTATATTTTGTGACCAATATTTCAAATAATTTGGCTTCTGAGGTAACTTGTCCACTGAACTTTCTGTAGTCACTGTCTGCAAAAAGGAAAAGATATGTGAATGCTTGTATGCGTGTGTGCATGCATGTGTATGTGTGTTAGTGAGATAATTGTCCTGGTAAGGTTGCCTTCATCTGTGCACAGTATAATTCTAATTGGCTTTATTAGGGGGCTTAAATCTAATACCAGCTCTGTGCACTGCCTTAGGCTCCGTATGTGTTTGTGTGTGTGTGTGTGTGTGTGTGTCTGTGTATGTGTGTGTGTGTGTGTGTGTGTGTGTGAGCTCCTCTATTTGATATTTACAACTCACCAGATCTCTCAAAGAATGTTTTTCTATGTAGACATGAGTAGAGAAACTAACACATCACTATCACAGCCATAAAACTTGTGCTCCAGCCTCAGTCCAGCACATTTCTCCAGTCTTACAGCAGAGCTACAGTCAATAGGCAAATGCAGCATTTAGAGGTTCAAGTGCAATGAAGCAGCAGCAGCACTGAAGCACCAGATGTAATGGTACAGACTTAAGGCAAGAGAAAAACTGCATGAAAATGCACCGCAACATTTGACCCCATTTAAAAACTTGATACCAATTAGAGAGTTCTAGTTGTAAATAATTTAAGAGATCTCTCTGAGTGAACACACACAAATAATTTTATGGGCATTCACATGCATGCACGAGCGTGCACGTGCGTCTGTACAATCTCACACATCAACCTATGAACATTCACGCATACTCCTGTGCACACATGGACATGCACATGCACATGCACACACATAGATTCCACCATGCTCTGGAAACAGACTTCTTAATGAAGCCTTCCCCAAGTGAAAGTAGAACAGAAATACATACTGGCCCATTTCTGCCTTCCGTTCACCCTCCTCTCTTCGCTTTCTTTCTCTCCCTCACCTTCTGCACATCATTTGTTTTATTCATGTTTCGTTGTCTACTCTGTTGTTTCAATGAGTTAAATCACAACCCCTAATTTATGGCTACAGGCAAAGACAATTCTACAAACAAACTGGCTGATGAGAGGGGATGACTGAAAACATACGCACCGAGCGGTGTGTGTAAATCTTAAAATGTCTGTTACTGTCATTTTATCTATGGTTATTTACATAAGAAATGACAGTGTGCGTAAAAGAATGGCTGTGGTGCAAAATGAAAAGGCTGTGCACTGGAGGAGAGGGTAAGTGAGAGAGGAGGGAGAAGGAGAGAGAGAAAGGGAGTAAATCCAGTGACACTGAGTGGGGAGCACTCAGGTGTGGTGAGAGGATTATACAAAACCCTGAGTATGAATGACAGTAAACACCTGAATGACAGAGAGACGGGGAGGGGCGGGAGCCTGTGCGTGCGTGTATGTGTGTGTATAAGTGTGTGTGTGTGTGTGTGTGAGTGGCTCTGGGTGACAGTTTCGTTGTCCTCACTGATATTCTGAGAGGTGAGTGAATATATTCACCATTTAACGTTATTTTTTGAGGGATGTGCTGTTTACTCGAGTGCAACTTGTTATACTGTGTCATCCATTACTGATATGTTGATTTACAACATGTATAAAGAAACTAAAACAATGAATGAAAGAGGATTTGAGAAGCAAACAATGGGTGCGTGGGAATGAGGATGTCAACAATGCAGGCAGGGAGTGTGGAAGAGGAAGATATCAATCAGCAGTGATCCACTGCAAGAGTTAGGGAGCCGTTGAGTTCGCAAGTGAGTTACAGATTGAGCTATACAGTATACAAGTAAGTCAATAAAAGGGCTATGGAGAAAGAAAGAGGAGCTATGTTTATCTTACTTGCACTGTGTTTTCTTTCTCTGCGCGCTCCGTCGGTAGGGGACTGCTGACAGGGTCTCTGAAGCAAGCTTCACTTTCTGGTTGAGCACATTCTCTGTTCTTCTCTCCGCTCCCTGAAACACAAACACACCTCTCAGTACCTGCAATCAACGCTTAAATATTCCTTTTTGTTCCCTTTAATCCAATCTTTTTGCTCATGATTTTTTATGTTAAGGCTTTTCCGTTGCCACATCGTGTTATTTAAACATCATTCAGAGTCGGGGTGTGTGTCTAAGTTAGAGTCTTTTTTTTTTTACTGCTGAAGGCATGTCAGACTTGTTATGCAATATTCTTACGCTGCATTATCAATACGACCCTGCTGATTTTTCTCGACTTGCATGGTTAAGTTGCATAAAAAAGCTACTTTTTCTTTTGCAAGCTATTAGCGGGAGTGCCAACACATTGGCCCCCCCTCTTGTGGAATGCTCAAATGTGTTTTTAACCTTTGGCTTGAGGTTAAATTCAAAAGAGAGCGATGCATGTCGATTCCTAGATCTGCTCTTAGTGAAATCCCTCACCTCTAGAGTTATATTACTGTACTGCGCTGACTCTACATGAAGCGTGACCCCGTTTCCCCCTCGGCGACCCCCTCCTTCCCCTTACAGCCTTGGAAGATAGAGGAGCACAGGGGAAAGGCATGCCAAGGCAGTAGACACTTTTAAGCAAAGATTAAAGGTTTTTCTTTTTAATCAGTCATTTGGCAGCGATGTTAGCATTTCACCCTGGTGCGGCTAAGGATCAATTTTTAATGCTGCTGTGCAGAGAGCAGACAGGGTGATTGGCAAGAGAGAAGCTATTTACAAAGGATCTATTTACAAATTTTCCATAGAAATATGCAAAGGGCACAATTGACATCTCTTACAGAATTTTAAATGAGCCCTCTCCTTTTTCTCACTCCGTCACGAGGCACGACCTCTTCGAGCCCCTGATGATCACTGCTGTGTATGTGTGTGTGTGTGTGTGTGTGTGTGTATTAAGTGCATGTTGTTGTGTTCACATACACATGTGTCTCACATGTAAGAATAATAAAGGAACCTACACCTCTCCCTGGTGCTCCATTGTGTTACATTTCTCCATGTTGTGCTGCCAGGGGCTGGGTAACTAGGTCAATCAACCTCAGTAAACACATCATAACAATCCACCAAGAACATGCTAATGACAATGACTCTTTTTTAAATCCATACCCCTCCACCTTCTCCACTTTTCTTTGCAACAATAAAGCTGCTCGTAAACTCATTAAAGGATGTCAACCCAAGCTTGTGTATATTCAAGGAAACATATAAATGATGTTTGCTGTAAGGCTACAAATATAAATGCAAATTAGCTTGAAGCTATAATCTGGTACATCAAATGGTGACTTTTATGTTTAAGCTGTAAACTGTCCCTTTTAAATTAATTAAAGAAACTAAACAAAATCTCCTCCTCTGTAACAACCACAGCAAAAGTATCAAACTTCTGGCCAAGCAATTCAAAATTCTGTTTGTTGTGGTCGGATTAGATTGTTGATTTATGTAGAACGAGCAGCAAATTAACTTGAGCCTAGAGTAAAAATCTGTGTGTGTTGAAACGGTGGCAACCTTTGAGAAGAGTGTGAGACAGACAAGACGCAATCCCACACAGAAGAAGGTAGAAAACCGAAATATTCAACCCACACGAGTTCATCTTTGGACAGACCTGACACTGCTGGCACCTCGTGCGTCTGCCTTCATATCCATCCATGAAACCAATCCATACAAACATCCAGACATTATCCAAGCGTCCATTCATTCGTTATCCAAGCGTCCATTCATTCATGCAGTCAACCAGCCTTCCAGCTGACCAGCCCACACACCATTGATCCAATGATTGACCCTGCACTGGGTGGATCAATACTCTCTTAAATGGCATCATTGTAAGCGCTTAGGCACAATGGCCAGGCGTTGTTTGTACAGTTCATTTCCAAGGTAGCAAGGCGGAGCAGGGCTCTAACCCGAGCTTACACAATCACAGCAGAGAGAAAAGAGAGGGCACTGAAAAAGGCACAGAGCAGCAAGCATCCTGTGCACTTTCAACAAAAGGCACAGTGCAGCGCAGCGGTCCACGCACAAATACTTGTAATCACTCAAAACTATTAGATACTTTTGATACAGATGTTTGTGGATACAGCAGGTTTACGGACACTCGTCTGTCCTGTGAGACGAGTTCATGTGTATAACACACTGCAAACATTTATAGATAAAAGAAGTCCTGAGTGATGAAGCAGATTTGAGAGTAAAGTTAAACTAAACTCTGCCACACACACTTATATTTTACCTCCCACTTCTACCTCAAATAAGTCTAATATAACTCTGTGTGAGCGCTGCAGTATTTTAGAGAAAGAATTATTGTGGATGACTGCAGCAAAGGTATTGCTTAAACAATATTAACCTGGAGGAGCAGGAGTGTTCAGTAGACCGGTGTTCAGTATATGACTGTGTAGCCTCCTGTGGCTCGGTGTGCATACAGAAACCCTGCTGGCTCAGAGCTGGGGCCGGGTCTTGGCATTAAATGACTGGGACTCTGACAAGTCTCGGAGTTCTGTCACTGCGGTTCACAGGTCTTGTTAGCCAAGGTGTCGGCAGGGGTGGAAATGACTGTGTGTGAGTGTGTCTGTGCGTGTGTGTGTGTGTGAGTGTGTGTGTATGCGTATGTGTGGTGAGCATTAGACAGCACTCCTACCTCCACCTCCTCACCTGACACCAGCAATAAAACTAAACAGGCCAAGGTGCTGCGCTGTGCGTGTGTGTCTGTGTGTGTGCTTGTGTGCGTCTGTGTGTGTGTCTGTGTCTGTGTGTGTGTGTGTGTGTGTGTGAGTGGACGTGCACATAGGAGAAAAAAAAAAGGGGGGCATGTGTGCTGCAGGGTTGTTGCTGCTGTCACCAATTTGCCGGGGCCTCCAGACGGGAGTAGGAGCAAGGTGACGGAGCTGTGGCTTGATAAACACAGAAGCCCTGCTTCGATTTCCCATCCAGTCCACTTTGGAAACACATGGCTCTTCCTGGTCGCTCCTGGACCGAGGAGGAGGAGGAGGAGGAGGAGGAGGAAGAAAAGCCCCAAGAGAGACACAGTGATGGGTGTGCAGTGAGGGAGAGCAGTCAGGAGAAAGGTTGCAAGAGAAAGTAAAAGGAGGGAAGTATAATATGTGGTGAAGATATGAGGAGGGTAGAAAGAGGTGAAGGGCCAGGTGGGATCAGGTGTGCTGACATCCAAAGAGATGACAGACCGTCCGTGCTTTTATAGACTGACAAGAGGCTCTCCCTGCATGCACTGCTTCCCTGAAATTGTCCTGACATCACCTGAAGGTGCTGCATGTGTCCCCACAAACGTCCAAATCCTTTGACCTGGACATTAAGCAGACTTCCTCCTGACAGCTCTCTTCTATGAAGTCTGTATGATTTTAAATGAAGTCGGTGTCTGAGTAAACATGTAGATGATGCAGATAACATTTCATGGTTTGTAGCTGCTTTGTGCTCTTTCCTGCTAACCCTTGTATTGCTCTCCACTCTTCCATTGACACAGTGGACATGTATGAATACATGAAGTATTGATATCAATGCAAAGACAACAATCCAGTCAATATTACACCATTGTTATGTCTTGCATTCTGTTTAAAGATTAAAGATGGAATCAGGGGACACTGTTGTTCCGCCTTCGTACAGCAGTGGAGGCAGTAACAGAGGCGAATCAGCGTCTGTGTTGAAAGAGTGAGTCGACAAGCTGGCAGGGTGGGACGGGTGTCTGCAGCCCACAACTGGGGGATTTAAAAATCAGTTGGCAGCAGTTAGCAGCTAACTCAAAGAAGAAGAAGAAGAATAGCAACCAGACAATGTCTGCTAACTTGGGAGACAGTGAGGTTGAGGAGCTCCTCATCCTTTGAGTAGAGGGCGAGATCAACCAGCATGTAACAGGGATTGTAAATGATTCTTACATCCATGTTGTAAAAAAATGCTACTCTTCAGAAAGCGCTGGCTGACATTGCTGTTGTGTCACACGTCATCCACATCACATCTCTTTTTCTTCTCGAACTGGAATGTTATCTAAAATCACACACTAGGGCAGCATTATGGCCATAAACATTGTTTGACTGAGATTAAGGAAGAAAAGCTGGTGTGAGGAAGTATCTTTGCTGCAGCAGACGACAGTCCTCATCTCCGTCTTGCACAATGTACCATGGCGTTCGCCTCACATAAACCAAACTGAGTGTTTCCAGTAGGTGAGAGCACTTGTGATATCCACAAGCTCCTGATGTGTGCTGAATGTGTGAAAAGACACTGCCCTGAGTTCAAATATGAAACTGGCTAAAGAGAGAAAAAAGAAAGACTGTGGTGAGAAATTGGAGTAATCTTCTAAACAACTTACACTCTCAGAAAGATGCTTGAAACCTCCTCATCCTAGTCCCCCCCCTCTCATTCTCTTATTCTCCCATTTTCCTCCATCTCTTTCCGTTTTGCTTGGAAACAACTTGCATTTTTCTGCCTTTCAACTGACATCAGAAGTTTAAAGACCAGCTCCGATTGGAAGAGCACAGGAACGTTAGTGAGCGAGGTGAGGCACCAAACTCCCCTCTGCCCCCCTAGAGAGTTAAGGAGATCACATTTTAACCCCCCCCCCTCCAAACCCCACCCTGCTGCTCCTCTCCTCCATGCCTTAATACCAACATAAGAGGACAAGTGTGGGCTCTAAGCACCAGTGATCAAACACGAGCGGCTGCTGGGTGCGCTAGGCTCAGGACGGTTGGCCTAATAGGATTGGAAGCCCCCAGGTGAGCCAAAGGACACCTCCAATCAGAATGATTAGCCAAGGGCTAAGCAGCATTCTAGCTATAGCACTGAGTGATGCACAGTGCTAAAAGGATCACATGAGTTGTGGAAAATGTAAGCAAGTCATGGAGCGTCGTGGCGCGGCTGATGGTGCGTGTCAAAGTTTTGTGTGGGATTGATGGAGTTTAAAGTTGCAGTTTCAGTGTGTCAGAATGATCTTGAGATTTTGACTGTTTGCTAATCATTATTAAGTTCATGCGAGCGTGTGATGTGCGGAGCTGTGGAATAATCTCGTCTTTCTTGCTACTTAAAAACAGCGCACGTTGTATACACGTCCGTGCACGGCCTTAATGCAAGACTACAGGTCCGTAAAAACACACATAAACGTGAAGATCGACATGCTCACACAGTTAAAGTCTCTCCATCCACAAATTCAGTCACACGTGCATGCATGGCCAAACACACACACATACATACACATACACGTACAAAACACGCCCAGATAGACACACACACACACACAGACAGGCTTTTATAAACTCATCACATCCAAAAAACAATTACCAGAGACTGAGCTCATCACTGACTAAGCAAAAGTCATCCAGCGTGTAAAACACACAATATAATTAGCACACATCAAGCTGCTGTGTCCTACTGTGCATTAATGATGCTTCCCTCTGAAGTGAATTATGGTTTGATGAGTGAGAAAGTGAGAGAGGAGGGGCTCTAAGGAGGAGCAAAACACCACTTGGAGAAGAGGAAGGAGAGGAGCCGGTGTGGAGGGAAAAAGGAGAGCAACCTGATTTTGACTGGTTTATTTTCACAAATCTGCCCTCATTAACTGAAAAATGAGAGACAGGCGAACGTTTAGGGACAGATGATCGATTACTCACCTGTGGTGAGAGCCATCATGTGCCACGTACCACAGGCCACATCACACACCTGTAGAAAATGAAAAAGTTTTTAGACTCTAAAGAAATGCAAAATTTCAAAGCACATAGGAAGCCGTCAGCTGAGAACTTCTGCTTAAATTACCCTGCAACTGGATTTCTGTATTTTGGAAAACTGCATTATAATTAGGGAATTCTGAAGAGTTCATGCTTAATGATTACTTTAGTGTCTAAGGGTAGTCCGAAAAAGATGCTTCATGCCCCTTTCTGGAAATTATATTATTCCTGTTAAAGGATGCTGGTGTAGTTAAAGCACAATAAGCAGTCATTTTCAATCATTAACCTATATGATATCCTTAAAGGACAAAAACATTGTCTTATTTCATGAAACAGCCAACATAGGTGGAATTGTTTGCTTACAGATTAATTTTTTTCCAAAAGCTACAACTATGCAATAATTTTAAGTTTTGATTTCATGAGATTTTTTTTAATTTCTAAAATGACTTTAGTATTAGAATTTCCTTGGCCTTAGTCAGCCTTGCACGTCTTGGTTGGTCCTGGTCCAGCTGTGTTTGCTGGGAGGCTGTAATCAGCACTCCTCTGCTCCTCGGAGCTCCTGAACCAGGCAGACTCAGTCAACTAACTGGGTAAGTGCTAACATCGCTAACAAGGTAGCTGTAGCTACAGCCAAAGAGAGCTAAAGCAAAGAGTATACTGAGAAGCATTTAGGGGTTTATCTGACGATATGCTGACCCATCATTTTTACACATTGCTCCTTAAACTTCAAACCCACAGAAAGCAGTACTGACTCAGTTTTCAGTCGTATGTAATTGGGTGCAGATCTTTCAAGAATGTCTGCATTTCAAGCAAAAGCACATTTACCCCCCAAAAACCCCAAAGGCTCTCACTTACTAGTGACTTAGGGCGTCTAAAAACATATTTTTTCTGTATGTTTCATACACACCTTCTGACCTGCCAGAGGAATAGGCTGGGGGGTCCAGAGCCTTTTGAGTCCTGGATGATCACTGACGCCGGATGCAGAGGGGATCTGACCCCAGAGCAGCAGCTCTCCACCGGCTACAAACATGAAACATGAAGCAAAATGTTCTGAAAGATAAATCAGAACTAAACACAGTGCCACCTCTCCACATATTCAGTGTCTGAACATTTTTCTCAAGAATGCAGAGTAACATCTTAAAATGTTTTGCCAGATTATTGTAGGTCACTGATCATATTTACATATATTTAGAGGTAGAATGTAACTGAGAATTACATCCTGTCAGTCTGGCTTGCTTTAGAACAGGGAGATAATGAACAGCAGTGTATTGAGACAGTAACCCCACCCACAATACACACACACTCAACCACACACACACACATCCACTCACCTGTCTTCCTGGCGTGCCGAGCAGAGGGAGCGCATTCTCAGTTGGCACTCATCAATTACACTCTCACTCACACACATACACACACACACACACACACACACACGCATACAGCAAATACTCAAGCATCCACTCACTCATTCTACCTCAGTCTGCCTATTTAAACCTGCCACTAATAAATTTATATTTACTGCCTGCATTGAGGACTTTTAAATTATGGCGTACAATAAACCTGGCACACACATCTCAAAAGCTCTTTCAGGGGATGTTAAAGCAATATAGCAAGCAATTTTCCAAAGTGGATTACAAATTTCACATCCAGGTTTTATTGCACATTACGATAACTTAACCACATCTAAATGTTCCACATAAATGGGAAATATGTGCTGCTTAATATGCTATTTTTCATTTTTTAAGAAGCGCTTTGCAAACCCTGCCAAGCGAGGGAGCATGCTGGTTTGTGTGGTGGGGGAGTCAATAATCTTTATGAGGTGGATTTTAATTACAAGGAGATAACTGAGTATCCTCCTCACGGCAAGCCTCCATCAATCTCTATTCTGCATCAAGCTGTACGTAGCCTGCGCACTCACACTCTCACACATACACACACACACACACAGACGCAGATACCCTTTCAGACATGATTGATCAATCAATCAGTAATGTATTATTTTCATCTCGCCGAGGCAAACCTTGTAAAAGCATATGAAGCAGGCGTTGCTGGATGGTGTTTTATCGTGCACACAAATGCACACTGGTGCTGCAAACACACACACACACACACGCGCGTGGACTGACAGACGACACAGAAACACAGACAGGCGCAATCACATGCACACACGCACGTACGAACAGAGAGGCTGGCAGGGTAATCCAGCTAAAAAAGGTTAAGGCTGATGTTTTCCCAAAGAACGACGGTCTGTGAAAGGTCAGATCAATCATGTGCTAAGCATACCTCGTAAGCAATCCATAAAGAGCTTGTTTTAAATAATAACATTTTATAGATCACCTAAAGACATAACTGTACCAGCAGCAGGTAGGGCCTCATTCTCCGAAACGCGCCAAGAATTCAAATGGGACCAAACTTAATATGTTGACCGCGGTTCGTTTAATGAACCGGTGGCATTTCCAGCCACAGTGCCAGCAGACATCTCTGTTCATCAATAGGTAATTCTTTTAACAGAATATTGCAGTACAGCAGTTGGCTGTAAATGTGCCCCGGTCTTGAAACAAGTACAATGCCTTTTCTCTTTAAGTGGCTGATGTTACATTTGTAGTGTAACCACTTTAATTCCAACTGTCTGGCAGAAGGCAAGCAGCAGCAATTGAAGGAGAAGTAGTTGCCTGACACTCTGTAATGGTGTAAATGTATTAGCTACTTTCGTGGCAGTTCAATGACTCTCTATGGAGCTCAGGGGAGATGAATCAGATTGCTGAGAATCATACAAGTAAGAGAATAAAGAGAGAGAAAGGTAAAAAAAAAAGGGACTATCTGACTACCTGTTTTTTAAATTTAGTCAGCAAAGAGGGCTCTGAGTTTCGGCTTTTTAGGAATTACGGCAAAGACAGCAGACTAGTGGAAAAAGCTGATGTAAAGAGATAGTGTGCCTCCTTATCTCTCAGTCTTATTAATAACAAAGTAGCTACAGGGAGACTTTGAAACCTCAGCAGGGTAGTTTAGGGGATAGCTGGTTGAACAACAAATCAATTCATTACGTACATCATCTATCACACAACACTACTGGGTGCAGTGTTGCGCAATTTCGCTTGGTTTAAGAGATATTGAGAGCTAATGAGGTTGAATTTGTGCTCCGAGTGATGTCATTTGAGGACACTGAATCCTTGTAGTGTTAATTAAAACTCAATGAAATGATGTAGATGAAAAATTTGCATGGCTGAAAGCCACAGTGAGGGATACTGCTGGGAAAATAAGGTTTCCAACTTAATAAGTTTTTATTATATTATGTAAAGTGAAAAACTACAATTAATCCTTTTTTAAAATATAGATATGTAGATATGTGTAGATATCTGCAGTGACACTAAGCTGTCTGGAGGTTCGAGTTTGAGTTAATTGTACGGAGGATTTAAGGCTCAAATGCTACAGTTGGGATAAAGATATAACATCTGTGTGTGCTGCCACAGCAGGTTGGATGAGTGTGGCTCACCTGTGATGGCGGCGCTGTAGCTGTCCCCTGCTTGTATCTGTGTGACCTCTGCTAGCTGAGAATAGCTGAGAAGACAAGGAGCGGAGATGTGAATCCTGTCCTCACCAAGTCCAAGCTGTCCCTGCAAGCGAAATAATGATACAATGTCAGTCGTAGCATTAAATAAAACTTTAATCCCAATGATTTCCTTGCTCATAGATGGAACAGTTAAATAAAGACACATGTCTGAGTGGTATTTCAATTTTAGGGGAGCAATTTTCCCCTTTTGTGTGACACCAGCAAGTGACTGAGATCTATTGCATCTTTCATCTCATCCCAAATCACGCTGCCCTGGCATTCCTGAACGGAAACATGGCTGTTAGATTTGTCAAATAGGACTTGCATATCACCCCTGGAGTAGCATAATATAAGTGTATCTCTTGTAAAGCTCTGTTATAATATCTGCTGTGTTAGGTTTTATATGAGACCAGCATCTGGCAATTCATCTTGTCTCAAATGGCTGTCACCGAAACAGGAAATATTGTTAAAAAAAAGGCACACTGCATATTTCTTTTACCAGCTGAAAGTCTGCTGTGTTTCATGTTTCATTTACCATCATGTAGAACTACCTGGCAATGCAATCCCTCTTGATGAGCGGGGTCTGTGTGGAAACTGTGCTCAAACGTGCACTGCAATAGAATGCGTTGTCCTCAATTTACATCTCTTTCTTTGCGTTACAAATGGTGAGGGTGTTCAGTTTGACTCCTCTCAGCTGTCCTGCTTCTCTCTCCTGCTTGCTCCTGCAGAGATAAAGGGCTTTCTGCACTGTGCTCATGTGCATATCGGCATGCCCTGGCATATGTTTGAAAGTGAGCACAATATGTGTGGGTTTACATTTTAGTGCGTGTGTGTGTGTGTGTGTGCCGTGCAGTAATCTGGGTCTTTAATTGCTTATTCGTATGTGCGCTACTGTGAGGATTTGTAGATGCGTAGCAGCATATGTTCCTGCTGTGAGTGTGTGTGTTTATGTATTTATAGGTGTGAGTGTTTGTGCTTCAATCAGATTGTGTGTGTGTGTGTGAGTTAACTTGCATTTAGGCACAGGTAAGTGAGCAGATGTGTCCATACCTGAGTCTGTGCACGTGTTTGTGTGTCTGCATGTGTTTATACTTGTATATGTGTATTTTTGTGCATGTCTGAGTGAATGAGCACTGTCAGGTGCTGCTCCATGCTGTGCCAGCTGCATCTGGAGCCATCTGTGTTGGGGGCTCAGTGGGAGGGGAGCGGATGACTTTAATGTACTTGAACCCCAGACAGACCTTTCCCAGACTGTCGTCAGTATGAAACCAAGACAACTGGGCCCAGTCAAGCTGAACCGGCTGATCTGGGTGGTGAGCAGGAGACAGACGCTTTGGTTACACTGTAACCCCCCGGTCAGACTCACTAGGGAACCTCTGGCAGTCAGATGCAGACAAACACTGGAATCTGTTTGTTCCGATGATAAAACAATAGTGTTTTATATCAGAGGACACGTTCTCACCTTTTCTTGGTTGTCAAGGTTCTGCTGTCGACTTTCTACAATGTAATCCAGATAAACTTTTATCAGTGTGCTCCTTTAAGTTTATGTGCATCAAATCATGTTTGTGTTTAAGGACTTCACAGAATTAGAAGACTTGCAACTAAAAAAATGTGACTTTACTTTTCGGTTCACTTTTGACTAAAAAGACTCACTAGAATTTCTTATGGAATTTGATTTAGATCTGTGGTTTTATGATTTACCAAATCAAAACCAGCAGCATATCAGGTGAGCAGACATTTATGCCAGTGTTGAGACTGTAGTCCTTCCTTAGGGCCAGCCGGATTTGTAGAAAAATGTTTTTGTTTAAATTAATGCATAAAAATGTGTTGCAAAAATTGTTTTAGGTGCTGAAGATACATCTACAGAAAGAGAGAGGCTGATAGGAGACAACAGTTTGTCCTTGGAAAAGTTCCATTTCTCTTAAAATACAGTTAATATTTGCACGTTTTGAATATGAATTTCTAACTCCAGAGGCACTCGCTGAATTTATTTTCAAAACAATGTACAGAACTTAAACTTTTAAAAACCATTCTGGTATTTCAGTTGGAAATGTAATTTCTTTTTTAAAGAATGAATTATGACTGCTTCAGGACTTGAAATCTGAAGCTTGGACTTTTTTGTGTCTTTACTGATTCCGACCCTTATTTTGACATCCCCCCTCTCTCCCCCTTTTATTGTCAATACATTATCACATTGTAAAAATAGCAAGATATCCATTCAAAATGACAACTCAACGCTTCAACCACAAAAACTCACGAACAGAACTGTACATCAACACACAATCTCCGACCACAAAGAGATCACAGAGGCCTAGTAATGATCTTGCAGCAACAATATGATTAGTGAAGCACAAAATCAATTAATGCAGCAGTAGAATCAATAGGTGTCTCTCAGCATATATGTCCTGCAGTTAATTAATAAACAAAAAGGACATTAAGCAGCGGAGCATCAGACTGTGGCAACGACTGTCATCAGTCACAACGTGTGTACTGATGGCATCAGCAGGACGGGAAAGGGAAAACACAGACAGATATAAATGTGAGCACGGTGAAATACCGAACACACCCACAGGCAAAGATTCACGCACTATGTACACATATGTTTGAGTGTGTGAGCACGCACAGACACACACTGATGTGCAAATGCACTCATGCATGTGCCTTTACAAATGTTCACAAACAAAGACGTGTTTTTTTTTTCATGTTCTCTCATTTCACACAAAGGCAATCCTGCAGCTTCGTGGTATCAATGACGCTCATTTTACTCTACTGATGCAGCCTTGACCATATTAGCATCAATTTGGAACAGACCCAGGGTTCGATGAGGCCTGAACTGTGTTGGAACAAGGCCCAGGGTTTCCAACAGCACCAGGCCTGCTCACTTATTATTTACCATGCCTGATGAGCAGCCCTCATCATTACATTAAAGACAGGATTGCAATTGACAGACAGAACGGCCACACAGATATGAAGCGTTAACTCGGACAAACATGAACATGAAGCACAGACACTCGCTACCCAGCATGAAACGACAGTGATTACCGGACAAAACAGGGGAGGTGTTTTGTGTTTTAGTTTCATATGATCATCTGTTGTTAGTCTGATTTGGTATGAAAATGTTACATGTCAGGGATGGAAGCTTGTGTTAGCGTGACCGTTATTATTTCTTGTTTCTGGCTCACACATTTAAGTTGAAGTAATAACATCAGATCTTAATTTACACTGATTTATTGTATTAACATTCTACTCTCGACTATTGTAGTTTTCTTAATCATCAAATAATTCTTTCAGGAAGATTTTTGTTTGTACATTTGCAAATTATTAATGATGCAGATATACTGTAACTTGTTCCTCTTTTGAATACTTGGATCATTTGCTATGTATGAGATCGTATTTTCTTGCCATGCTGTCTACTTCATTATTTAGGCTGCTTAGAGCGTGAATGAGATGTCTATCGTCTACCAATTCAGGTCTCTGGCCAGTTGAACTCCCTGACACAACTTCAGCAGACAGTTGACCCTGTAATCACAGAGCTGACATTAGGAATCGAGACATGACTCCAGTCTGCAGATCTATTTGTCTGTATCAGATGTACGTCATCCATGAAGCTGACTTACTGGTTGATTCAATAACCCATAATGTGAGGTGAATATTGCTATTTTGACAATATAAAATATTTAGTTATCAAAAACAGGATGTGTAAAAGCAATTGTTATGTTCAGAATACATTGCTTTGAGTTTCCACCTGCTTGTTTTGACACTTGCAAACCCCATTCTGCTGTTACCATATTGATTCGAGCTGCGGCACACACTCTCTGACATCACTCAAATTCCTTCTCACCTCAATCATGTGATACAGCGCAGGCCGTCCGTCTTTTAGTCTCAATAGGAGGAAAACAATAAGATTTCTATCTGTAATACTATTACCAGCCATAATAGGGTTAGAGCTGCCTTGGTTTACCTTGGTAAGGCAGCAGGAAACTTTATTAGGTTTAAGACCTTTTGCTTTTCTGCTTTTTCTTCAGCTACTGATACATAAGAGGTTTGAAGCCCCAGAGAGAGGAAGGTATCAGCTGAGGGAAAAAAAAAGTTCAAGATGGCTGCTCATTTCACTTCTTCTCCAGCGACAAACAAAGTGTTATCTTTCAGGAGGTGGAACCTTTCTTATTTTTTTATGTGGTGACGGGAGTAGTTTCAGTGTGGCACTGTGCGGCTGATTACAGGGGGAGTCTTAATCAGGTGGTGCAGTCTGCTCGGGGCCCCTGGGGCCGAGAGTGTGCTACATCCTGTCAGACTGCACAGAGAAACAATCAATCATCAGAACGGCTCCGAGACAGCGGAGAGAGAGAGAGAGAGAGAGAGAGAGAGAGGGAGGGAGAGAGAGAGAGAGAGGGCAGGAAGATAGGAGAGATGGAGGGAGAGGAGAAAGAGAGAACATGATGAGGAGAGAGAGGAAAAAGAGACGGTGCCCTTGCAGAGACTAACAGAGTTATATAGACACGAGAACACCTATGAAAATCCAATGAGTCTAGTTAGACTTGAAGCCACTGTGCAATGTAAGAGTGCGGCGTGGAAGCCAAGGCCACGTCAAAGCTCGTAACAACTGATGTCTAACATTTTCATTGCTCCCCGTGTCTTTCTAACCTTCCTCTACGTGTTTGTTTCACTGCCCTGGCAAAGCGTCATCCTCACTGTTACGTTGTAAAAAGTGATCACATTTTGGCCGAGGTTTTCAAACGACCTCACAGATAAACACCAAAGCAGCGAGGAAAGAGAATCAGAGAGGAGAGGGGGAACAGAGGGATTGAGGTGGGCCTAGGTTTTACACTCTGGGCTCTGTCTGAAGGCTGTGTAATGATGCGGCTCTTTAAAGAACGTCTTAAATGAAAGGCCAGAACAATCCTCAGTGACAGGTGGGATTCTTTATCTAACAGAGGAGGAAAGACAGGACAGGGCCAACAGAAACACACACACACACACACGCACATGCAGTCTCACATGCACATACGTTTGGCTATGAACGTTGAAGGGGGGGGGGCATGCACATACATAAACCACAGTAGATTCCACAAAGAGGATTTCCTGCTCTGTCCATGTGAAGCAGAGGAGTTGAAATGGACAAACAGCAGATCCCATAAAAGTGATTTATAGAATTTAAAAAGATGTGCGTTCTTGGCACACCATGAAGGATATTAAGTGCTCAAAGGGAGGGCTCGGACACAGATCCCTCCAAAACCTTTTAATCTCCCCCTCTTGAAGAAAAAAAAAACCCCTCTCAAAATGTCTCAAAAATGGAAGCAAGACAGAGAGAGGGAGAGAGAGAGAGAGAGAGGGAGAGAGAGAGAGAGAGAGAACACTTGTGTGATATGAAAAAAGCCTGGAGTTCAGTGTTGTTGTAAGTCTGCCTCTCCTGGCAGGGCCAAAAGTGGAAAAATGTTTGGCTCACCTCTTGCCCCATCCCCCAGGAGAAGACATTCCCACCATCTACAAAAAAAAGAAAAGAAAAAGAGAGAGAGAGAGAGAGAGAGAGAGAGAGAGAGAGAGAGAGAGAGAGAGGGAGAGAGAACACGGTAAACTAACAGTCTGCAAACAATTCAAGAAAAGCAACAAATAGAAGCCTGGGGTTAAAATAGAAAAGAAGGAGGAAAAAAAAACAAAAGCGGAGTGAGAGAAGGGAAATGCGCAGCTGACAAAAGTGGCTCAAGCATCATACATCAAGCACTTGTTACCTCTCCTGGTGCTTGTGATTGCACATGACTGCAAACAAGTCAGTGATAAAAATCTGAAGAAAGATGAGAGCGATCGGGCTGGCTTTAAAGATCATCAATCACGGCCCTGTAAGCTCAGATATTATTAGTTCAAGTAAAGCTGCACTCTTCCATTTTATGGACATCATAAAAGACTTTGGAGGGGTGGAGGTGGAGTGGAGGAGATCCCCCAGTGTTTTAACTAGGACTGGGATAGATGTGTTTGGAAAAGCAGACCGGATGGATGGACAGCTCTAATGTAGTAGCGCTAAATGAATCACTCACACTGCACCAGGTTCCCCTGGGGAAGGAATGTGGGATGGGAGTGTAAGGCCCCCACTTACAATATGTTAGATTAAATACAAGTGTATGGTGAGAAGGGCTGTGCATAAGTGTGTGTGTGTATGTGTGTGTGTGTATGTGTGTGTGTGTGACCCCATTAAATTTAGCAACAGTCCTGTGGACTCATTAATATATCACCATCATATTTACATTATAGTAAACTGAGAAACAGAAGAATGTTAGTGATATTATGTACATGCATATTTACATATATATATATATAATATACATATATATAATATATACATATTTCTGTGAAACTAGTCTGACAAAAGAAGGAAAAGTTCGTCCAGGAGTGGGTGTTGATTTTAAAGATCAGAGATGATCTCCAATATTTATTAGATATTGATCCGTTGAAGGAGAGATAAAACAGTCGAGTAACTAAGATGCAAGAGGGCATTAACAGGTGGACACACTGAGCTCAGTTTTATCATCAAAAGGCAACATTTTCATTGCCCTCTCAACAGTTCGTTTTTTTCTAAATAAAGGATATCATAAGTGAAGTAATGACTAATGACGAGTGTGTTAGAATATTCATGAGGTCTTGGTTAAGTTTGTAAAAATACATTTATTCCCCTGAGACTGTTAAATAACACTTTGATCCACAAAACAATGAAAACATGGAGGATCATTGGTGGTCACGATGCTTAACCTGATTCAAACTTTTTAACTTTCAAATCTTGGTCAATCCATACCACTACTCCCTGAGCAATCTCTCCGTTTTCTGTTTCACTTATTTCTTCACAACTTCTCTCTCTCTCTCTCTCTCTCTCTCTCTCTCTCTGCCTGCCAGTGAGGACATAAAGGCTAGTGTGTGAAGTCCATCACTGCCTGGTGAATAGCTGCCCTTTGTGCCTCCGAACTTAATTCACAGGCTGAAAGGACCCCGGCCCTGCCATAGCACCTCTGTGTACTGCCTGATTCAAAGAGCCTGCATGTCTACTGAGGTCTGCCAGAAAGCCTTCTGTTAGGTCAAACACACTTAGTTTAGTCAACTTTTACGGATTCAAAAATCAAAGGGGCCGGCCGGTATGGAAACACCATTTCAGTTTGTAAATGCAGTTTACTTTTTTTTTTTATTCTAAGCCGTGAATATAAACAACTCCGGTGCCAACAGACTCGCAGTCACTGCCGTCTGCACTGTTGTCAAGGAAACCTGACTGTTTTTTTTCATGCTTGCCTTGACCTTATTTAATATATAGACCCGCTCATACCCTCTATACATCACCACTTTCACATACTCACAACAACATAAGGTGCTACAGAAATCTCACGGTAACAGTGTGATTTGGGGGGGAAAAGTCCAGTAAGAAAGTTCTTGTATAAAAATTTCAAGCAACATAACTTTTCTTTTCTCCTACTTTGGCATTTGTGGTTGCAAAGGGGGCATCAATAACGCACCAACCTCTCTCTCTCTCCCTGTCTCTCCCCCCCCTTCCCCCCACCCACCCTCCACCATCCTCTCTCAGAGACCCTCGCCGGGCTTGTTAGGCCTGACACTGGCACCCTAGTGAACAAAAGGACTGCACGGCTTAGGGCTGCCCAGGAATGTCAGCGGGTTCACATTTCACATGCAGATGCGTGACCCCAGAGCCCTTTAGTGGGAAGGTGCGCTTTAACCTCACAGAGAAGCAAGAGAAGAGGAGGTGGTGGTGGAGGGGTAAGGGGCACCTTAAGGGGAATCTGGGATGGGGGGGAAGGGTAAAAAAAAAAAAAAAAAAAAAAAAGAGAATGTCTGACTTTACACTGCTGCTGCAACCACTCTCACAACGCTATACGTCTTTCTTCATGTCTATCTCCTCTCTCCCTCTTTCCCAAAACACGGATGCACACTGTTAAACTCCGCCGATATACCTTATAGAATAATATAATTGTCGATATTCTTGAAACTTGTCAGAGTCGTCTCCTTTATGTGTGATCTGCGATGCGCCCCCTCTCTTCCCCCTACTTCGGAACACATGAAAGCATTAACTTTTAAAGTGCATACTTAAGATTTCTCCCCAAATAATTGAAAAAGCACAATGGGAGGGGTTATGTAAGGCAAAAGCACTGTGAGCTCTGTAAAAGAAACCAAAGCTACTGTCATCTGCTCTCTGTAGGCCCGTGCAGGCACAGTTTCAACTCAAGGGCTTCACACTTCTATAACTTGTTCTCCTTCCCTCGCTGCTCTCCCTATCCTAACTCTCTCTATACCCGTTTGCCTCTCCCCCTCTCCTTTGCTCTTGATGGTGGAAACTTCAAAGACAACAAGATCTTCTGCAAAAGCACGAAAACTTCAAGCTTGTTGTTTGTTTTGACCCCAAGCCCCCTTGCTGCAACCCTCCACCTCCAACTTGCAAAGTCTGCAAAATACATGAGGAAGAGAGACCAAATCCAGAGCTGCTTTTTTTTTTTTCTCTCCCCTGCCGGCCTGCAACCTTCATTCTTCAATACGCTACTGTAGTGCAACTTTTTTGTAGAAAGCAGCTCCGGCATATGGCACCGCATCTACTACAATGACCTCACAAAAAAACTGATGACAAAGTACAATAAGTTTTTTTTTTTCTTTTTTTTTTTCATGCGAGGCAGAGGAGCATAAACTTTTCAAATGCATTTTATATATTCCGCTAAGAAAATGGAAAATAAAAATCAATACCACACAACACCACAGTGAACACGCGCACGCATTTAAGCTTCCACACTGACTCATCTGGCTTGGCCTCTGGAGGTGTCTGGGTTGAGGATTGGAGTTATGATTTTGTTTTGAGAAGTACAAAAGGGCTTCATCTATCGACAGGCTGCTGCGTCCCGCCAGCCTTGGATCTGTCAAAACAAGGAAATAAAGACAATAAAACCTTACAGCAAAAGTAAAAAAAAAAAAAACTAGAATGTTAATAGTTACCTGAGGTGACAATAGGGGGGAAAATCAAAAGAGGCCACTCAAGTTTAGAATATTTTCATGTCGTCTAACAGAACAATTATGCTTGGAATCAGTGCGAAAATGTTTGACCTTGGAAGACGTATCAAGGTGCAAAACATGACCTGCTGTTCACAGACTTGATGTTCCGCTGTGTCTGATTATTACATATCACTCATTATACCTTGAGCTTCTAACTGAGGACGAAAAAACAAATGCTGTCATTTAAAAAACACAAGACGAAACGTAAAAAAACAATCTTTAAAATTGCATTTGCTACGTCGTTAACCTATCATCAAAACACCATCGCTATCGCGCTCATGATTATTTCAATTTCAGTGCTTATCCGAGTCAGCGATTCTGCTCTGCAAAGAGATTATTCTCTATTCATGTCAGAGTGCTTAATTGTTTATCTGTGTAGCAGCCTACATTGTGTGTGTGTGTGTGGGGAGGGGGGGCTCTATGCTTAGTATTTCTGCCCTCTAATAGTTGAGACATCTATAGCATCCACTGCAAGGCCTGGGGAGCAAGGGAGCAATCCATAGGCCTGCGTAGCCATGGCAACTAAACAAGGAATAGGCTAGATGTCAGGCGAGCATGGCTAAATTACCCATTAGAGAAAGCAGGAAGGGGAGAGAGGGAATACTGGTCAGGGCACAAGAGGCTAATGGGGAGATAAGATGGCCAACATATAGACTACACACACACACATACATACACAAACACACACAGGCACACACACACACAAAAAACCGATGGGAAAACAGATAGGGGTTGTCACATAAAGGTGCCGGCGCAAACACATACTGAAACAGGAAAATACAATTAAATGTATACAATACAAACACTTACGGACGGACAAACAAACACGCACATGTATTAACACACTGATAAACACACACAGCAGCTACATGCGAAGACACACCGACTCACTTAACACGAGCTCACACAAACACACACATACGGAGGCATACAAAGGGCACAAAGGGAAGACAAAATGGTTTTAATAAAGACGCCCTCTTGGAGAGGTTGCTTGTGAATGTGAGGGAGATATATTTATAGGAAGCCTCCTGTGAGATCCACGCTGCTCAACCTCACATTTGTGCATGTGAGGGAGATATATAGAGATAGAGATATGAAGAGAGAGAGGCTAGAGAGAGAGAGAGAGAGAGAGAGAGAGAGAATGGAAGTGTTATTGCCTGTGTCTTCATCCTAATCCTTGATGCATGGCCTTCTCCTTGAGTCTATACTAATGAATAAAAGAATAAAGAAAGACTTGGTTTAAGTATCTAAACCATTGCAGGAGGGAAAGGGTAAAAGGAAATCGGCCCGGTGGTTCATTCCTGCTGTGCACAGACATGCACGCACACACAAACACCTTTTAAATACCCAAATACGCTCACATACTCAAATTGTGAACAACATAGCCTGTGTGCACACACACACACACACACACAAACATGCAAGCACTCACACAAAACACAGCACACGTTGATACACAACCCCTGCACACACAGAGTCAGGCAGGCAGGATCCTCCTGACTTTAATGCTGCACATTCATTTGCATGCGCCATAATTAGCGTCAGGCACACAGAGGCTGGTCCTGGGGGAGCTCTGTGATAACCGCTTCCCCTTCTATTAGGGCTCTCATTCCAAGAGTGTCAGACATTGCACATCTTCATCGTGGGGCCTGCAGCACATTGGCTCAGTGGAACCTCTGCTGCTGTAGCTACTGCTGCTGCTGGAGTATGCAGGAGGAGAGGCGAGACGGCGGCTGCAGCGTGGCTGGAGAAGAGGTGGAGGACGCAGGACTAGGTGGAGAGTGGGCAGAGGGAGGAGGAGGAGACAAACGAGGACTGAGAGATGTAAAAGGGAGAAAAGGAATGAGGTGATAAGTTTGGAAGACAAAGAGAAAGAGGGAAAGAGAGACAAAGAGAGGTAGCGCATGGCAAAGGCGGCTGCACATTGTGCAGCAGACAGACAGAGAGACAGGCTGGACAGAGGTAATGAATGCAGTTATTAAATTGTTTCAGCTGCAAAGAGGTCTATTCTTATGCCATTATAAAGGGAACAATTTATCCCCACTGATCGGCCCTGTCTCCTTTCTCCTCGCTCACTTTGATCTGCCAGCATATTGCCTTGATGTGTCCTATTCAAAAGCGAATCTGGGGCAATTTTAATGCTTTTGTACCTCGCCACCGCTCCACTTCTCCCTCCCTGTTTAAAAATAGCTGTTAATTATAAGTGCAGTTTAAATGTCTCTAGTGACCCAGAAATGCAGGTTGGAGTGAGAAGAAGGGATTGAGCATCTCCAAGTTTAAAAAGAGCGAGACACTATTTCTTTCCCTCTTTATCATGCTTTCTTCAATCTCTCCTTTCTCCTCACACCCCCCTCCCACCTCTTTGTCTTCTCCATTCACCTCCCCTCCGATTCTGCTTCTCCATTCCTTTAGTGCTCCTCCACATTTCTTTTCCTCCATGTCTCGCGCTCTCTTTCTCCTTTGTGGTGTTTCTTCGGCTCGGTGGGAGTGAGCAGGGCTAGAGGATAGGGGATTCACTTCTTTCTCTCCAACACACGAGAGAACTGCAGCGAGACATCGGAGACCACGGCTGTGAAACCGCTTCAGTCTGCAGATTGTATGTGCGTCACACCGAGTCTTTGTATCCCTCTCCTCAACTTCCTCCTCTTATGCAGCCGCAGGAGTGGGATGTTGAAAGGAAAGGCATGTGAAGGTGCGCAGGGTAGTGTAGTATGAGACAGAGGCGCAGAGTATACCTGTGGGGAAGAGAAGGGGATGTGCAGGGACCTGAGGTGTGCACTTGGGGGGGGGCAGTGTTATAAATAAAGCATTAGCCTCTTGAAGGAAACAGAGATGTGAGGGGCTGTCTCTGCAGCACTCTTTTCCCCACAAACAGTTAACCTGCAGGCATGTACATGTGCTCCTTTCATCGCTGAGGAGGCACATGTAAGAGTACAAAAAAAAATCACTATGAGGTAAACTGGGGGACTCCGGAGTCAAAATCTGGATGAGACTTTTTATTTGGGATAGGTCAGTCATAAACTTTCAACACAGCAGAAGTGGCGGATGAATGAACTGATTCATGCCTTTGTGGTTATTTTGCATAAATGTGTGAAAGCAAAGTCATTAAAGTTGAGAAGCTAACACCAATATGGGGCAGAATTTGGTGAAAAATCACTCAACAAACCATAATCATAATGCTAAGAAGTGGAAATGAAAGTGATCTGAAACACTGTATGTGTTACTCCAACACCAAGGCCTCATCTTCTCCTCATTGCATTAAAAAGTAATCAGAAGTATCATGGAAAAGTAATTCTGAATAATATTTAGTGATTATAAAAATTCCTCAATTTCTTTACACCCAACTTTCTTCCAAAGTGTAAAACCAAAAAAACAGAAAAAGAAAAAAAAAATCCAGTAAAAATAAAGTTTTGGACCTTGCCAACATGTCCACATGGTGTTAGCACATGTTGGCACAAGTGCTGTCACAGGAGCAGCGAGGTGTAGCTTCTTATCAGTATTTTGCAAGCTAAGTGTCATTGTTTTCTAAAACGATTGCAGAGTCATGTTCTGCAAAGTGGAAAAGGAGAAATGTTGAGTCTTCATGTGCCACAGAGTAATTTGAATATCTGAAAGCCAAAATGTAGTTTACAGTAGTATTTTTTGAGACCACTGTTTTGCCAAAAAATTCAATATAGAAGATCTGTGCTGTCTTATCTATTCAACCTGCAGACACAGCGAGTACGAGCCAACGTTTTAGTCACTTGGTAAGTTTATATTTCTTGTATATTTTATCTGCTGACTTTGTCTAAACAAATCTACAATGTGCTAGATGGTGCCGATTAATGTCAACCTACCAAACTGCATGATTACTCATGTTAAATACTGACAGAACACATATATATGAAGTTGTTGCAAATGTTACTTTAAACAGTTTGTCAGAAAGCAAAGCTCCTGATGAAGATGCTTGTAAGTTTGATGAGCAGAGTCGAAGCTGCAGGAGAACGGTGTCAGGGTGGGTGGAGGTAGAGGTGGGAACTATGTAGATCTGCACATAACGCATGAACGCAAAGGTGTAGAGTTGAATCTAAGCCAATGTAATGCGAGAAGGTTTTTTTTTAATCGTCTCACAACCATACATGCTGCTGCGCAGATTAAAAATAGTCACATAATGAGCAGAAAAAAAGGAGATGATGCTTTCATACGCACCAGGTTTAGAACCATCATACTGCAGGAACATGGTTTATGTGTGGCACACTGAACCTCATGTTATCAGCTGTAAAACACTGTTTTAAGTGTGATGGTCCAACACTGTGTTTGAGTAATGTCCCACAATGTGCAGACCTTACACAATGTTTGGCCGGCATGTTTGGCTCCAACTCAGTGAAGGAAAATTTAGAGCACTGGAAGCATCACAGGGCCAAAATCAGGTTTTATGTTCATTGTTTTGCTTTAAGAACATCAGACTATAAAGTGACATAAAAAATACGTAGGCTTGACAACATATTACCTGTTTGCTAAAATACTTGTTGTCAACAGAAATTAAAATGTTTGTAATAACCGCACATTGCATATAAAATCCAGATCCTATTTGGTCTCATGTAGAGATTTCTGCTCACTTTACTGTTCACACAAATCCTGGTGCAAATAATGGCATGAAACTGATTAGCAACACTTGGGGAGAGAATAAGAATACTAAGGGTATTGTGAAAATTGCTCTAAGCCAATTAACGATTCTGCTTCTCACTAATACTCTTATCTCGTGTTCTTTTCTTCCCATTCTCAAGAAGTACCTGCCTCAACCTGCCACTTACCATTTGAAACGCTATACAATTGCGTTTTCTTTCACTGAAAAAATAATAAGATAATTTTCTCTCTGCTTATTGTGAGTTTCTTATTCTAAAACATTTGAACACCTAAGGTACCCTTTCAATAATTACACTTTTATTGCATCTGGAGACTAATTTAGCCTTGCCTTGTTTATAAATGCAGTTTTCATTAATGGAGGATTTGCTCTAACCAGCACTAGCTAAAAATGAACACAACCTATCAATGTCTGCACTGGCTGCCGAGGCAATTATATAATGCATGTCTCCGTTTATATCCATAGTCTGGCCCAAAATTTGAAATATGCACAGGAGATGACCAAGCAGGGCCGGGACAAGCACTTGGTACAGGTCCCACCCACTAAGACAGGAAAGCACTTGATAGATAAATGAGAACAATGTACCGGCTGGTCCACAGGCGTGGCGGCATTGACAGAACTCATAAAACAAAGTGTTAATACTGTCCTTGGTAGGGAAGGCATGCTAGTAAATAAAAATGTTATCCAGTAGCAGCGCAAATGCATCTTTAAACAGAAGCACTGTCTGATGAAACTACACAAGCAGTAACTAGTGAAAGCTATTATATATAAACTATCCTCAAATGATTCAAAGTAACAAGGCTGCCACTGTAACACGAGCTAAAGGATCCTGTCACGGTGAAATATGTCACTATTAATCTAACAAAAAAAAAAGTTGCTGTGTTATTCCTGCTCATGTCAAAGGAAGACAAATTATAGTCATACAAACAGATGTGTTGCTTTATTTGTCAATAAACACGTCAAGAGTACAGCGCTCATAACTCAAAGGTCATCCTGATGCATGAGTTCTTGATAGTCTAACAGTCAGCGTGTTAATTCTTCTATAAATGTCGATGGGGTTCAGTTGACAAGATTAACATGTCTGTTTTCCAAAACGCAAGGGCAGCAGTCACCACGTGCTCCGAAAGGCTAGCTGCCGCACGGGAAGCTAATGAGTGTGATGTCTGACTGAATAAAGTTTTTTTATTGTATGTCTCTCATTAAAGCAATCATTATTTTAAATGGTGTGAATTAAAGTCAACTGGATTCATTTTGCAATTCAATAATCAACTTTGAATAGTGCTGATGCATATGTGTGGCACGCTTACGTATGCATCTCCTATCATTTTGCTACGTACGATTCCTTCGTATTGAGCACCTTATCCTTGAAATGTCCCAAAAGTAGACAAACAACAAAAAAAATTTTGCTGCCATGTAGTTGAACTCCCTTTGCAATTACATAACATCCTCAGAAAAACTTCAGAAATGTCTCTGCGATCACAGTGATGTGAAATTTTTCCTCGGAAATAAAAAAAAAGAATTTAAAACAAACAAGGGAAAAAGAGAAAAGAAAAAGAGATAAGCAAGGATGACAGTGTAGAGATGGGAGTAAGAGATGCGAGTTAATGACCTTGATAAGACCAGGGACACGCGGGGCCCGAGGAGGAGACGTGATGTGTTGCCGTGACAGCGGTGTAGTAGTGCTGGTGACAAGAGGAGATGAGGAGGCTGCACTTCTTGGCTGGTGTTACCCATTAGTGTTGTTGTTAGCCAGGGGCATCGAGGGTGACTGTGTGTACCGCTTTTGTGTGTGTTCGTGTGTGTGTGAATGTGTGCTCACAGAACGAGGTACGAAGACATCCCGGTCGAGGCCTTCATGGTGACAGAGGCTGATACCAATCTAATGAGATAAGAAACATATGCAAATGAACCTGGCCACAGTTCACACTAATCAGCTTAACGCCCTGATAGATATCAGCTATCTGTCGCATCGCACGCACGCACACACACACACACACACATACACGTGCACAAGGGCTCTCTGAAGTTTAAAACAATCAGTGTGAGGATTTTTCATGCTGCATATAAATACAGAGATACACACAAATAGGCTCATAACACAATACAATGAAGATCAGAAGTCAAACTGTTCATCACACCTGTACACCTGAATGTATAGGTACATTTTTAAATAGACTTGCAATTGACAGCAAATGCATACTGTATGTGGGAGCATTCACACAGGTGGGGACACATTAGTATGAAAAATACACATATTAGAAAGCAAAGGGGAGAATGGAGGCCACTGTTTATGGGTCATTCAGCTCTTGGGGTCATGCCTTTGACAAGCTTTGGACAAGGGGCCCCAGTGAAGGAATGCAAGATCCAAAATAGTTGAAGGTAACAGCTAAATGTCTGACTGGAGCCTAATGGGCAGCCAGAAGAAAAACGTAAACGACATCTTTTTTTAGTTCCAGGTTTTTGCAAAATTATCTCAGTGCTGTCAATTAATATGTAATTAACTAAACTTGCTAGTTTTGTTAAATGTTTATTAGTATATCTGTTCAATAGTTTAATAGAACAAGAATTCATTCAGTCCTGCTCTATGATACCAGATGACATAACTTCTTTCTGTTCCATGTAAATTCACCACACATAACTAATATCTTCAATCTACTCAAAGTGATGTCTCAATGAAATATCAGCTCAGGGCAAAGTTTGATTTGAAATGGCCTGTGGTCACCAGGCAGAAGGGCAAAGTCCTGCCCCAGCTGCACTCTTCAACACATCTCTCTGCAGCTAATATTATCTGTGGGAATCCAGGGCATCCTACATGGTCTGAGGGCAAAATGGTGACTACCAGTAAAAGACTTTTCCTGGAATAACAGCTGCCTTTCACGCAGTCTGTCCAGTGACCTTTGCTGATGTACAAGCATGCATGTCAGAAATTCTTGCAATTCTGACTCCCTTTATGTCGGGATGCAAATATTTTTAATTTGTCATTGAAGATGCTTGATGTAGACACGTAATGTTATTCTCACTGGCAAGAACAGCAACATAGTTTTGTTCACTGCACCTCATTGTCTTTCTCAATGACACTCGATGAAAGGATATTCTCTCAAACTGAACCAAAGTCTTGTTAATTAAATAATGTGGACATAAGAAATGTAATTAAAAAAGAAATTTTAATGTTAAAGAATAGATGCTGACTGCAAATGTGTATCACAAATCATGTAATGTCAACAGCTGCAGTTTAGCTATAAACCTTTGTATTTTTTATATTTCTACATGCCGTGTCTTTGCCCATTTTTATCTCTTTTCCTCATTCTGTATCTCTCTATGTCTCTTTTGCCTCTTAGATCTCTCTTTGACATTTACCACTAAGCTACCTATTTCAGCCGACCTATTCATAAGCAAAGCTGGGCCAAGACATCTTTATGGAAATCACTGCTCTGGGTGTGTTGATTTGCAAAGGGCATGGGAGCTGTTCGGGCTAGCCTTACCTTCTCCTAAGGTTGTAGAGCGAGAGATGGTGATAGAGAGACAGACACTGACTTCTAAAAAAGACAGACAGTGACGTAGAGGAAGTGAAATAGAGAGCACCTTGCTATAACTTTATTGGTTGGCTCCAGTATGTTGGCGCCCATCTTATCTGGCTAGAGTCCCATACGGCATTCATCTAATGAAAACCTGGCTGGCTGGCCGGCCGGCTGGCTGTCTCATCAAGGCCCATTGCCAAAGGTTCCTCTCCCCGGCATCAAAGTCACTCTGCTTTCATGTAGCTTTTATCAATGGCCAAGTAAAAGCAAATAACTTCACTGAAAATTTGAAAGAAACCATAAAAAGAGAAATAAAGCAGAGATGAAGAGAGAAGACTGGTAATTCTTTAGGGGAACTCAGGTGGACTTATTGTGCTAACAACAAAATCAAAGAGAGATTGTTTATCACGCATAATTGTGTATGCACACGCTCGACACACACACACACACACACATACACATGCAGATTCAAATACAAGTGCTTTTTCACACACACCCAGGGACACACAAACACAGAAATGCAAACATACACATAAAAAGGCATTAACTACTGCATATAGTACACATGCTGGAAGTATTCTACATAGCTGTCACGCTTTGAAAAATCCCCAAGTGTCGCATTACAGTAGACTGCTAAAACTGTGTTGGCTGGTGATAGCTCAGAGACCACAGCCAGACTACAGTAGCAGCCAGTCCCCCAGTGGATGACTGGGCTCTGAATATGAGCTCAGTCACTGTAACAAGCCCCACTTAGTCACTGGCTCTATCACAGGCTCTCTCTCCATAGACTCTCTATGCAAACAGGCCACTTAATAACACCATTACCGGGAGATTGCTCAAGCCTTAGAAAGCAGTTTCTGAAGTGGTGTGTATGAGAGAGGATGAGAGGACATACACAGGTCTGACAAAAATGAGAGAGGGATAAAAAAAAATAGAGTTGGGAGCTGTGAAAGGAGACATTTGCTCAGGAAGGTGTCGATGGAGATGTAAGGTGCACTTCTAATTAGAGCAAGTAGCAGTTAATCATTTGGTGAATGTGTATGAGATGATTCTGCAGATTTTGCAAAGGTGAAAAGCATGCTGACACACATTTTGGCCCCGTTGCTGAGTCATCCTCTGAAGGAAACTGAAATGACACACGTGAAGGGTGCTGGAACACGAAGCATTTAAACTGCAACCTACTTTTCTTCATACGAAAGCTGTTTTAGCTTTTAAAATTTGGAGCATGAAGCACAACATGTTTCAGTTTAAACAATCAGATAAAATGTCCACTGACTCCAGATACGTTTCCATTTGAGAACATTGCTGTTTCTGGGTTCATGTGAGGAAGACTGGAGATGATTCACATGCTGACCCATAATTTCCCATCTTTACCCCAATGATCCCCCCTCTACTACCTTCCCCCCCATCTGTCTCTCATCTCCTTCTGAACCTTTCCCCGTTTCTTCCATTCCTCTCTCACCCTTTCCCCATCTTTCTCTCATCTCTCTCTCTCGTACGGCTTCTCATCACTTGTTCGTAACTTCCCAGTAGTTGTTAGTCAGAGTCACAGTTTCCATCAAAGAGACCAAGACTGGATATTTTTAGGCAGGGGCTTGCTTTGAGCAGCTTTTCCACAGAGAATAAACCATGTCCAAACATTAATGCCGTGTTACACAGAAAAAGGGCAGGAGGTAAGTCTCTTTCACCCTCTCCTTCTCTTCTCTCTTTTTTTTTCTTTTTTTCTTTTTTGAGAGTCCATTGCACCATGACTGCACGGTAACTACACGGTTGTACCCCCCGCCACCTTCACTGCCCCTTGCTGTCCTCTGGATCTGTGTCAAGCGAGGGAGCAGATTGGGAGTGGGCATGGGTGTATGCCAAAGTATTCTGGGAAGGGCTCCAAAGAACATATTTGTTGAGTGGGGAAGTGAGCGGAAATGGCCTGGTGTCTGAAGGGAGGCACAGTTAAGAAAGTTGAGTGAAGCAAGAGTGAGAGACACGGAGTGAAGTGGGAAGTTGAGTCATTGGCTACAACTAAGGTTGATGGTGGAACGGGTGGGGTGGGGTGGGGTGGGGGGTTTGTTCTTCCATCAGGACTTACTCATCAATTAGGAAACTGTGATTCAAATGATCGGTAATACTCGGGGAAAATATGTAACCTTAAGCCTGGGACCCCAAGGAGGACGCACTGAGGGAGTTAGTTGAGCAAAAAAATAAGGTCAAAGGCCAAATAAAGTCCACAATGAACAAATAATGCTAAGCTATTTTGGCTGTTTTCAAGGTTAACGTAACAGGAAACTGTCTGTTTGACATTGATGCACAAAGGGAGACAGCGTGGTCGATGCATTAGCCTGGTGAGCTAGCTGTCAATACTGTAACTATTTAGACTGTGACAAGTTCAGAAAGGACAGTTGATTTGAGTTTACCGGCCCTTTATAACTAAATGATTCAGGGAAAAAGTAGAGTTGGGCAACAAACTGAAAAGGCAATAAATTTATTACTTTGAGATGACAGATTTTGCTTTTCAGCAAGCAGAAGTCATGCCATGCCATGCCATGTCATGCCATACTCTGTATTGGTCTGTTATCATTACCTAAGTATTATTTTATGGCTTTAATTTTAAGACAGCCTTTTAAAAGCAAGTATTTAACTTTTTCTAAGACAAAGACATAATAAAAAATAAAGCCTTAGATCAGGTTTGGCTCTCAAATTTGGCAGCACCAGACAAATTCATTAGGGAAGCATCCAAATGGTGCAAGTACAAGCTGGTTATGGGTCTCGGTTTTTGGCCTCTGCAGAACTCTATTGTAAATAACTGTGTGGTTTTAATACTCCAGGAAATTATCAAGAAAAAGTGCAAATTAAGATACACAGAACTGCACAGTGTTTCAAAGCAGTGAACAATTTTGCCATTAATCTATCCTGCATTCACAAAAAATGTGCTTAAAGTTACATTTCAAATGTGCTTACCTATTTTTTTGGACTCCATATATTTACTGAACAATGTTTCAGGGCTGGCAGTGTGTCTGTGAATGTGGCTCTAATGCATCATGTGCATAATCCACAGTAGCCACCTGTTGATAAGCTGTGTGGTTGTGTGTGTATGTGTGTATGTTTGTATATGTGTGTGTGTGTGCACTCGATGTTATAGGGCTGGCCTGTGACATGCCGTACTGCAGTGTCAGGGGTTCTGTAGGGTCAGTGCTATTTCACACACCTCTTGGAAAAATGAGTGACCTTGGAACAAAACATATTGCCTGTGACAGCGAAGCCTGTGGATGTATTTTTTTTTGCAACCATTAGGACTGCTCTTTCAAATAAAGACAATAAATCTACTTGCTTTAAGGTTGTGGCCTGAGATTTAGTTTCACAACTAAGTTGCTCAAACAGATTTTTGGCAAGTTTAATCAACTTCAAGCTGTGGTGGATCATGAGGTTTTGTAATTTGACTGTTGAACAGACATTAAAAAAAATGTCTGAAGCAAATACGTTCAGAATTCTTCAAATTTTTTTCATCAAATGCTCATTTTTAAAATTGCTGGTAATACCTCTGGCGAGTGCGATACAAACGAGGTGTGGGAGTGTCTTTTACAGCACACACAGTGACCTCTGAAGATGACAGTGAAATGGCTTACTTACTTGACAAATGCCATCATGTGAAAAGTATGTTTCGGCTACATGTTTCCTCACACTGCTGCAGCCGTGCTCTCAACAGGATGTGTGTTCACACACCTCACAAGGTCAGAAAAGCAACATCAAACAGATTGTTGAGTCCTTGTGGGATCAGGCTTTCTTTGGCAGTCTTTTGTCTTCCTTTTGTCACACAAACACACGCGCGCATACCCCCACACACACACACTTGAAAAGGAACTATGAAAGTGCTCCGATCGATGCACAAATATAACACAAAGACACATACAGACAAACATAGACAGCGACAGGACTCATAAACACCTTTACACACAATTGAATGTGTTAAAAAGTGGCATACGTACACAAGCCCCCCCACCTTCCAATCACACATACATAACCTCACATCAAACACATGCACATACCATGTGCACTGGCTGGCATGTGGGGTCATGCATAGCACATAAACTGGAAGCGGCACCTTCATGTAAATTCTTCCCTCTTGACAACTGAGCATTCTCATAAGCTCCAGTAGTCAGCTGTCTACTGCATTCTCCAAGGGGCAGGCATGACATTATGTTAATTTAGGGGGCCTCCTAGGTGTGTGTTTGTGTGTGACTTCGTGACTTTGTGCAAGTGTGTGCTGGTGCCTAGATGCATGTGTGTATTAAAGGTAATAATGTATGCCAATATGTCCAAAAAGAACGGCATGGGAATTTTGAATTAAGATATTCACTTTTTTTTTTTTTTTAAATAAACGCTAGTCTGCAAAAACCCGTCTCATAAATTGGTCTCCAATTACATATTTGCTGTTCTTGTGAATGTGAGGGCATCCTTATCCATCTGTATCAATGCAGTCTCTGCTGTGTGGCTACAAATAGAAGCGCAAAGTGGCTCAATCCCTGTTGAATGTTTATCCAGGGAAGTGGATTATAGCGAACGGACATCTCCGTGCCACAGAGCAGGGCCTGATACCCCCATAAGCCTGGCATTTCCTGCCCTATGAGAGCCCTAATTAAGAGGGTGCTGGACGGCATCAGAGACCGAATCCCCCACAGACCTTTGTGTAGCTTTTGTTCAGTCAGGAGTCAGGAGGCTATGGGAGGAGATAGCAACAATTCCATGACAAAGAGAAAAGCTAACACATTCATGCACGTAGCTCATAAAATGATAGAAATTCTTTAAATGAAAGGGTGGTCTGGCACGCAACTGGCTTTGAGAATATGCTGATGGATGCGGCTCGGAGCACACACACCTGCCAGTATAAACCCACATACGAGTGCTAAGAGTCAGCAAAGGGGTTACTGATACGCCTCTGGCCTTCTCGCTCCCTCCGACTCCACTTATTACCCTTGGCTTTCAACCCTGATTCATACAGAGAGCCATGCAGTGCCTTACAAGGAGAAGCACAGGGGAGGGCAACAATTAGTCTGTTAGTAAACAAGTCCGTCAGTTACAGCCCCCTTACCCGCCTCTGTGCTTAGATTGCCCCGCCCAACCCAGGAGGGGGTGCTTTGTAAGCGAAGGTAGAAAGTGTAAGAGCACTTGAGCTCCCACTTCAGAGTGCAGAGACAGGGAGAGAGGGAGAGTAGCAGGACTCTTTTCACTAAACTTGTAAGTTACCACAAGTACTTCAGATCACATTACATGATTAAAGACATGATAAAAAAAACCACACTCTCAGATGTTTCATATGAAAAAAAAAATGATTGTGAAACATCTGTGGCAGTAAAATAAAAAAACGTGTGTTCGTGTGAAAGAATACTCCTCATAAAAGACTTGAATGGGAAAATAAGGTCATCCTTTTGGTTTAATTAATGAGACACTGACAGCTCTTTACTGCCCTGGTGAAAAGTCAGTGGAAGATAAAGAGAAGAGATTGAGGTAGAGGTGAGACAAATGGCATCACCAGAAGTGAACTACTCTGCTGTTTTTGTGTGGCTGTCAGTCAGTCTGGCATCAGAGCGTGTGTGCGTGCATGAGTGTGTTCATTCATGTGTCTGTGGGTGTCTGCATCTGTGTGTGTATGTGGTGCAAAAAATGGGAGCATAGGGCAGGGAGGGCAGGGGGTTCAGGGCAGCGTAAGATAATCCTTTAAGTGGGAGACTTTACCTCTTTCAGAAAGTAAACAGCCAAGCAGTTGAGGGAGTATTGTTGTTGGGTACTGTTACAGAGCTGCAAGTGCCCCGGGGCAATGTGTGTGACTGACTTAGGGAAGCTATGTGTGCAGCGAGGAGGGGTAGTGTGTGTGTGTAAGTGAACCTCTCAAGCCATGTCTCATGCTGGCTGAAGCCTTGAACAGCGCTGTGGCAGGGAAAAAAGAGAGCAGATGCCTCTTCACTGGGGTGCATCGGGCCACCAAATCAGAAATATCACTGATCATGTCCCAATTCAATTACAGGCCACCGACTGATGCATAACAGAATCTTTTTTTTTTATTTGTGTGTGCATGATTGGGTGTGCCCTTGACTCTTTGTATGTATGTGTGTATGAGTGTGCTTGAAAGTGTGCATGTGTGTGTGTGTGTGTGTGTGTGTGTGTGTGTGTGTGTGTGTGTGTGTGTGTTATGTGTGTGAGGGCGAGAGAGGAGGGCGAGTGGGTGTTGAGGGGTTATGAGGGGGAGTGGGTGACACAGAA
>JAQMCX010000048.1:13330069-13360672 GCA_029814765.1 Acanthurus leucopareius | reverse complement strand
GGCCCCCCTGCTCTCTGCCCCCCCCCCCCCCCCCCCCCCCCTTGCCCTCTCGACCACATTACAGGACAATTATCTCAGCCTAGTCAGA
The DNA here is from genome assembly GCA_029814765.1 of Acanthurus leucopareius. Lineage (NCBI taxonomy): Eukaryota > Metazoa > Chordata > Actinopteri > Acanthuriformes > Acanthuridae > Acanthurus > Acanthurus leucopareius. The sequence goes on along the minus strand of JAQMCX010000048.1, from coordinate 13,360,584 downwards.
CAGGGCAAGGGGGTTAAGTTGAATAGCCATTGACTGACGCTGATTGCTTTTTTTAGATTTATTAAATTACAAATTAAATTGGAGGACTTGGCCCGCTGTGCTGGGATTCAGAGGGGTTTTTTTATGTGTGAAAATGTTTGTGAGAGGGAAAGAGTTTGCATGTGGTTGTATTTTATCTGATGTCACTTGTATGAGCACATTTTGCGGTGTTTTACACATGTGTTGGTCTGTACTGTGCAAACTCATCAGGAAGAGAGCCAAGATTTCCCTTTGCAGTGTACTTATGAAGGCTTTTCCTGATTGGGCTGTCAGACAGACTAAGTTTCTCATTAGTTAGATCATATCACTTTGTATGCATTGAGCCTTAATAACAGTTGCTTAATAATAATTATAGGGCAGTGAGTTGAATATATACATCTACAGATGAATACACACCACGGTTCACACACACACTATTACTGAAATCTTAGGTAGTAAAAGGAAACAAACAGGATAAACATGATTTTGCATTTAAATATTTGTCATTGCAACTTTAACCTGCATGTCACATGGGTTCATGAGAACAAAAACTGCACATTCACACCCTTTACTACTTTACATCCACGTCTATGGATCCAGTAATGAAATAGGAGCATGCAGGGCTGGGGGTGTCTGTGCGCCCTTTGTGTCTCTTCAAGCATATGGCCATGCTTGCATCTTTATGCACTACTGCATATTGTATGTGGTGCATCCCTGCATATGTATGCATGTGCATTCACGGTATATCTGTTGTGTATACAGAGGTGATTTTAAGGCGAAGACACCCCTGAAGGCTGAAATTCACCTCGGTAGCACGGCTATAGTTATGATTCCTTGACGCTAATGTCCCTGGGGGGAAAACAAACATTTAGCCATGATGAAAAATCATGTAAGAAGAGCCGCTGCTTGGCTAAAGTGCATTTATGCGTATTCACACAGCCTCGCTCTGCTCTTTATCCGGTTGCATCATATCATCTCGGGTAGAGTGTGGCAGTCTAGGCGATCCAGCCATGCGGTCTCACAGTTGTTCAGCTATGTGAATTAGCTCTGGGCTAGTGGCCAGATGTAACAGTCAGTCTAATCATCTTCATGTCTCTGCTACCCCTGTTACACTTTAAGTGCAGCAGTTGTGGACACTTGCTGGCTCAGGGATGCGTTTATTCATACGCTGTTTTTCATGCAGTCCACAGATCTAATGCGTCTCTTCAGTTTATATCAACAGCATTTTTTTTTCAGAAGCATTGTTAAGCTTTACAGCTAAGCTGCACACTACTGCTGTTAATGATATTATTACTCTGTATACTAACACTTGTCATCATGAGCTTCCTTTTATTTTTTATCCTGTACCATTTTTCCTTTGGCTCTCATTCTTCTGCTCATGGCCTTTTCTCTCTCTTCATCACTTATTTGACTTCTCTTGCCATTTTAATAGATCCAAACCCTGACAAATATGTGCAAAAGATGTCCTTTCTCCTGTGCCATCCTTATGAAATACAATTTGGGGCAATCAAACCTTTACCTCGCAGGATTCTCTCCAGGTGATTTAAGAGAGTGAGGTGGGTGAGTGGATCTATGGATTGAAGGTGAAAAAAAACAGTAAGAAGCAGAGAATGAGAGGGAGAGAGAGAGAAATAGAGAAACAGAGAAACAGAGAAGGAGAGAGAGAGAGACAGGGAGAGGAGAAGAGGGAGGGAGGGAGGAGAGACAGGAACAGATAGGGGAGTATTGCCGGTTCCACTCTATTTCCAGCCCAGTGTCAAAATGAATTTCACATCTTAATATGGAGAAAGTGCTTACTCTGAAATACCAAAAAAAGTGTTGGTGGTAGCAGCAGTGAAGGAAAAGGGAGGAGAGAAGGGCTCAAGAAAGGGGATGGAGAGGGGGATAACAATGAGAAGAGGTATAATGCTGACAGTAAAATAAAGAGAAGTGAGAACTCAATTAAAGGCAGGGAGTTGACAGGGAGGGGGCTGGCCCTTAGGTGCATAGCGGGAGGGAGGGATAGTCGGGGACTCTCCTGCCTTAATGAGCTTAGCCCCGGGGCCTGGCTCACTGGTTGACTGGCTAAAACTGAATGACCGAGTGGCCGCTCAGATGACTGTAACTCCTCCGCCGGTGTGAAGAGTTGCACAGACCTCGATGAGCTGATAAGTGGAGATTAATTAAGGACGATTCCTGCATTGTCATTTGTGAATTTACTGCTTGCTTTTTTTTACCGTGTAGTGTGTGTGTGTGTGTGTGTGTGTGTGTGTGCGCGTGTGTCTATTTGTGCAGTGCACATTCTTTTGTGTCTCACTGGGATATAAAAACTATTCATAGGTCGTGCTTCCAGCAACATTAATGACTGTGTTGCTGCCTTTACTAACTGTGTCTTCAGCCCCAAATTACAGTGACCATGGAAAAAATGTCCTAAAATAGCGAGCTTACAGGGGAATAATAACACTATCCGCACAGTGTGTTCTCAGCCATCTCCACGTTGCTTAAAAAAACACCAAAACATTGCATAAAACTTTGTATTTAGATCATCATTATTATTATTACCCCCTAGAAAGAGTCCAATTATTTCCTCCTATTATTTCCATGCCTGGATGGAAACCACATTTGTTAATTTTTTTCCACAATTTGTCCTCACCAGCTCTGACTGGCTCTTACCCTTTTCCACTGACGTTGCTCAGATGGAACATGAGGCACTTAATTTTACAAGCAGGGAAAAGTCTTTTCTCGTGATCCTGTATGTATTTTCTGTTCTCTTTCTCACCACTTTAACAGCAGGAGTAAAACGAGAGACAAGCATAAAAAAAAAAAAAAAAAAAAATCTTCCGAGACTGCCAAGTGGCAAAGTTGAGAGCTAAAGCTGGAGCGTGGAATCACATGAACTAAAGCCCCTCAAGGGAGAGAGTGAGAATGAAAGAGGAAGAGAAAGGAGAGAAAAGGAGATAGAGGCAGTGTGATGGGCTGTTGCTGTTCAGTGTTGGGGATGATAAAACAGTGGGGGTGAATAAGGGCCTTGAGCTATGATAAACACATGCACACACAAACACACACATACACATACAGATGCCCCCCCAAACACACACACACACACACACACACACACACACATATACACCGCTGTGTCTTTCACCATCCGAAAGCACCTGTCTCTCCATGGATGGGGTTGATTGCACAGCCCTGACTCATTCTAGGCTACATGTCAAACCCCGGGGAGCCTCCGATTGGCATGGAGATACTAATGGAGTGGAGCAGGAGAGCTGCTGGGAATGGCAAATCTCCGGCTGTGGGGATGCAGCGGAAGTCTATGTGGGATCAGGCTCTCGCCCGTCAGCCCTGAGTTTTGATCTACAGTGAGGCACAGCTTTTGATGTCTTAATCATCTCCCTCAATCGAGCTCAGGGAGGTTGGGAAAAGGGGAGCAAAGGGGAGGGGAGAGGAGAAGGAGAGGCGAGAGGGTACGGAGCGAGGCATCGGGGCAAGCCCAAGGATGTGAGCGATGTGTGGGTAGAGGATCCAAGAGGCAGCGTGTTTGTCTCTGGATGACTAAGTCTCGGTTGGCTCTGTAGACCCTTAACCTGAGGTAAAGTCTGCTTAGGATGTAAACACACTCATATCAGCTGTCCTGATTTCATGTTCAACACTTTCTACACTCTAACCTACTTCTGATTTACGTAAAAGCAAACTGTATAGATAATTGATAAACTCGTCTACACGATATATACCTGAAGAAACCTGGAGAAGAGATGCCTTTTTTTTGCGAGACAGCAAAGTTCATACAATGTTACAAAGCCGAACTTCACAGGAAGTCTGAGTCAAAGAGTCTCTGAGATGATCATAAGAGATGCAACAGAGAGCCAGAGTTCAGCACAATCCAATTAAATCAGCAACCAGTGTCTTGAGCGAGGAGCAGAGGCCAGAAAGACAGAGAAAGAGGTTCAGAAAGCCAGCAAACGAGAGATGGAGAAAGAAATAGAGAGAGAGAGAGAGAGACTCAAGATTAAACAGTCAGATAAAAGAGGAGTGAGTCAGAGATGTATTCATTCATCAAAAGTTACAGACCCCCACCCACGGCTTCTCCTCAGGGCTAAGTGTTCCACGGAGAAGCCTGATGAACTGATGAGCTAAAGAAGGAGTGTGAGGGATGGGAGAGAGAGAGAAAGAGAGAGAGAGAGAGAGAAAAGGAGAGAGAGAGAAAGAGAGAGAAGGAGTGAAGAAGAACCCCTCCACCCACTGCCTCCCACCCCCCACCGCAACCACTATCAGCATCTAAAGAGAATATCCCAGCATGCCGTGTCATCTCCACGCTACCACGCTACTCAGTTAGAAAGACGCAAGAAATTAGTAAGTCAACAAAACAGGGACTTCTCAACCACCACGCCACAGTGCCACACACACACACACACACACACACACACACACACACACACACACACACACACACACACACACACACACACACACACAACAAGAAAAAATAAAAAATAAAATAAAATAAAACACAGCAGCATTCACTCTTCATGTCAAAACACAGAGGGGGGAAATGATCTAATGAGACATTTGAGGTTTTAAACTGAGATCTCTAATACAACAAAATACTTAATTAAAATGTAACTGCCATGGTGGGGATGGCGCCCAGCGGGGGGTAATGAGCACCTGCAGGTTAACTAACTGCTACAAGTGATGAGTCTACGGGGAGTTACACTGGAGTGATATAAAAGCATCAGGATGGCTATCAATTAGGCACTTTTAGCCTATCTGTCATTTCATTATAGTTTTTGCTCTTTATATCTTCCTCGTTCTTTAAAAAGAAAAGCTGCATTTTTTATTGTAACCTACTTTTGACCTTGATTTGATGTATCGACTTCACACAGTTAGTGTTTATGGAGGGGAAGGAGCTGAAAATTCTAAAAGTAAAATCTGTACCGCTGCACAAAAAAAAAGGCAGAAGTTTAGAAAAGGAAGAATGGCTGCAAATAGACATATCATGAAACGTCTGAGATCTGTAACTTTCAGCGCAAGTTGAGTTCCCTCTGTGTCTTATACCTGATTATATACAGTATACTTGATATCTCTGCCAACGGGGTTAGCAGAGACTTGAAACCTTTCCTTTTTTCTTCTGTAAGTAGGTTGTCCCAAAAGTTATGACTGGATTTGTGAGATTTGTTTGGTAAGGTTTGGATTAGAGTTAAAAAAAAAATTCTTATATGATGGCAACTGACCAATGAGGACAGTGCATGTTGGTTTGATTTCTTAAAACTTAACAATCCCAACATTTAGTCACATTAGCCAAAGGCCCCTCCAATGTCTTAAAATAGTCATAAATATTTTTCAAAACTCTTTAACACATGAAAATAGACAAAATGCCAGCAAATTAAGAAAACATCTGCATCAGTTAGAATGTGCAGAATTTAGAAAACAAACCACAAATACACAAACAGGCTGCAAAAACACACAGCACATGCATCGAGTAGAACAGTATCATAATGTTAGCCACAACACAAACATTAACTCAACTTCAATAACTTCAGCAGCAGTGTCCTCTGGAAACACTAATGTTTCCTCTTTTTATTTGCACTGCTTTTCTATACCATAATAACTAGTGTAATTAATATGCAGCACTGCTCCAACATCAAATTATGAGACATACTGACATTTTGTCTTGCTCAGCCCCACAATGATGGACAAAGATTTTCTCTAAAAAAAGGCTACTAGACTTCAAAATTTTGATGACACAACTGATTTTCAACAGATTTCTTGGAAATGTCAATACAGCTCATTTTCTATCCTCAAAAATTTTAAACATGGGGCGCAAAGATTTTAAAGATGCCATCATCAAATTTGTGAAACAGGCACACAATGGAACGTAAGCCATGTAAATTACGGTTGCAGACTGAATGAACAGTGGATTCAGTCATGAATCTACTTTCCTTATCCTGCATCCTGATTGGTCCGTTTCCTGATTTACAGACAGACTTTCTGAAGGGGGATGTAGTGAATTTGAGTAACTCTGCTATTTGCCTTACAGTGAGAGGAGATCAGCTCCTGGACCGCAGCTATAAGCAGCTAGTGCAGCTCCAGGAAACAGGCATAAAGAATTTGTCTGGTCGGGGCTCAATAAAATAATATTACACTTACATATACTTATGACTTCAAAGGGGCCTTTTGCACAGAAAAAAATCCAGAGCTGGAGCTTTTACCCCGGCTAGCTTACACTCCTCATTTAGTCCTCAAGTAATGCTGCAGTCAATAAACAGATAGATAAACACCAGCGATAGAGACCTCGACTGCCACCCTTGAGACACCTAATACAAGCCCTGAAATGAGGTGTTCAAACATGACAGCGAGACACATTTCCTTGAATAAGGACCAAAACATTTTATTGAGCTTTCTTTTTCCTAAATTATGGTGCACATTAACTCCAACCCCTTAGCCACTGAATTTAATCCATCAATTACCCAGAGAGCTGTTGCAAATTCGTCTCATCGCCTGCAAATTGTGGCTTCTCTCTCTCTCACACACACACACAGTCTCACGGCAGATTTGCCGCTTGCTATATTTATCTGGTACCGATGCATATTTATTTCTAATTCTTACATGGCTGCAGGCTGTGCCGTGATTCGCCATCCTCAACTGGCATTAGTGGCCCTATAATAGGGCTTAGAATTACATGTGGAACCCTGTTGGAGTCTCATGGCTGGATTTAAGGTGGGATTTATCATGTTCAGAATTATTCACTGCTCAAGCGCCTTTTCCAAGCTCTATGAAGAGAAGTGACTGGGTTTTGAGACCCAAAAAGGCCAATATGGAAAACGGGAAGGATGGGAAGATGATAATAGAATGGGATGGAAAGAGGGGAGGCGTGGAGGTACAGGGAAAAGTATGGCAGGGTAGAGGGATAGCAGGAGTGGGGAAAAAATAAGGATTTCAGGAAAACTTAATATCAGCTGAGCAGACAAAATGTCCTGATGAAGAAGAGCTGAAGAGCTGTGAAGTTTATTCAAAAAAAAAAAGTGGTTCAAGACAGCCCTAACACCACCACCACTTCTCTCCGTGGTAAAATAAGAATTCATGCCCTTTCAAACGCCAAGTCAAATACCGGAAAGAAATTCGTCTAATGATCCGCTTTTCAAGAGCATTCAAGACCAATAATTTTACTGGAATAACTGTTCTAATGGCTGCTTTTATACCTTTCTTATTTTTAACCACTGACTTATAGCCAAACCATACATTGACATACCCACACACACTCACACACACACACACACACTTTGTCGTGGAGAACATGATGGAAAATGAAAAGTCCTGCAGGCTAAAGTCTCTCTGTCTATGCTGTTGACACACATCAGTCTTAAGAGTGCTTGGTTCACCTCTCAGGAGACAGAGGGCAGGGGATAAAACGCACACACCTCAGGGGTTAAAGTAAGGACATACACACTGCAGACTGCGAAACAGTCACACACATAATGCCACGGACTGTAAAACAACTTGGACAGAGTTGGAGAAAGAAAAACAGCTAAACATGGTCAAAACAACAATCTGTCCAGTTACTTTATACAACAGTGATCCTATTCAGGCAGGAGGCAGGGTCCACCTCGTCAGTCCACCGCAGCTGCAAACCAACACAGCTGAGAACTGAATGTCTACAGGTGTTTAATATGAAACAATATGATACTTACACAGAAAATATCTAACACTGACATGTGAAATCTCTTTAACATATTGTAAAATTAAGCATATTGACTGAGCATAAAGCAGTGCTAGTATAATCTTTGAATAGTGTCAGGAAGCTTTAAATATGAAAAGCTAAGATGTAACACCAGTTTGTTAATTTTGAGAAAAACTTGTTACACTTCCAGGATATCTGCCAGGGTCAATACAGACTAAATCTCCTCCACACTTGGGACTTTTTTTTAAAGTTGAATTATGTATCACTGACCTTTGCTCTTTTTTTTTTGCTCCAGTTTTTTACTTATTACATAATTTTCTTTTTTAGCAGCATCTTGTGAAATGTGTAACATTACTTATTTTGCACCAAATTTCCTTGGGGTCCCTTCAAACTTAATCAGGTGTCTTGGTGAAAAATGCAAGTTCTCCTGTTTTAATTAGAGTAGTAGGATGAGGCTGCCTCAGTACACAACTTACAGCAGCCCTGCAATGGAAAGTTGGGGCAGAGTCAACTTTTGGACGGATGCAACCCAGCGTCACACTGCTGTGGCCAATCAACCGACCAGCTGATCAGAGTGATGAATGCTGAACAACGCTGCCATGCAGAGAAGACAAAGACAGAGACTTAATTTGTAAAAACCTGTGGTGGAATGTCTGATTTGGTCTCAAACAGCCCTTTTACCAGACAGGACTGCAGGATTTGGGAATATGGCGGTCTTATGAGCACTGATGAGAAATTTTAGATGGGATTAGATGAAATATTATAATTTCTGCAGAGGAAAAAAATGCTACCTCACTTGGCACCACAAGATAAATGTTTCACAGGACTGAATTAGGTCAAGCCACTGAACACTTTTTGTGCTTGTGATCCATTGGGGTGAACATTTATTCTCTCTCTGAAGAAAGCAACTTTAGGGAATTTTTCCTTTGTGTTCTTATTCCATAAAGTTAATAATTGATGACATATGCCTAATAATATCTTTTTATTGCTCATTGTTTCACTTGGGACTTTCCTTAAGACTAATTAGTTCTCCTAATTTTTTATCAGCAAAGCCATGTTTTGCTCTTTTTTGGCAGCAAACTGATAACGCCTTTATCTGAACACACCTGCTGTAAGGCTCTAAAATTATGTTAGTTCTGAATATAGCTACTAAGATACAGTTCAAACAACCTCACACTGTGAAGGGAGTATGGAAAGTGGAAGGCTATACGCGTCGAACAAATATATTAAAGCAACAAAAGCAAGTTTAAAAATGGAAATAAACAGTCATCTACGAGATGCAACTCGCACCAACCGTTCCCACCTCCAACCGTAATAATGAAACATGGGATTGCAGTGGAGAAAAGAACACAACAGTGACTCTGAGGAAACAACAACAAAGAGCACAGAGCAGCTTGACCTTTGCCACCGTTGGCAGCAAACCAATCACTAGCACCCATATCTGAACATGTGCCCCGGGCCAAACTCACTCCTCACGCAGAGCAGGAGAGGGGAGAAGGGATTTGGTTCAGCCACATGTTGCTAGTGAGAATCAGCCTCCCCACCACTCACAGCTCTCCTACCTCTCCCAGCCAGAGGGCTTTTCCTAACACCTCCACACTGATTCTCAGCCATCCATTCCTTTCTTTCTTCATCGTTTTGGAAGAAAAAAAAAACTTGTTTCTTTTACTCTTCATTGATGGAAGATCTGCAGACTAGCCTGCGTTGTTCAGGTAGTTTAACTTACTCCATATTATTGTGTGCACTTATTTTTAAGTGAGGAGATGTGCATTTTGTGCGTGTCTTTAATAAATCTAAATCAGCAAAAGTCCTTGGCCGAGGCTTTGACTTGGCTGTGAAGTGGTAAGGGGGGTAGTTGGTGGTCTGGATCAAGTTACCAGGGACAGCTGTCTCTCTGAACAAGGAAACTCCAAGGGACAGATCAGAATAATAAGACCACAGCGTACTGCAACATGACCCTAATCTCATCCCTAATAAAATCAACTCCATCGTCACTGTGTCTGTTGATTCTCCCAAATACACAGACATAAACACAATCCCAAGCATGCTAGGACACAGACACGGGTGTGCACATGCCACAGAACACACACACACACACAAACACCAAAAGGGCTAATAGAAACAACAGCAAGTGTACAAAAGGTGAGTATACATGCCGTGCTTCTACACACACATGATCCAGAGAACTCTGGCTCTATATGCATGTTCAGCAGATTGGCCAATTACCCTCGTGGAGAAAAGGACAAGGGTCAAAGTACGGTTACCAAGGAGGATGAAGCATCATCAGCTTGCATGGACTCTGCTAAAAATCATCTCCCCAACATGTTTTCAGGTTTTTTCCGGTGTGCATTTGATCCCATGGGTGTTTTTCTTTTCTTTGCGTTTCATTATCAGTGCCCCGATGACAGATGGTGCGTCGGCTTTAAAAAAAAAAAAAAAAAAAGGAAATGGGATTCTCTAATGGAGAAAAACAACTCGAGAAAATAATGTTATTATTTCCATGTTGGGTTAGTGGGGAAAAGATTGACAAGTGGCCACAGACTGATTGTGAAAGAGAGCCTCGGCTAAGACAGCATTCAATCTGCACACTTGTTCAGCTGGTTGCAGGATCAGGCATTGTCTATGGTCTTTAATCATTTATAGTGCATGAGATGGACCATACATCTCCCTGTGTCTCTCTCTTACCTCTGTCATGGAAGTAATCAGTTTAGCTGTGACATTCTGTTTTTCTGTGGTTTCGCTGGATTCCTTGTCAATATTTAATTAATTTGCTAAACGCAGAGGGTAAAGATTAAAGAAATGTAAATTGGATTATCAAAGGCACAGAAGCAGGCAGACAGAGAGGTTGACTCACTGCAAAAATCCAACCAATTACAGTGGATTACTAGAATTGTTTGGCTCACACTATGATGCTACATCCCATGCTATTATCACATATATTACAGTCTGGTGGCTGTAAAGACACTTACGAAAAATAACATTATAGAGCCTGGCATTGCCATATCTGGAAAATGTTTAATAGTCTATGAGCGATGCTAATCCAACCAAATCCAGTCAAATGCGGAACAAAACAATAAATTCATAAATAAATGACAGGAAGAAAAAAAAAGACAACGCACAAAAAACATGCATAAATATAAATCAACACATGGAGGAATTACACTGTGTGAAATAAATTTTTTTTTTTTTTTTTTTTTTTTTTTTACCCCAGCAGAACACACTGAGAGGAGCTTCATGAACGTCCTACTCTTTCCCACATTTTTTACAGATTCAAACTTTTCGCAGTTAACTTCAACTTTACAGACTTTTATTGATTCAGTGCACTTTTAGTTACTTCACACTTTCTTTACGCCCCCTCATTCCACCAATGTTCATTCACCTCTCGTCCACCTCCTACTTCATGCCTTATTTCCCCCTCAGTCTCTGCATATTTTTCCCACACATACATGGAAGACATACAGCACACACACACACGCACACACACACACACAGGCATGCATACAGACATACACATACAAAGCACACATAAGTCTTGACCTGAACAGTGCGTCAACCTAGAGTGTACCCCAAGGTGAACCTGGATGGGATGCTAAAGATAGGAGCAGGGTTGTGCAAACAGTGGAGGGGATAATGGTGGTGGTGGTGGATGGTGGTGGTGGTGGGGGGGTTCAGACCCAATTAATCGGACACTTTGACTCCACTTCCGTCTCTTCCAATTTACCAAATCCGCCAGACAAACTATTAATGTGCGCACTGCCAATGTGAAAACTTCTTTAACCCCCATTAAATTCAACCAAGGTCATAGCAAGTGTATGCTTATGCTGGCGTGGGATCAAACAAGCCCTATTAAATGTGATTTGAGGCAGGAGGGGGGGCTGAGGCGGGAAGAGTGTGGCTGGTGTGGCAGGAATCTTGTGTAAACAGCCTGCATAAGGGCATTATTTTCTAAAATCCCACTTACTGAGGGCTTAAAGGTAACATTGAACAGCATTATAGCAAAGTAGCGTTGCTGTTTTTATGGAGGGGGTTCCAAAGTTCACACTGAGGTCCTTCCTGCCAAATTCATGTTGTACAGGGACAACAGTCTGTAAACATGTCAAAGGAGTCCAATAACCGTCCTTTTCTAGTTATTACAGCGGAGGGGGTAAATGCCTGCATGCATGTGTGTTGTTTGTTGAGTGGATTTGTGTGCATATTTTATTTATTTGTGTATTTTTCTTGAATAGTTAGCATGCTTTGAAAGCAAGGAGGATTATTTTGGGGTGAGGAGGACCTTGGCTGAGTAGAAAACTCTGGCAAACTATCCGTTTTACTTACTTCTTAGGTTTGTTCACACATTCTGAACAAGGACAAACACACACACACACACACACACACAAACACAGACACACACACATTAGGATTGAGAAACAGGGGAGGACAAAAAGAGCGTAGCTACAAGACAATTAATAGATGTAGACAAACAGTAGAGATAGCACTGGCTCACACTCACACACATCTACACACAAAGAGACAATCTTCAGATACACGGATACACACAGCACACCCGTACAAACACATGCATACTCTGATTAAAGATGATTAAGTAACACACACACACCAATCTGTAGCATTAGTGCAGTCTCATTTAGGTGTGACAGAATATCCTGGCAGAAGACATGCAGGATGCCTCATCATTAGCCATGATGACTGCACATGAGACAAGCAATATCAGCCAGAAATGAGAGTCACTGGTATCTAATGAAAACACACTTAAAACAGACCTGCAGTGATATTTGAAATATTCAAATGTATATTTTGCTCATTTTTTTATTACACTAAAATTAATTAAGAAATGCAGGTTTTTTAAATGCAAGTAAACATGCAAAAATTAGCGACTGACTCCTTCCATTGCCAGTATATGAGTTTGTTCTACTGTTTCTTTCAATAGTGTCACAAATGCCTCAGTTAGAAAGGGACAATGGTGTGGCAGTTACTTTTTTATGTCTTTCACTTCACTCTCTTTCAGCTCAGTGTGACTGAATGATGTTTGAGTGCTGCTTTAACAAACGCTGATGGAATCTCTGGCTGAGATAGCGGAGTCAAGCCTTCACTGGCTCCTTGATAGCCATTGTTGTTGTTGCTATGTTGTCATAGCATCGCTCTGGAAAAGGGACTGAAATCAAGAGTGTCCACTCGGGTGCCATGTTTCCAGGAGTCACAATCGGAGCTGAAGTCAATAAACAAATCTCTGCAAATACTCCAGATCATTGGACCTCACAATGAATGCTGATTGTCCCTCAGCGCTGAAGACAAAAGCCAGATGTTAGCAGTTGTTAGTGGGGTTTTTAGTCCAGTTTGAACAGAGTGTGAGTGTGAGAGAAGGAGAGAGCAAATACATCTGACAACAGTCACAAGGATGTGCTTCAGCCAGGGAAATGTGTGTTGTGATCCAAATATATCCCTCTCATATCTGCACTCAAAAAAAGAATCTTTTTTTTTTTTTTATTGAAAAAGTATTGTTATGTGCAGTATAAATGTTTGCCAAAGGCACTGAAGGCCTCTGGTTAAGAACAGTGCATGACGTGTAAACGGTTCACTCCCTGTGAGATCTGCTCAAGTGTCTGGGGATTATGGAAAGTGTTGTGTTTGGAAGGCACCTATATTAGACCCTTTTCCAGCAGCTGTGAGGAAAAGGAGGATTTATGCACCTCTCTCTTTTTCTGGCTGTTCCACTCCCAATTCCAAAGCTTTCATTGCTCCAGAGTTGGCACAGCAGGGGCAAGCCGGAGAATCCAAAATTCCTCACACTCCCCCACCTTCGCTCTGTTTATCTCAACAGGGTTCTTTTATTTGTTTGTTGTAGACAGTATCCAATCACTCTGAGGAATATCTAACTCTTTGTAGATAGAAACACAGCTGAACACTGATATTAAACATTCTCAACATATGCAATCAGCTTACTATTTGACCTTGTCATTTTTTTTTTTTTTTACTTTCAATTGCAGAGCTACAGGGTCAAATGATAGGAAGAGTACACAAAGGGATGTAAGGCTGAATGGAGGGAAGAAACATGAACAAATTGAGTCCCTGAAGACGGATTTAATTGCAAACTTTTACAAAAGTGCAAAAGTAAAAGAAAAACATGTTCTGTAATTTGTATTGAATCCATGGAGGGCATGTAATTTTCCTGTTCATAGATAAGTGCCCTGACTGTCTGCCAATATGAGCCAACTGTTAGAAAGAAGGGGTCCAGTAACCCGGCACTGCTCCGAGTAGACAAACAACACTAATGGCTTCCCAGAGAAATCAACAACTCACAACAGCAGCATCATCTGTGACTGCACGCAATCCCTTCGGATGACTGAGGTACAAAAAAGAAGCTGTGCATCATAAAACTGTGAATTAAAGAGGCCGTGGTTAGAAACATGTTCGACAATTTTTGCATTTTGTCGTTTGTTCACTACGGTTGTCTTTTTGCATGTCTACAGCTCAACTGAATGAACAGAGCAGCCCTGAAGGATGCGAGGATTCACGAGTGAGAACGGTACTGCGGCACAAATCAGGCTGACTTGTATGTAAGATTATTTGGTTCGTATCCAAGTGGGATCATAGCTGGCTGACTGTGTGTGGGCTTTCTTTCTGGGCCAGAGTCCATAGCTGTGGATGAACAATGTAACTGTGGTCACAAGGCTACCCCTACACACAGCAACCGCACACACACAGTGAGAGCACCCTAACCTAGAAACACAGCGAGATGACTGAAAAACAGAAAACAACAAGAGGCAAGCCATTAAGGGAATTATAGGAATTAAAGCCTTGAACTTTTTTTTTTTTTTAGGAAATAGTTGCTACTATTAGGATTAAATCTAGATTGAGGATGAAGGTTTTAATGTATTTCAGTGACTATTTAAATTGGTGCAGATGGCTGCTGAGTTAAAAGTACATTAAGGGCATGAACAAGGGCGTACTGGTTTTTTAGTTTGGTCTGGTTCCTGTGCTTAGTTTGAAGGATTACAGACATTACTCTGACCCATTCAGCTCTAGTTAACCAGATTAAGAACCCAGGGCTGTACATCGTTGCCTCACTTCACCCTGTGACACTGCAGCTTGAATTTATCACACACACTGTCACACATAAAACAAACACACACAGGCCAGATGGGCACCTGAGGAAACCCTCTTCATCTCCCTCCCCGTGTCTGTCTGGTTGTCTCTCTGTCTCACACATGGAGTCACACAAACGAGCACATGACACTTTTGCCATCACCATTATTGAGAGCGAGGACACTGAATGCACTTTACATCCCACAGGAATGCATTTCAAATTTTTAGACCATTTTGAGGTTGAGAGTGTGGTGATATATTAGCAACCCTAAATAGAAAATTTAAAAAAACAGCATTAAAATCAAACTATCATATATATTTGGCTTGTCTGTATAATGAAAATTGTGTAATCACAGGGATTTACATGGAGCTGCAACAATTAATTGATTAATATATCAAAAGATAATGATAATAATAATCATTCTGGTGATTAAATTATCTTAGAAATCCCTTTGCTATGTAAAAAAGGAAAAAAAAACAAGGTTTCACTCGCTCATATATTAATGTTGTAACAATTTAACAATTGTTAATAATTGTTAACTGAATCCCTTTTGGGTTTTGGACTGTTGATTTACCAAAACAACATATTTGGGAAACTATTATTGCAATTTGACATTTTTTTAAACTTTACAAACAAATCTATTAATGAATGAAACAAAGAAATAACCAGTGGATTAATTCATAAACAAAATGAGCATTAACTGCCTTGGTAGGTCACCTAACACACACACAGGCATCAGTCCTTTGGTCCCTTTAATGTGAGCTTCTTATCTTGGGACCACCTTGGAAATTATTCAGATTTAGCCCAAATGTCTATTTTGAGCCAAAGATGAACTAATTAGACTTTTTTTGGTACAACTTTGTGTTCTATCAGAGGTTCAAACAGAGCTATCAGCTGTATTGGCTAAGCATGTGAAAAAGATACGAGGAAAATAATTGCTTTTTGTTTGTAGTCCAACCAGAACTTAATTAATTAAGTGGATATTCAGCCTCAGGTGATTGCTGTCACACCATGTGATAAAACTTTCTATCAGTCCTCTGTGCTGCCCTGTTCTCTGGACGGACATGGATGTAAACTGCAGCTTGACTGGTTGGCAGAGGAGGCATCCAACCACAAAGTGGTAATTTTAGTTGTTCATCTGTATCTAAGTGGTTTGAATAAAATTTTTGGGGGTTTAGACAGATCCCTCTTGCTATTCTGTCCAAGTGTCAAATGTAATATTCTGTGCTTTAAGACAGACACTGAGGCTTTTTAGGAAGGCACACACAGTCACTGAAATCACATTTACATCGATGACACATGCCTTTTTGTTTGGATTGTGTGAGCAAAAGAGGGGAACCTGTATTTGTTTCCCCAGCCACTGTTACAAGAAAAGGAAGGAAACGCTCTGTTCTACATGCCATCACTTCCCATATTCGTCACACAGAGCAAACTTAGTGAAAGCATCTGAATCCTTTGTTAACACATACACTCACACACATACACACACACGCACACACACTCCAAGGCACATAAACATATACCCACAAAAAGATACACTCGAAATCAATTTCACTTGCCCCTTGTCATGCCTGTCCAGATGATGGCCCGCCTTCTTTTGTGTCGAGAGCCAATCATCTTTATTGTTGTTGCCTTTGGCATGAAGCGAAGTAGCGGGTGAAGTGAGGTAAGTGGGCTAGAGAGAGAGACGGAAAGAGAGAGAGAGAGAGAGACAGAGAGACTGAGAGAGCTGTCAGTGGCGAAAAATCTCGGCATCAGAATTCAATACGGTGTCTCATATACAGTTTTACCCCATCATTACCACAGTGTATCAAGTCCACTTCGGCTTTGGAGTTGTGCCAAAAATTGACTTGTGTGTGTGTGTTGTGTGTGTGCGCGTGTAGGCGCATGTGTCCTTTCTGTCCAATGGCGTATCTGTTTCTCTGCATTACAGCATGACTCACAAGGTTTCAGCATTCGACACAACAAATGCAGTGGGTTGTTATTTTAATTTACATGCACAGCAAACAAAAAAAACTGCCTTGTCTTGTTTAGTTAACCAAGATTTTTTTTTTTGCTTTTAAATTTCCCAATACAGGAATGAGTGTGCACCAGAAAAGCAGCAAATAAGGGAAGATTATGGAGAAAAAGACAAAGTGGGGGGAAGAACCCTTGGAAGAAACAAAAGGGAAAAGAGAGAGTGGGCATGATGGAGAGTTACTCACCCGGCACAGGGAACATTCTGGTTCAAGGCTGTCAATCAAATGTGCAGCCCCCCCCCCCCTTTCTCCTTAAACACACACACAAAAACACACACACTCCTGTTCTTCTCTATCAGGGTCCAGATGCACCTGGAGGAATCCAAGCAACCCCAAAAAGCACAGAGTCCCAAATGTATGAGTGCATGAGTGTGTGTGTGTGTGTGTGTGTGTGAGGGAGAGAGAGAAAGAGAGAACCCAGATGTTTCCTTGCCCTCACCTCTCTCTCTCTCTCTCTCTCTCTCTCCTCTGCTCGCCTGGTGGGGTGTCTGAGGGCCGTGGACGTGTGCACTCTGTTGTGACTAGTACCAGATGTGCTCCATTGACCCAAATCACCTAGGCAGTAGACATGCCACATAGGCCAGAATCTTCAAGACCCACCGCACAATCACACACACCTGTTTCCATTCATGAGCCATGCTAGGAGAGGTGCATCCTGGGAAACGCTGTCAGCTTTTTTTTTCTTTTTTTTTTCATCTGTTGTTTATGTCTCTCTCACTGCTTTTCATTGTCTAGATTTCTTCTTTCCTTTTGTTTTGTTTTTTTTATTTTGTCTTTCTCTTGTCAAGCTCGATGCTGAGATGTTTGCTCTGGGAGATAAGTGGGGTCTAAGAGAGCTTTCAAGGTTTCTGTGAAAACAGTTCTAATGACACGGTGGATAGATATTAATTTAATTTCCAAACACAGAGCTGGTACTTGGTAACCAGATATTCAGCTGAGGAGGCCTGTTTGATTTGGGACCTTGTTTCATGTTACTGATTCTGAATTAGCTTAAGTAAATACACCTGCTCGACCTCAGAGTACTCAAAAGGTCAAAGTCATTCAAACATTTAAAGAATGGTAATTAAATTACCCTTGGTGCTGAATAACTTTAATTTGGTAGCTACACAAATTGCTTCCAGCTTTTGTTTTCCACAAAGCTCCCTCTTCAGTTGCGCTTTAATATTTTATCAGGGAGGACTTGTGGCAACAAACAGCCACTCTTTTCTTAAATCTTAAGTAATCAAAGCTAATTTCTGACCATTTAAAGGTGCTCCTGGTTTCTGTTGTTTTCTCTGAGGGTGAACGGCGTAGGCAGACGTACAGAGAGAAGGAACTTTACGACAGGGGCTAAAGCTAACATAAGCTCTTCTACGCCAAATGAACTTCCTCGTCCTGCTAGCCTGATTTATGAAGTGAAATAAAAATGGGTCCCTGCGTGGTATTAGTGGGTTTTTATTAGAGGGGGAGAAGTGGGACTTAGGGCCCATATTTCAGATGCCTTGTGGGAAGGTTTTGGCCCAGGTGGGGCCCCTTAATATGGTTTGACTGAGGTCCACGTGAAGTGCAGCCACAATGCTCTACAATAACTCTTCATTTTGATCCTGGCCCTTTGCCAGCATATCTACTACCTGAGTCTCTTTGAAGAGCGACACATTGGCCTGGGTATTTAACCATGCTGTTTGAGGTCCTGGCGCTGGGAGCAGAGAGAGAAAGAGAGAGGAGAGTGAGATGGAGAGAGAGATAGAGATAGATGTAAAGAGGAGGGCAGAGAGTGAAAAAGACTGCAGTGGCAAAGGCAATAGAGGCTTGAACTCTGATGAAATAATCCAGTTTGTGAGCTGACAGAACAGACAGACAGAGAGATGAGCAGCAGCAACAGAACAGCAGCCCCCCCGGCGACCTGAAGTTGTTTCGTAACCGACCCCATCCTCCCTACACTTTTGATTACAAAGTAAACCACTGATGCTGATACTGTATCTCATGTATCAACATATTGTACTTCATAATGTTACACGCCCGTGGCTAAAACTGTTGGATATTTGCAGCCACACGAATTAAGAACACAAAACTGTGTGAGAAAAAAATGTGAGACACATCTTGATTCTGATTCAATGCTCTGTATAGAAAGAAACTTAATTATGTTAATAAAAACACTATCAATCTCAATGGAAAAAATATATTATCTTTGCAAAGAATCCCCCTTCTTTATTTAAAAAGAATTAAATAACTTTATCAAGTCTCATGTTGGCAGCTTTGGAGTGTTTATGCCAGCCAGCTTGCTATAGAAGAGTACTGAGAGGGCTCTGCTGGATGGAGCTCTTGGCTTTGATATAGTTTCTGGGCTGGAACTTTGGCAGCATGTTAAATATTAATAGCGATTAACCCAGTTCAAGCTCTGCAGCAGAGAGTACAGACAGAGTTCAAAGAGCCTTCTGCTCTGTGCGGGCACTCTCTGCTCTCCAGCAGTTTAGCCCTGCTATCAGGAGGCTGCTGCTGCTGCTGCTGCTGCAGCACTGCACCACAGACCAGACTGGCCTTTCTCACTTCAGTTCAAATACAGAGAGAAAAAGCATGATAGAGTACATACAACATGTGTGAGCAGTGTGTACAGTGAAGCTCTCAGAGGCTTTAAAGACATAATTAGCCAATAATGAAAAGGCAGCCTGGCTAAACTCTCTGTCCCTCTCTGTCTTCTGAGCCGGTCTCTCTCTCTCTCTCTCAAACTACTAAACCCCCCCCTCTTGTTCTCACTTGCTGAACTCCTGATAAACTCAGCCTTTCAGAGCTACAACATTCCTCAGCCTGGCACATTCCCCACTAAATAGGCCTGGACACCTCAGAGATCAAACACAATCTCCATTGTGCTGCAATTACCCAGACCTCTGTCTCAGTTCCCCTGCCCTTCACCCCCACCTAAACACTTTCCTCCTCTCTCTCTCTCTCTCTCTCTCTTTCTCTCTCTTACTCTCTCTGTGTGTCTAACTCTCCCCACCCACCCCTACATCTCTCCTCCATATCCCTCTTTCCCTCTGGAGATGATGGTTCTGACGCACTGGACCTCAACAAAAGCAGGCTTTGTTTACAGAGAAAGTCTTTGGAGAGGAGTCCAGGGCAACAGAGTGCTGTCAGAGGGGAAGTGTTGGCTGGATGCTTCGCAGAGCGCTGAGAACCAAGCATGTGTACATTCGTTAACACATGATCCTGTGACCCTTTCTGCTCAATTGCATCAATTTAGAACATGTTAACTATTTGCTGGGTAGGTCAAAGTGTCACACACTTGTATGAATGTCCTTTTTATTATCGTGTATTCATGGAGAATGTGTGGTCAACATGTTGAGGTTTGGAGGGCTGCATTGTTATGTATATTCTGCTAAAATCTAAGCTGAATTTAAAATGCAGCCCCAAGATGTGGTTTTTAATTTGTAGTTGAAGACAGTGAATAGTTTTTTGGGTTTTTTTTTTTTTTTTTCCTATTGAAATCACCACAGTATACTGACTCACAAAGTTGCTCTCATCCTCTTTACTTCGCGGGCTCATAAATCTTTTCGATGTTCAGAACAAAGTGTCCTTCAGGACCTTGGGTACTTTGACCATCAGTTACACAAACATTCTGTTTGTTGGTTTTAGACAAAAAGTGAAAGCATATGCTACAGGAACTATAACTCACTGGATCCACACAAATCCCCGCTGAATAAACGAATGCTGAGCGCTGTCTCAGTACAGCGGGATGACATCATTCCCAATGGCAGTTCAATTCAAGGTCCATTAATTGATGGACTCTAAAGTTAAAACTTCAGAATCCACAATAGAAAAAGATCAACAGAAAAACTGGGGAAAAAAAAGACACACAGCAAAGAACGAGCATATTACAATCAAGGCGACTCTACTGTGAGTAATCCCAGGGCAAAGGAGGGGTAAAATTCCTGGTGTCTGGCTCTTTCCGCCTGATGACTCTGAAGCGGTGAGAGCTGCGGTGGGAATGCGAGGTCACGCTGTCTGCGTTCCGTCCCCCATGATGCATCTGCCAGCGAGTGCGGCCCCACTGTTAGCCATTATGTACCTATTAGCCTTGATTATCTTCTGATAGCCGAGCGCCAGTTGGTTTCACTCAGCCTGACAGTCGCAGCACTTTGTTTAACCTTTCGACTGCCGGGGCAGCCACCCCTCAGCCCCGTCCGGCAGAAGAAATAATGAGTGGGGAATCAAGAAAAGAAATGGGATGGGCAATGGGAAAACAGAGACAACTGGAAGTGTTTAAGATCTTGGAGAGCACCACTCCAACCAAACATCTCCACAGTGCTGTGACTAAATGTTATATTCGGCCTGTTGAAAGATGCAGCACTGCTCCTTTGCAACACTATCTTACAACAAATGTAAAAAAAAAAAGAAAAAAGAAAAGTAATTTAAAGAAAGGCATGATACAAGCCACAAGCAGGATAATAAACCCTTCTTATCTTCCCTTGCACATCCCTTTATGCATGTTGCCTGAGTGACACAACGTGGACACTTACAGTCTGCTTTCTCTCGCTAACATCCCCCATGAGTCTTCACAGATCTGCCTGCCAGACATATTCAATTTGCAGCTCTTCCTGGTCCCCAGTCTGCAGACATGAGGAGTTATCTGAGACAGAATGAGAAGTGAGAGTAGAGACAGAGAGAGAGCGGCTGGGATAACATGGAGCCACGCGGAGCTCAGTTTCTCTGTCCCTGCCTTGTGTTAATCTCTCTGGAGAGACAAAGGTGGCCATGTTGGGTCAAAGCCTCTACATCAAGAGCCGCAGGCCTGGACAGCTGACCTTGGTCTGGGAGATGGGAGGTGACAAGAGAGGTGGGAGTTGGGAGTGTATATGTTGGGTTACGGAGGGCAAGGGAAAGGGGAAATGTGTGTGTGTGTGTGTGTGTGTGTGTTGGTGTTGCAGCGAGATAGAGAAAAGTATGTTTGTCAGTGTGTGTGTTTTCAGTGTGTTGGTGCATTATCTATTTGTAAATGCACACAGTGACACACCAGACCCCCTGTGGCAAGGTCTGTATTATAGAACTGAGGAGTTATGCTAAGAAGTGTCCAGCATGTGGCCTGTGTGTGTGTGAGCAAGTGTGTGTGCCCTTGCAGCACGCTGACCTGCGATAAGCCCAGTGGAGAGGGCTGGACTCCCACTCAGTGACAACCAGAGAGGGCAGGGAGAGGGCAGAGGGGGCCGATTCACTGCCTCTTAATGGGCCCTGAGGTGACGGAGCTTGGGAAGAAGCAGTGGAAGTGAAGAAGAATAAATTATATTAATGTAGTGTTTTGATAACATTTTAAAAAGGTCTGGTCCTGTGCAACTGAACGTCTCAGATTTCTCTGTTTTATTCATAATAAAAATGAAGGCTGGGCAGATAGCAAGGTGCGCTAAAAACTTTTGTCTGGATGTTTCTGTGTGAGGACAGGCCAGCCTGTGTTTGAGTGGGAGCTGATTCACTGTATAATTTCACATACGTTTTAATTTTACATAATTTATTTGGTAAAGGTTGAATAAGACAGGCCCTTAATTCTACACAATAATTCTGAACAATATGTTACAACAGGAGAGCAAAAAAGACAGGATTAAAAACACCACTTTATGAATCTTGCCTCAAATTTAGCGGTTAAGGGCCCATTCCATAATGTTACAGACTTACTGTGGATATGTGTGCTGTGAGAAAAATCAGTCCACTCATAAATAACATGACTCAACTTTATAACAGGCAGCAGCCCATCCTAAGACGCTCAATGACAATGCACAAAGAAGATAATGAAATTCAAGAATCATTACTGAGGGTATGTTAGGTCATGCAGGTTTGAATCTTTGGAAATATTAGGAAACAGTTTTGCTTATTAAAATAACATACAAACAGAATTAATTCTTGATTCAAAATCAATTTACGATTGAATAAATAAAACTCGGGACACTGTTTCAAGTCATTTGCTCCAGTACACTGTGTGACAGAGTTTTCAGTGGTGTCCTTAGCTCACTGAAGTACAATATAAAACATAACTGGCAATTAAGATAATTGATACGCAGGCCTTTTCAGTTTAAGAAGATAAGAGCATTAATTGATGAGTAATGTGAAAGCATCCTAAAGTCTACTGCCTCTTTGAGAATAACGAAATGGGAGAGAGTGCTCCGCTGTGTTATTAACATTATATCTCCAGCAGTGGAGTGCAGCCTCTCTGCTGCAGGGAAGGCCAACGCTGTATGAGGCGCAGGGTTTTTTAGATGAAACAGACCGAGAAAAGAGTTATTTTTTGAGACTTGTTGTAATGCTGCAGTGCGTGTCATTCAGCTGATTTAACGTTGGTCTCTGTGTGCAAAATGTTGAGTTATAAGAAAAGTCTGTGCTGTGCGAGCTGTAGACAGTCCCAGTGCTGCCCTGCCCTCCCAGCTGAGTTCCACCTTTTAGCTCCATCAACACCACATTATTAACTAACACTTAGAAAAATCAATTTTTAGACTTTCATAAATCAATTCCTAATCACAGGAGATAAAAATCTGAGATTCTTATGTGAATCAATTTCTTCACTCAACCCTATTAAATGACTAATTCCGGAAAAAAATGTTACCGTAAAGGAGGCTTTATGTCATTGCTGCATAGTCATCAAACTGATTAAGAAAAATATATATATTTCTCAATGACTGAACAGACTCCTTTTGGTGAAATCAAAAACATCACATTAAATGTTCATGTTTAGTTTTAACTTGAAGAGTGGGAAAGTTGTCAGCTGTCAAGTAAACTTTAACAGTCAGAGACAAAACCAAACTTGCATGAGACCTTTGTTCTTGGATTTGATTTTCACCTCTGCACCTGTTAACCTTTGTCTACAACTTTGCCCTCCTCCCACGCATCACACACAGCCAGAGTCAGACAAATAAGCATCTATTTTTCAAGGAGAGTGCTGGCTGAGTACAGGTTTCTATTAATACCTCACTGTCCGGATAATAGGAATCTCTAAATGGCCAACCAGCTGCTAGCGCTGCCTATCTTCGTTAATCCCTCCCTCTCCCTTTTCCACTTAGTCCCTCCCTCTCCACTTCTTAGGGTTAAATGGCAGTGAGTGTGTGTCAGTGTGTTTGCGCATTTGTGTGACCTGCAGGGACCTTTTGCTGTGACACAGACCGGGGTCATGAACTCCGGGCTTCCTCGGTCCATCCTGCATAGATCACCATACGATTTATTTACAAGTTTAAGAATACGATGTTCTCTCTCTCTCTCTCACACTCACTTACACACATGTGCTGCAGACAAACAAGGACATGAGCACGCACACACAGTCACAAACATGCACAAACACGTACTTGCACCCGGTGCACAGTCTCTCCAGCCTTTAATCCTTCTCGTTTAGTCAGCGGGGGAGTTTGTGTGCAAGGTCCCTGCCC
Organism: Acanthurus leucopareius; assembly: GCA_029814765.1. Lineage (NCBI taxonomy): Eukaryota > Metazoa > Chordata > Actinopteri > Acanthuriformes > Acanthuridae > Acanthurus > Acanthurus leucopareius. The sequence continues at coordinate 13,336,425 of JAQMCX010000048.1, read as the reverse complement.
TTTGTATTGATCACATTGAACATGAGGAGGACTTCCACACGAGGGCCTGTCCTCTGAGAGGAGACATGTATGAGGGGAATGAAAGGTCAATGGGAGCAGGAAATAGATTGGCAGAGGACACACAGAGGCGAGGTGAGGCCACGAAAGAAAGTGAGTGGGCTGCAGTGGGGTACAGGACAATATGAACACAGAAAAATGGCAGCAGCCGAAGCCAATCCGCTTTTATTGTGTGTAAATGAATCAAACATGGTGGAGGTCAGAGCACTTCCACCTCGGTAGCGACCTCACTGATCTTTGGAATCAAATGAAATTGAGGGATAGCACACGTGAAGCATCAGCATTAATCTGATAATCTATGATCACAAGGTGGCACAGGTGACAAGTGCCCTGACACGGCCTGTGAACTCATCTAGCATCACATTCACCTTATCACACAGCGTTAGGTGTATCAAGGAGAATAAAATACAGAAAGCACAGACACAATCTCTTCAAACAGCCTTTCCTTTTTTTTTTTTTTTTTTTTTTTTTTACTGGCACAGACAATGCTTTCTTATGTTCTTTGTTTAAACAAAATTCATTATCACGAACAAATTTGACTCCGTCTCTCATTAGCTGGGGTTATGTCTCTTAACCCCCATTACAAGATCAAGTCAATTATTCTATTAGTCTTCACAATTACAGCAAACAACTGGATTGGCCTGCCTTGTCTCTCCGATGTTCTGTGTGAACTTGTGCAGTTTTCTGTAATGAGCTGTTACAGTATCGAGAGTTTTGTTTTATCTTACGGCTTTTCAGGTTTTCCCTTCACTGTGTTGGAGATTATTGGAGATTATTTTATGTAAGTGTTAAGTTTTTCAGTGTGTTTGACATTACAGCAATGCAGACAGATCATCAAATATAAGCTGTTTAAAGGAGAAAAGAGGGTTTACTGAATTACACAATATCAAATTACAACATATTAGACCAGAACAAATGAAAATACACTAAGAAAGGAAATATTTACTTTATTATAAACCTCCAAAGGTTTGTGTAGATAATATAGAGTCCTGGAATTAGTTTCAAGCAAAGTGGGGCAGACAAAAAGAAATGTACAGGACGGTGAGGGAGTCAGGAAAAAGCAGCAGAGGTAAGAATCTCCTTTTAGTATAGTTTGTTTTGATTAATCAGATTAAGTAAAAAAAAAAAACCCTAAGCAACAACCCACTTCATGCTTCCGAGTGGCGGCATCTTATAGGTCCCTGCGTTCTGTTAAGCACTTTAGGCTGATCAGTGCCCCGGGAGGCCAATAAGCAGATTAGGCCTGATTAAAGTCGTATCAGTGGAATTTGAGCAGGGGACCTGCCAGGACAGACACACTCAGTAGTGTGTGTGCACCTCCAGCGCCCACACCCACCACCCCATCCCCTCGCCCCCATCACCCCTAAATTCAAAAAACCCCCTGCTTGTTTATGACTCACCCTGGCACCTTTCCAGGAGCTGTCAGCCCTAAGTTCATCACTTAGTTTACCAATATAGATCATTACAGTGGTATACCACCAGATGTGCACACGTACATGACATGTGTGCGCAGCGAGCGTGGGCTCTGACCTCAAGGACTTGTACAACTCAACTGTTTGTTGCTTCTGTGTCATCAGTGTAAAACAAAGCCAAACAAGACTGTCACTGGATGTGTTCAGTTTTCTCAGAAGGGGGCCATGCCTCAGGGACGTATTACACCCACTCCCCTATACATGCGTTAATGCACATGACAGCCTCTTACTGAAGACCTCACACACCCTGTAACACTTTTACGTTTTTCTTTTTTTTTCTTTTTTTCTTTTTTTTTTTTGCTGGGAGATCAATAAGAGAGGCAGTGACGAGAAAGCGTATGGAGGGGTGGTGAGAGGGCGGGTGAGAGAGGAGGAGAAGCAGCCAGAACGAGGGCAATAAACAAATTAGTAAATGCTGATTTGTGGATTTGTGCCTCTTTTTTTGCCTCATTTGGAGCAAAAGCGTGGCCGGCTGAAAGAGAGGTAACAGAAGGTTTTCATTCTCTGCATGCAGGACAGTAAATCACCATCCACTGACTGGCTGGTTGCCTGACAGGCTGACTAGCTGACTGACTAAGTACATGGAAACTGAGGTCTCATTAGCATGTTATACAACCTCAGAGCCAGTAAGACAAAGTAAATTAAAGTTCTAACTCGAATGAAATTTAAAGCCTAAATGGACATTATTCAATCATGCTGTGCAGAATATAACATTTACTGTGTTTCAGCATCTTAAACTCTCTCAGCTGGTTGGCTGTGTCCTGTCATAAAAGAGGGCATGCCTGGTTGTCTTGTCTTTTACTGGGGGTGGAGACATCTCATTGTGCCAGGCCATGAGAGCTCTTGGAGGATGCTGTTCCCATATCTAAACCACATGCTCCTTGTGCTGTGACAGTCCTCCATACAACAGAGCAGTAAAACCCTGGGGGTGAATTCTTAAGTACTGCTGGACCATCTGTGGAGGTGGGCTCAGAGCTGCAGACTGACAGAGTTTGGCCACTGGGGTTGTCACTGACAGTCATATTAGCACAATTCTGCAAGTGTATCGCCGGCTTTGTGTAGGCTGTAAATAGGTTAAGACTAGACCAGGACCGAGCCAGATCAGGCTAGAGTGGGCCAGATCTGACAGAAAGCACCATAATTTCATGGAAGTATAAATAACCCTCCTCTGTGTTTGTGTAACCTCCACAGGCCCCCTCTGACAGGCAAGTCACACACACTACACACACACACACACACTGAAACATATATTGTGAATGCAGCTGAGCAGGCACCAATGCACTCACACACAAACACACACACACACACAAACGCCACAGTCTCAGGTCCATTTCTCATCCAGTGTGTTAGCCCTGGAGCCTGTTATCCTGACCCCAGGAGAGAACGGGTCAGGTTTGGGGCCAGGGAAGGTGTTTCTGATGAACTGGGTGCTTGGCTTGTGCAGACACTGTGAGTGATGTTCCCATGCTGGCCCCCAAGAAGAACGAAAGGCTGGGGAAATTAGCGGGAGGTGTGAGCGCAAGGAAAAGCTATCTATAGTTTCTCACTCACTGTTTGTTGTTAAAATCTCTCTATGTCCCTTCTTACACCCCAATGATTGATGTCCAGATCTCTTTGTTCAGCTCCAGATCCTTGCATTCAGAGAAAAAATAAAAAAAATCCAGACTGTGTCGAGATACAGTTAAAACAGACTGTAGTTCAAACCTGGTATCAGTATGCATCTCAAATGTATCATGAGTGACTCCATGGGATTTGATTTAGATTTAGTCTTTGTTTACATTGTATTTTACTAAATAAAACACTGCTGAATAGAAATATTCATAATTTTTCATAGCAGCTGAAAGAAAAAGAACAAAAATAGGATTTCTACAGCTATTTTAGTAGATTTGGCACTAAATTTGATTAAATTTGGTTTACTTTTGGCTTCATTATTATTTGTAATCTGGTCACCAAAGATGTATTTAGTGATAAATGTGTTAAGCCACAGTTTCTCTTTTCTAGCAGGTTGCCACTAAAGGTGCTGCTGTTTGTGTCTTAGCTCGAGCTCAGTAAAAGTAATGGCTTTGTGAAGGTTGTTTGACAACTGTTTAAAAGAGTCCGTGGGGCTCATTAGAAGGATAGATAGCCGGCCTGGTGGCGAGGACAGGAGGGATGGATGAATGGAGAGAAAGATGGGATGATAACAGAGATAAAAGAGGAGGGGAGGGGGACAGATAAGCATACAGTAGGAGAAGGGACAGTCTGTGGGTGTGATGTATGTAAACCTACTGTCATTTGCCATGTGAGAAGTTTATAACTCTGACAGGGCAGGTGTGTGTATGTGGGTGGGGTGGGGGTGGGGTGGGGTGGGGGTGTTAAAGCACTGTTTGCCAGTGGGTAACCTGTGGGTCAATTCTTGTGAGTATTAATTAGGGATCAGAGGCTACATCCCTTGTAGCATTCATTCACACATACACCCACACATGCTTTACACCCTCCAGCACACTCTCACACACTAAGCACCCCCCCCACAACCCCGTCCTGTCAGTGACCTGCAATTGACCGTTTGAACCCTAGTCTTGAGGTCAGGTGGGGTCCCACACTCCAGGGTCAGTGAGTGGTCACTGTGTACCCCCCCCACCCTCTCTTCCTCCCCAAACAGTTTTGTCTCAATACCAATCCTCTTTATTGCCATGATTTATGTAATAAGCAGGTTGAAGGAAGCTTAAGTTTACAAAGAGGCTCAGAAGGCAAAACACAGCCCGGCTTTCTCCCCAAACTTCTGATTGTCCGGTGGGGTTCCAGCGCCCCTGTCTCCCCCGTGGTTTTCGACCATGAAGTTATTTAGCTTTTAGTGCTGCGGAAAATAAAGCCCCCCGCATCCGGAAAAACAAAAAAGCCAGCTGATACATTGTGGAGCCTCCAACGTTCATTGGTAATGAATTATTTTAATGACGAGAGACTCTTAGAAAAACAAAGCTCTTAAATCACAAAACAACTGAAGACATTGTGAAAGGGCCATTTTCATCCTGTCCATGCACCGTTTGGCTCCCATGAACCAAACCGACATTAACACAAGGAACAGAAATCCAACTATTGCAAAAGTGTTTGTTGAAGAACCAACAGATTCTGAGCTTTTAGCAGATTTTAAGTGTTTTTAAGTGTATGAGTTTTCTTTTCTTTTTTTTATAGACAACAGTTCAACAAACTTTAAATTCTTTGAGGTTAAGAGAAACTGTGCAAACCAATCTTTTTAACAACATCTTTTGACAGAGAACTAATAAATCAACACTATTTAATCATAAATAACTCTGAAAACACTCTTCTGTATCACGCAGTCCAGTGCAAAACCTCCACAAAAACAGTCTTAAAAATTCTCATAAATATATATATACGCCCCTGTGATAAAGTCTTGACAAAATATTTCAAGGTTGAAAAAGATGAAATTCACAATGTACCTGTGATAAAATGAAGAGTTTGGAGGCCCAGTGAGGTAAAGAATCTCCAGATTAGACACTCAGTCATATGGACTTTAGGTTTACATACATATGTATTGCAACTTTTAAACAGATTTTCTAGAAACTGGCAAAAGAAAATGCTAATGAATGTTTGCATTTGACTATTGCTATGTGATGAAAAGAGGATGGTTCATTAAAATAAGCTGTATGTTGTGCTAATTCTCCAGTGGGACATCAAATGCAGAAGTCCTTTTTTAAATCAAGATGATGTAAGATTTTTCAAGTATAAAGCAGGTGTAAAACCGGTTGTAGGAAACCCACCTTGTAAAAAGCCTAAGACACCTGAAGTCAGGAGGTACTATAAATATCAAACATAGGCTCTGAGCAAAAACCACAAAAACCTTAATATTTTTTTGTAGGGTACAAAGTAAACCATTACAGTCTTTTCCTGTGGCAACGGCGACAAACTGATTGTTGTCAAAGGTGGAAACAGTCAGCGATGTTACTGTTTACATTTAAAAAAATATGTGGATCTCTGTCACAAACATGCAGTGCTGCACATGTCTACACACACACACACACACACACACACACACACACACACACACACACACAAAGAGTGTATGAATGTGCACACAGATGCAGACATACACATATTATTCAGTGGAGTGGCTAACCCACTAACATCTTCTAACCCATGGGCCACAGCAGCTCCTGATATCATCTCCATGCCTGCTGTGGACAGCCCACACTTATTACCTGGGATATAATCATCTCCCGTTTCTCTTAGCTTCTCCCTCTGGCAACACACAGGAGCAGCTGTCAATCAAAGTGGCCACTAATGTGCACCATATGAGACTCAACAAGTGAGGAATTCTGGAAATCCCATATTCTGCCCTTTTATTTACCCTTCTGATAGGTAGACAAATTTCCTTATTGACATGAATAATGTGGTGATCGAAGGCAGGGGAAGATTATTCTTGGCTTCTTTTTTTTAGCAGACCAAATAGTGCTTATGTGAGGTGGAAGTGATGGAGCAGCAGATAAGGAGGCATGATGTTTTAGATCTGTGGGGTCTGGTGGAGACTTCTTGTTTTGAAATAATTAAATGTGATCTCTCGTACCCTTGATCCTGGGGGGTAAAGGAACACAAGCAGGTGAAATGAACCACATAATTGAAAAATCCAGAGTGCAATCCAAAACTAAGTGGCCTTCTGAAACCATACCACGGTGGGCACAACAAATTTAATAAATAACTGCTGGGCACTGCTGGGGGGGGGTTTGAGTGTGTGTGGGGGGGTCTGCTGTCCTGTCAAAGGGGCCCAATATTTCCAGGGGTCGCAGAGCGTCCGCCGGGAGCGGAGGTGACACAGAGTGTGAGATCGGAAGA
>JAQMCX010000048.1:13305001-13329969 GCA_029814765.1 Acanthurus leucopareius | reverse complement strand
CCCCCCCCCCCCCCCCCCCCCCCCCCCCCCCCCCCCCCCCCCCCCCCCCCCCCCCCCCCCCCCCCCCCCCCTGCTGTCCTGTCAAAGGGGCCCAATGTTTCCAGGGGTCGCAGAGCGTCCGCCGGGAGCGGAGGTGACACCGAGTGTGTTGTCAAGCGTAAATCCCATTGCAGAAGGCCCTCGCGAGATGGGTGTCCATATATCAAAGGTCTCACTGACTCGGGCTGCCATTTGATCTCCGCTCAGGAAATTCAAAATTCCAGGCAGATGAGGGGTGAAACTGAGAGGCCCTTAAGCCCAGCTTGTGCTAGTGATTAGGGGCAGCTGTTTCGATTCACATTTCGAAGGACTTGAACTCTGCAACCTGCCACATTTTTACTCGGAAAGGCAGTGGCCATGGCCGTGGTAGTGATAGTCTAAGGCCAAGAGTAGGGAGGAGGAAACGGTTTTGAGAGATATCATTAAATGTTTGCGGTGATAAGTGTGTGTGATTGTTCTATTTGTCTGATGTTTTTATCACTGTTTTTAAACCTTGAGAATGTTGTTTTTTATTGTCTTGTTTTAATCATACTAAAGTTCCCTTTAATAAGTTTCAGGAAATGTCAATATATCTTTAATAACTGCACCAATAAAAAATGACAGAGCAGAGAAACACAGGGGAAAGACTGCTGTACAAAATCCAGACTACAGCGACATTATCTCCTGTCATTTAACCCTAAATTCTTATTATTTTGATCAATTTTCCAATTATGTTTATATTATTTATATTAATTTAATTTAAAAATAATTATGATATCATCTATTCTTATAAGTTATATATTAAAATGCAAATGTAACCTAAATGCAATACACTAATATTTAAATTTGACTATCAAAAACTATCTATAAATGTCTTTCCAACGTATGTTAGCTTGTCTGAGCTTACTCCAAGGAGACCATAACATCATACTTTGAAACACCTCCCTCTAATAGCACAAGTCATTAGCCACAGGATAACAGATGTAATGACAGTAGGTCACTGTCCTCAGTGAAAGGACTGAATAAAAGGACATGAAATGTCAAGGATAAAATAAATGAAGGATGCATAAGACAGAGGCAAAATAAATAAATAAATAGAAAGAGTTGCGTGATAAAAGGCAAGACATTGAGTTAAAGGGAGAGGGAGAGGTGTTTGACAGACACAGAGAGAATGAGGGAATGGGCGCAGAGTGGCGCAGGCACATAAACGATTAGTCCCAAACATGAGCTGACAGCTGGATGCCTGACCTTGGCTGGATTTGAGCACAATAACCCCCAGCGTTCATTTACATCCTCTCCATGCCAAGTCATTTAGACGCAATTCTTATTCCAGTGAAAAGGAGGAGGAAGAGGAGGGAACCTCAGGTCAACCCTTTCTAAAAGACCTCCACCAGTGAGCCAAGTTTAGAGGCGTGGCTTAAAATGAGGTGGCGCTGGCATTAAAGACAACCTTCACACTCCTACAAGTCATTTTGGACAGACTGACACGCTCATATTCAGAATCATATTACTAAGTGTCGATGATGAGATGCTTAGAGGTGTTAGTGAGGAGGGTCTATGCCCCCTATTTTTACTGCCATGTAAGTTGGGGAGCTGCCCAGCTTATTAGACTATGATCTATCTGCTTTTAAACAGGCTCGGAGGTCATACGACTGTTGTGATTTAGGTCAAGGGTGAGCAACTGGCATGTCAATCGCCGTATGACCGCGCTAACTGACAGAGGAACGACATCAATATTAAAGACGTCTGCTGTCTCATTTTCTTTTCAGGCATTTAGTCAATACAGGCTCAGATCACACCAAAACTCACCCCAAAAACAAACGGATCAACAGGGAGCAACATGACACCAAATAGATGCCAGTACTAAAGTCTGCTTACATTTTCTCCAAGTGACCTTTAACTCCTCTTTAACCTTTTGAACTCTCCATTCTGCACCTACCTGTAGATAATCCTGAAGTAATGATTCTCTTATCGGGGAGAAACAAGAGGGGCCAGTGACCCCTTGACTCTCCTCAGATATCTAGTAAGTGATTGTTTGAGGACACTTGTTTGAGAATGCATTCAAGGATCTGAGGCTCATCACTCTAAGGAGATGACACATAGATAAAACTACCCTCAGGACTCATTCTGCTCTGTTCGGAAGACTTTGATGTCTTAAGGGATGAAATTACCACTAAAATGTTTGTGATTCACCTCTCTTGACATTAAGCCACATTAATCACGATGTATCATAGAGAAATAAACAGTGCTGCTCATAATTTTAAACATAAAGCCCCAACCAGAGAGCCATTGGATGGTAACACTTTGGTTGGATCAGCCATCCGGGCCCTGTGAGACCTGCTATGTCATTCACCCAAGTGAGAGGGACCCTCTGCCAGGCCTCTCTGCCACCCTTATGTGCTGTGGGCCATGCCCTGGATTTATGGCACATTTCACACTCCACCACCATGCAGAGAGCCAGTGATCTGGACATAGCACTGGGGCGCTAATTGGTCAACCTCTGCCAATGAGCAAGACGAATAACTCACGACTGCCTGGGCTTTTCCAGAGGTACAGCAGTTGACATCACTCATTTTCATGCACTGTGTTTTTGCTTATTCGGTTAAATATTTGCGTTTGCGTGTGTGTGAACACATTTGAGCCGGCAGGTAGGGCGGATTTTCAAACCATCAGGAAATAAGAAGTGGAGTGTTAAAGGTATTACCACCACAACCATGCTTCCATCCCCCGGGGCTGAATCAAAACTCACATCTGACTGGAGAAGAAAGTGTGTGTATGTTGGTCAGTCAGCTTGTTTTTTTGCAACTGTCTCTGTTCCAAATAGAAGTGTACATGTGTGGGATGCAGTTGTATTTAGAGGATCTGAGGAAAAAGTAGTAGTGGCATTTAAAGCTCAACGCTGACATGATGGTTGTGTCAGTGTGATGCTGTAGACATGTACACTGCAGTGTGCAGTGTTCTCTTCCCTGAGCAGCGGACCCACTTTGGTTTGTTCAAGCACAAAAGAGATTTTCTATAATAAACCCTGACTTTCGTCCACGTGTTGTGTTCCACCTTCCCCAGCTTCCCTCTGTCTCACTGCTGTGTCAATTTTCATTACACTCAACACAAACAAGGAGAGCTAATTTCACGCCAGGTGAGAAAATGTGCCCTTCTTCCCTCAACAGAGTGTGTGTGTTTGTGTGTGTGTTTGTGTGCATAGGGCTGGATGATATGGATCAAAAATCAAAACTTCTAACTTCTACAAAGTTGGCTTGATGTTCTGTTGTAAGTCAAAGGCACATTTGAAATGTCAAAACAGGGCTGAGCAATATGGACAAACATAAATATTGCATTTTGGATCGCGTACCCTTAAACCAATATTGGGAAAATATTAAAGGGATGAATCTTGGTACTTTCACAGAATACTGACACACTAACAGTTTTGGATAAATAATCATCTGCAATGTGGATCTCATAACTAAGCAGGAAAAAGGCAAATATTAGAACAGTTGGAACAGTCTGGTAAGTTCAGAAAATTACATCACTTTACTGTTGTGCAGCCTCTTAAAACCAGGATTACACAACATTTTATCCATATCATTGAAACAATATCAAAAATCTAGGATGATATCTAGTCTCATATCTCATATCAATATAATATTGATACACTGCCTAAACCCGTGTGGGCTTGGCGGTTTATGTACTAATTTAAAGGCATATTGGCAGTTAATATGTTACATGCTGCCATGTTTTTATTTGCTCCATCAGAAGCCGCAACAACTTGTAATTTCACCACACTGTGTAACAATGCATGCAATAGTGTCAATTACCTCAGTAAGCGGGTACATTTTCTGAGCCCCAAATGTTAAAAACTAACAAGGAGCAGCACATCAAGCTCGAGATCCAACGCACTAACTCAGCCCAGTCTTGTGGCTCTGAAAATTCCTCCAACTTTATTGTGTTAGGGCTAATTATTTTTAATGTGCTGTGTTGTAAACTATTACTTTAGGATGACCCTGTTCTAATCACCCATGTGCTTGTTTGTATAAACTGGTAAATTGGTTAACGATAGTGAGTCTCTTGCTCCCTGATTCATCTTGTCCAGGCCCAGTCAAAGAGTGTTTGTACAGTTGCAGATGGGCAGTAAATCAAACTCACTGTAGCGTTAAAGCAAAGCCAAGACTCCGGCTTTTGTTTCCAATTGAGTCTATGTACGCGTTTGACCCTGAACGAATGAACCACACTCCACTTCAAAAGAGGTTGCCACTGAAGTTGATTTTACAATCACAAAAAGCACATCACTCGATACCTTGGCAGAGTTACAGTTTATAACTCAAACAAGCAACATATGTTGGGGTTTTTTTTATTTGCGTGAATGTTTGTGTGGCGGCTGTGAGTGAGCCCTTATAGATATACACGTATGTGTGTGTGTGTGAGTGTGTGTGAGTATGTGCGTGTGTGTGTGTGTGTGTGTGCATGTTCTGAGTGCAGGGAGAGACGAGATAAAGTACAACTGAATCTAAAAATGTATCCTTTGTCTCATTCTGGAAGTCTTGCTGCTTCTCCATTGACACCAATGTAGCTGTGACAAAAAGAGCCATTGATATAATCTTCGACCATGACAAGCATTAAAGGGCCTAATTCTGCCCGCTTCTGTATTAAGCAACTCTAAAGCTGATTTCAATTGCCAGCTCCTCAGTGGGGGGGCAGCAAGGAAGCAGACAGACAAGGGAGGAAGGAAAGAAGCAAGCAGAATCTAGCTGGCAGGCAGAGTAGAGCACCCACCCTCAGCCCAGAGCCTGTAAACTCAGATTAGGGGGTGGATCAAAGCCTGGATTTAATCTGGGCCACTGGGCAAGGGTGGGGATTATGGCACGGTGGCACTGTGTGGCACTGAGGTTTGCCCTCACCACACACACGTGGATGTACGCACGAAGATACTCCCATTGAACCCATTCATGTGCAAACAGAAATAAGTGTGTTCACAGAAGCACAAACACACCCGGTATGAAATACTTTGAATCAATAACCAAAGAAGTGATCCAAGTTTTAAACTCTGATCTATCTTTCAAGAATGGCCACGGGCTAAAAGAAGACACTAGGCAACTGTGACATCGAGGTAAGTGGAGGTGTAAAAGGCGAAGGAGGGCTTAGAAATGAATGTTAAGGGTTGACAAAAGGCAGAAAAGCACCATAGCCTCCACTTTCTACCCACGACTCCGTACATCCACCCAAAACACTCCATTTGACACACAAACTCCGTCTCACCCAATCTTATAAAGACACCACACACACTTAATCACACACCCATGCAGCAGTATCACGCTGCCATTGTGAGAATAAGGAGAAGAGAGCAGTAAAGAGCTTCAGAAGAGCCTTTTCCAGTTTTTTCACCTCTAAAAATCTGAGCATCTCTAAATCTCTACTACCTTCCTTATAAAACGATTAATCAACCGTAAACTTCCATCCATGACACTAAAAGGTTCGCTCTCATCTTTTTAGATGGTTTTTTTTTTTTCCTGACAGTCTTGCAAATCAGCGTTTGCAATCCATTAACTTGATTGTGATGCTCTGAATTGGATAATTTGCCTTTGTGGGCTTATTGCGATGCACCTGATTCACTGTGTAATTTTTTTTTTTTGGCCACATAGTCTCAGAAAACACAAAAAAATGCATCGAACACATTTGCACTATAATGGGTGTATGGCTGAATAGTGCAAACTGAGATCAGTAATTAACAAGAGTGTAACAGTGAGACAGATGTGCGCCTGTTAATTTAACGCTAAGTATGAAGGAGGAAAAAAAAAAATAGAGACATTTTTGTCTGGGTAAGACCTCCCCTTGTTAGAGGTGAACTTCACAAGTTGTTTTGATCGCTGAGTCAGTTTGTAATGTGCCTTTGGGGTGTATCTGAATCCAGCCTTCCCCCCCAAATCTACCCACGTACCCCTAAGGCAAAGCTCTGAATGTCATTAAAGAAGTAATAGGAAGACGTGCCAATGTAATGTAGTGTGCTGACTTTTCTTCAGTCCTCCTAGACTGCTCCCCCTCCTGTCTCTTCTATGTCTCCTCCTCTCTCACACACACAGAACTCTGTAGAACATACACACACACACACACACACACACACACACACAAAGTGATTGACTCTCGCACATAAAAGCAGACCCTTGCTTTGCTGGTTTTACTTGATTAAAGTCGGAGCATTGGGGTCTTGGCTATGCTCTGTCTGGGACAAAGAGCAATATTTGTGGGGTCCGTTCTCCCTCAAAGACCCTCTTGTCAGGGGAGGCCCAGAGAGAGCGCTGGGGGAGCAGAGACCAGCTAAAGGCCAGGCCATTTATCATAGTCCACCAAATGAAAGAAGCTAAATGTCTCTTTCTTCCTCCCATCTCTTTTTCTCTCTTCCCATCTCTCCCTTTTGGCCTTCTCTCTCTTTTTTTTCCACTCTCCTTCCCCTCATCTTCTTTTCCTCCCCTTTGTCCAAATCCAGTGGGAGTAGGGTAATAGCAGCTCGCTGGCGTTGCTTGTAACAGAGTAGAGGAGCTGCTTGGAATCGGGCCCCTCTCACGCTGGGGCCCTGGCGCTTTTTTTTGTGTGTCGCGAGGTGATTTGTCAGGCTGTGGTGGCAGAAGTCGAGCCCCTGAGGTTGAAAGGCTATGACCCCAGGAGTGCTGTGTGCGTGGTTTTTGTGTGTGTGTATGCGTGGAGTGCTGGAGACCCGCCCCGGGCTCAGGCCATAATAGACCTGAGCTCAGAAGAATGGGCATCCAGGCTGGGACAGGGGACCACAAAGGCCTCATCTGCATACTTCAGGTAGACACACTGTGATAGAAACTGACAGGGGCGTGACAGACTCAATGGTAGTGGGGTACTGAGGAGGGGTGAGACTCTGTGTGAGTGTGCTTCTCTCTCTCTCTGTGTATGTGTGTGTGAAGATATGGAGACTGATGGGAACGCTCACTACTCGCCTTTACTCTTCCTGGCCCTGACTGAGGAAAAATCAATAACTACTAATCTCTCCCAACATAATAAAAAAACAAAATAGTAAACAATGGCTTTGTTTACCCATCTGTGTGTATGCCCCCTCCGCGCCTTTGTGTGGGCTGCTGGCCTGCATACGAACAGGGCAGAGGGCACACACACAAACACAGGGCTGACAGCTGACACACTGGGCCAGCTCCTAGCCATGCTTCCCTCCTTCCCTCCTTCCTTTTTTTCCTCTCTCTCTCTCTCTCTCTCTCTCTCTCAGCCTCTCCCTTTGTCATTAAAGGAGGAAACACTTTCTCACTCGGTTTGTTTGTTTACTGGTTCCCACCTCTCTTTGGGGAGTAAGGAACAAAAACAGAATTCGTTCTCAGCTGGCCGCCTGCCTCGTCCCTGAACACACCCCGCTCTCTCCTTCTCTTCCTCTCCTCCTCTCTCGCTCAGCATCCTCTCAGCATGGATGAGTAGATTACATATGCTTCCTTTCTGAATGAGTTCACTCGTAAATAATGGATTGATTTATTGTGTGTCTGTGGAACTCTCAAGGATTTTTTTTCTTCTTTCTGTTGTGTCGTGGTGGTTTCGTTCGTCTCTGAGGGAGAGTTAAGTTAGATAAAGGGCGTGGGACTGCTTTAAGCGTGTACGTCTTGTGTGCATACATGCATACATGTGTGATGACGCACGTGATAACGAAACCTGATAAGCTGATTAATGAATTCAACAGGTTTTCTCAGTCATGAAGCGCTCTGTATGACTCTCCATCAAAATGCTTGGTTGAGTCATCAAACCCTTTCTGCCTTTCAGCAGCATTGAAAGCAGATGCTGCTTCCTATAAATACAGGATGAGAGGGTGGAGGTTGAAGGCCTCCCTGTAATGTCCTTCACAATACTATCTGGAAAAATTTATGATCCACCAACATGAGATAGCAAGCAACACAGCAAGTGAGGGAGAAATAAGGTTTAAAAAGACTAATGAGCAGGAAGGAAAAGTGAGAGAAAAAGAGCATAAGAGAGAGAGAGAGAGAGAGAGAGAGAGAGAGAGACAAAAAGAGTTTACAAGTTGTCTAAATACAGAGGCAGAGAAAAAGGGGAAGTGTTTTTTCTCTCCGGCACAGGAATGCTGCAGAGCTGCCAGGTTGTCCAAAGGCTACGTGACAGCGACCCTCCCTGTTCCTGGTCGAAGGTCACACACTGCTGTGCAGCACAGAGTCCATGACAGGGCCTGGATGTACTCAGAGAATGGGCCGCAGCCAAGGCTAAAGTCGATGCAATTATGAAGCAATTACTGTAATGATCTCCAATGAAACCTGCTATGACATTGTTAAGGCAGGAACAAAAGGATGGGCACTCCCAATTGTTCCACAGAATGTACTCTTTTCAAATTACACAGGATAAGAACAAGCAAGGGGGCAGAGGGGGGGAGGAAGGATGAGGGAAAGAGAGGGACTGGGCAGGGGATGATAAAGTTAGCGCTGAGGACAAAGCTTCGACCTGTTCTTGAATTTTGTGCATTCTGGTGTGTGTTGTGCATGTGTAACTAGACAGAGAAAGACTTTGATACAGTGTTAAGCAAAAGGGACAGAAGGATCTTAAAAAGAAAGAAGGGAGGTGGTAGTAGTGGTGGTGGTGGTGGTGGTGGGGGTTATTGGAAGATGAATGGCCTCTAAGATAAATGCATGCAGGCCAGAGTGAGCCGACCCCCACTCTATTCCGCCCCACTACCATGACATCAGAACAGAAGGGGAAAGCATCTCCTCTTTGTGGAAGAGTCTAATTTAATTTGTACCTTCCAACGAGGGGTAAATATGTTTGAACTGCCTCACTGAGCCCGCGGTGGCCCGATCAGGTTCTCACGGGAAACTGCTCCGAGCAGGATATCAAGCCTGCTGCATCACAACTTCACTTTCTAAACTAATCTAATTTCTGGGCTCTTCTTTTCTTTCACTCCCCTCCCTCACTCCATCTGTTCCTATGCTCCTCTCCTCTCGCGATGCTGTCACTCCCTGCTGTCCATGCTTCGTGTCATTCCGGCTCCCGGCGTTCCCCTGGGATGATCCCTGTGACCTTCTCCCTGTCTTGCTGGAATTTGACGTCAAAGGTCTTGTTGCTAAGAATGGAGTTTTGTTTAGTAACAAATATGACCCTTTGCCTTTGCTTCGACTCAGTCTTGCACTGACTCTCTCTCTCTCTCTCTCTCTCTAACTCTCTGACTTTATAACTTACTTGTTCACTCTCACACTCTTTCCCTCTGATTTTCTCTCCATTTCTCTGCCCCTCTATCCGTCACTTTCTATCTCTTCTTCCCTTGCATCAATGGATCTTCCTTTCTCTGCCTCTCTGCCCCCTGGTCTCGCCTCTCGTCTCTCCCTGGCTATCTCATGTATTATTTCAGTCTACAGGGGCTCAGGGTGGAAATGAAATATGGCGGCCAAGCCTCAACGGGCATGCTCATATTCTGTGTAATTACCTCGGGCTGAGGGCCGGGGCTCGGCTCAGTATCTATAAATCTGTGCCTCTCACTGGCCCCAACCGCCTTTTGAAACCCAACCCTGCCGACGCATCGTGGTGAGACTATGACCCATGACCTTTCACACCGCCAGGGCTGCTGGGAGTGACCTGTGACCCTACATTGGGCTCTCTCAGAGTCTGCTCAGTCTGACCCCTCCAAGCCTCGTGACCTCCCAAGTCACAGCTGTGCCTGATCTGTCCTTGGGGGCCAGAAAGGAAAACGTCAAATGGGGTTTTTTTTGGTGCGAGAGTGTGCGTGGATGTGCATGTGCGTGCTGATGTGTATGGCCCGGGAGTTGGGTGTGCGTGAGGGGGCATGTGACCGTGTTTGTGTATGTGTCTGTATATCCTCACATATCTTCACCTCTTCTCTCTGCAAGGACCCTCACAGAGGAGTGTATACATAGAGATAGGTGGGTTACCAAAACAACGTGTCTCTTACAGGCAGGGCTGCGACACGCAGACAGGGTCAGACAATCTATCAATCACGCACACAAAGGTCATGGACCCCTAATGGTGGTGTGTCTGTAAGCAATGCTAATGTCATCTGTTAAAAACATATAGTCATGGATGATTTATCACAATGTATTGATCTGTAAGGATACATCCAATCCACAATTATGAAAAGGGTCTGAGAGATGCAAATGTCTGATAGCACTGACATTTAATGACACACATGGGTTCAGGTCACTAAGTGTCTGCTATTATTAGCTGTTTTTCTGGTTCTGACCTCCAGGATGTAGAGCGTCTGATGTCCTTTCCTATTGCCTTCTCTGTTTTCATTTTGATTTTCCTTTCTTAACATGATTTCAGAGATGGAAATTCGCTCTTTCTCAACCTTTTCTGCTTTCCTCCAATTCCCTCTTCATCCCTTTATTGGCCTTCGGTGAAACATGCTTGACCACAAAAATTTTCTCACTCTGCCCTCCCACCTTAACAAGAGCAGAGGGGCATGAGCTGGACTAAAGAGGAGTCTCTTTTCCATCCTAACTGTTTTTTGTTCCTCTTCAGTGCTCTGACCGTGCCTGACCAAAGAAGAGCCTTTCCTTCTGGTTCAACCTTCCCTTTCCTTCCCCGTCTTCATGCTCCTTGTATGCTCTCTCCCCTCTCCACCACTGGCCTTCGGAGCCCTGTGTCCGACCAGAGCGGGGCCTCTGTGACCTGCAGCTGTGTTTACTGTCAACACAGACCAGTGTTAGGACAGCTGGGAGAACAAGGGAAGGCCAGACAGTAGTGAGCATGAGTGCACATAGGCTGGATCGCACATGGAAACCCCAAAAAAACCCCACACACGTGAAAACATGCACTTGCACATAGAGTGAAATTGCGCAAATGTAACAAACATGCACCGGCAGAAATTAATCTTGTACACACACTTTTTTTTACATACTCAAATAAATGAGCAGTTTCAGTTTCATGAACATTCACGGGCACGTAAAGGCACTTTGTAAGCGGTGTTTGTGATGGTATGTGATGGCGTGACATCACCGTCACATTTTCCCGTGTCTGTTTTTGGTGAAGTGTTGAAAGCATCACGGCCCTGGTGACACACCTTAGGAAGGTTATGCCCTGCTCCATTACACTCAACTCAGCAGAATGGATGTGGGCACCCGCATATGCTTGTTTGCATGGTGGAGGTGGAGGTGGGGGGTGGGGGGTGAGCGCCGGACTGCATGTGCGTATGTGAGGAAAAATTGTGCAATTCAGACTCCACACACAAACACAAGGGAGAAAAAAAAAAGTCACACAACATGGTGACAAATGTTGCATGCTTATAAATCTTCTCCAACTTATTATGTTCCCCTCCTTCCTGTACGACAGCTGATTCAGTGGGACAGACCCTGGTTCACACACTCTGTATCCTGTCCAGCACTGACACATCATCACAAACACGTGTGCTCACACACACACACACAGACTTCATACCAGTACTTTAATACATTTCCCTGGGATTTAAGCTTTCATGGGAGCCTGCAAACCTCACCATAGTTGTGGTATGACTCTCCCCATGTGTCCTGTCAGGCCTGGGAGAGAGGAAGCTTAGTTAGCTTCACAAGGGAAATTCCCATTGCTAGCATAAAATGCCTTATCATTTCATTACAAATACCATGAAATATCCACTTGGATGATATCATTAATGATTTCTCTAATGATGACTAAAAGATATTCCCATCAATACCACAAAGTGACCATCACTTACTGCTTAATGGTGGTACAGTCAGTGAATTTCTCCCGATAGGGCATCTAATCATTCTCATCTACATCATCTGTCCAGGTGACGAAGTCTATCAGAGTGACATCCACCACTCCTAAAAAGGTATTGACACTTCCTCATTGCTATTGACACAACTTATCAGGCGTAAAGGAGAGATCCTTGGAGAATATTGACATCCTGCTTTTAGTCCCATTGATGCGTTGTCGCGTTCGCTGACGACACTTGCACGCGTTTCCTCGTCGTTCACTGCAGACAGACATTCAACTTGGCAGCAGAAAGCCACAGATGTGTGAACTCACATGCACCCTCATCACCTGTAAACCAGACCTGTTGTGTTTTTTTCTCTTCTTCGCATCTATAGTCTCTCCATCTCTTTCCCTATGGTATGGTTTCCATGGAAACAGAGGTTGTGGGAAAAAAAGAATACTGTATCAAGAGTGAGTGAGTTATTTTTTTTCTTCCAATTTCTCTCTCTCTCTCTCTCACACACACTCTTCTTCTGCTCTTGCTTTCTGTCTCTCACTCTCTCCCTTTCCCTCGTTCACCGAAAGTCAAGCAGTGTGCAGAGCGATCAATATCATTAATCAACACAACTCAACAGCACTCAGCTCTGCGGGGAGAGATGAAGAGGCACGGGGGAATGTCAACATGCCGGCCTGGAGTAGTCTTAACCAATGATACATATCACACATCACATGGATGAGAGCAGGGGCGAGGAAAGAGAGACAGAGAGGAACTGGAGAGGCAGACAGAGAGAGACAGATAACTGAGGAATGGAAGTGTGTTTTCTAGGTAGAGGTGGAAGGAAGCGAGCAAGCGAGCAAAAGAAAAGAGTGAGATTGAGGTGGAGAGATACAAGAGTTATTACTTGGTTGTCACCTACAGTATAAAATCCCATATGACATCAGCAGTGAAGTGGTGACGGAGGTGGAACGTTCATTTATCTGACTCACTCTGAGCTATGACTAAAGTCAATAAGTACAGTCACTATTACACCATCTACTGGAGCTGCTACCAGCTGCTGAAACAAACACCTTTTCATCTCTGTCCACTGACCAAAAACCTATCTGATCATCAGTCAGAGCTGAACTTAAACAGTAACAATAACACAACCGGGAGTTTTATGCTGGCTGTCATGTTTCAATTTAAGGTCAAACTCGCGTAAGTCAACAAAGGAAATCACATGACTGACAAAAGGGCCATTACCTCAGTAATATACTCAAGGGTTCATATTTTTAAGTACAGACAGATTTCAAAGTATTTTCAATTTCAAGTCATTAGCAGATTTTTTTTTTTTAGATGAATCAATAAAAGTGAGCCAAGTAGAAATTCACTGGAATTTACATTTTATTGACTATTTTGTCTAGTTGAAAGTACAAAACATTTTTAAGATATCAGTTTATTTAAACAAAACTCTGAAAAGGATGAGGAATTTTTCATATATTTTTGTTTAAAAAAACATAAAGTAACTTAATAAATACTGTATAGTAGCAGCAGCAGCAGCAGCAGCAGCAGCAACAACAACAACAACAACAACAACAACAACAACAACAACAACAACAACAACAACAATGATAATAATAATGATAATAATAAAAATAAACTGTTACAAATTATTTTATGAACCAATTAAATATTCCCTGTCTATGTTATCTGCAAAATCAAAACAATACATCTTCACATAAATATTACCAACTGTAACACCATAAGTAAGATAATACTTGTGCATTATTATGAAACTTGACTGCCTGCAGCAATTTATTCTATATGCATGAGATAATAATAAAATGTATAGTTTTTATAAAAATGTAAAGATGACCTTTTGTACCAGAACATTTCTGCAAAATCACAAGCAATGAAGTCTTCTGACATCAACAATCACATCACTTCTTTTCTTACTGGGAAACAAATATATCTTTATTCCCACCTGACAAACAAGTAAAACACTTTTTCACCATACTTGTCCCTGTAGTATCCTCTAGGAGACACCACTGGGCAAATTCCTCTGATTGCTCACTCTGGCTTCTTGACACAACAGCACCTGCTAAAGAGGTACTGAAGTATCACAAGTTTGGAGAAGGGCCGAAGGCAGCAGAGTCAAAAGTATTCCAGAGGGCAGCACAATAAGGATAGTTTTGTTTTTCTGGTGTGAATATTATCCCTAAAACATGATGTAGATTATTTTTTCAAAGAAGAGAAAATATGAAAAGCATGTAATGTCACTTTGAATTCATTGAGACTGAATGTTATGAAAATGTTTTTTTTTGCAGTCAATCGAAGTCCTGCCTGAAAGAGTCAGCTCATAATAGTGAGATGATATTAGAGGCAGACAGACATGTAAGTGCTGGTGTAAAAACAAAGGAGTTCTTTCATACACTTAAGCTTTCATATTGCTTTTTCATTTGCACACTTGAGTTGACATTATAAACATACTGAGAGGAAAATTGTAATAAATTACAGTTTCTGTAAGTTAAATGGGATCATGTAAAAAAATTGACAGATTTATCAATACTCTGTGTGAAGTCAGATAATGATTTCTGATCATTTACTCCAAAAATAAAGAAGAGTCGGAGTGATTTCTTGCTTGTACTGTAGCTCGCTCACTCACTGGCTTCCTCATTATCTCACTCATCCCTTCATTCCCTCTTTACAGCTGTTTTATTTATGAATAACTTATCTCTCATCACATCTCTGCCTCTCCTGCTTCTCCTCCCTCTCTGAGTGCAGGAGAGATAACTGCTGTGGAGTTGACAGTGGTAGTGGTCCTGTACTGTGGGCCCAGGGTGGGAGGTGAGTGGGAGGCTTGGTGAAGCATGTCAGCCATGCTGTTGGCAGCGGGAGTTGCCAGCTCGACTTAGTGCTGCCCTAGAGTTGTGCTAAACAGCTCCAACAACTTGGAGGTGAAAGTTGATTTTCTCTCTTTAGTCGTACAGTGGCTCCGAGCCAAGACGGACTCCACGCAATTTCCTTTTTCATTCCTGCCTCATTAATTTTTTGGAATATCCACATTACAATGTGCAGATTAGCGCAAGGGCCATAATGTAAATGATTTATTTTACATTTAATAGCAAAGAGGAAATAAATCACATTCATCTTCTCTAAAATGATAACAAGTAAGCTGCGATAAAAAAATAAAATTTAAAAAAAAAAAAACATGTTGAACAAATAGTTTGAAATAATTCTTTTTATTCAGATTGGTACGCTGCATTTGTTAGTAACCTCTCAGAAGGCAAGGCCCAGAATGTAATGTCAGCACTGCTGTGTGAAGCGCTGGCTCTTTAGCTCAAAGCCGAGCGTTCAGATCTGTGGGATTGGGCCGTGCACGGTACACATGCTCCGAGGGAGCACAGCACACCCAGGCAGATTTAGAGTCTTGTTTGTTTATTTCCTCTAAGTGTGCGAGACAGAATGCTTTCCCGCATTAATATTCAACATCAACTCATACACAACAAGCAAAGGAAAAGATAGAGAGCAAGAGAGAGAGAGAGAGAGACAGAGAGAGAGAGAGAGATGGAGGTATGGAGGCGGACCTCCTTGCGCTGCTGCTCCGTGAGGAGGCAGATTATTTAAAGACTGATTGAGACGCCAACGTCAGACGGATTGGGAGCGTGAAGGCAATCAGCGAACAGATAAGGAGCTGTTACCTGAAGACGCAGCACTGTGCTGGCTGGTTGGGTAGTCCTCCCTGCACTGTCTGATAACAGCCTACTTTTAATGACCAGTGAAAGCTGGCAGGAGACGGACACTAAACAGATCAACCTCTCCTCCCCTCCGGCTGCGCCTGGCTCTGCTCACCAGATATACTAACCCCCGTCCTCTCATTCCATCCATCCATCCATTCCTCCTGTAGTCTATCTCTCCCTCCTGCCATTCCACCATCCACCTATCCCTCAAGCGAAGCTAAAAGCAACGCTGCCAACATACAGTGCAGCCAAGAGCTTTGACGCACATACTGTACTGTAAATACGAGAACACATATCGATGTGTGCAGATATCTACACTCACGATGAATCCATTCACATGGAAACAATACCCATTTTCCTTTGAGATGCTTCTTGTTATTTATGCAACCATTAGACATATGGAATTTATAAAACAAGACATGCACACACACACATACACACACACTTAATACACACAATAATTTGCACAAAAGCATTCTCCTAAATCTCTTCACTTTAAAAAGGTAGGCACTTTTTGCGCTTGCGCCGTCTTGGTGGATTACAATTAGCCAGGGATTCTCCTGCAGGGCATAAATGTGTTGCTTTCAGATACAGGGATCCATTTGACTCTAATGTAATTATTGTACGGAAGCTCCTGGTGCCCTCGCCAGCCACAGATTAAGGGCGCTCTCGCCCACCACTTGCTCTCACCTTTGGCTCCTCAGCTGAAACCATGCTAAACAGTCTCACTCATTCTCCCTCTCACTCCATCTCTTTCCAAGCTCTCCTCCAATAACATAACCCTCCCCGACGCCTCTGCCTTTGTCTATTTGCTCTCAGCCTCCAGGCCAAGTAAGCTGATAGGCTGTCAGGGGTCAGCTGGCTGTGAGTGATTGGCTTAATGGGCAAGGCCAGAGCCTCTGCCTGGGAGCCAATGGGGAACAGCAGCCTGGCCTGTACCCCCTTGTTGACCTCCGCTAGCCCACAGCAACTGCGACACGCCTCTGCAAACACAGCCTGGGGTGGGAGCACCGGGTAGCTGCCAACAGGGGTCCCCCCCACACACACACACACGTACACACACACACACACACACACACACACACACACTGAGGTATAACCAGTCACGTGCAAAATCACACACAATTGTTCTCCTTCTCTCTCACACACACTATGAGATTATAAATCTGGCTGCCAAGTGAGGATCCCTCACATCTCTGCCACCTTTTCACTTCCCTTTTCTGTGTCTTTATCCCTCTGTTTCTTTCATTCCCTCTGTCTTATCCTTTCTCTGCCCATCGCCCCCTCATCCTAACTCTGTCTTTGTGAAGCACAGTTCTTGCATCAAAGTGGCAGGAATATTAATCCGACCAGAAGTATGTGCTCCGAGTGTAGGGATCAAGAACCAGGTCGAGAGATGGGTGGAGGGGGGAGAGACCCGAGGAGATGGTAGGTTGGGGGGGGGGTTGGGTGGGTAGACAGTAAGACAGAAAAAAGGAAAATGGATGGGGGGTGTAAAGTAGCACATTTTGCAGCTTGGAGTTGGAAGCCCCTGCACAACAATTATGGTTCACTAATCTCTTAGTACAATGCAGATCTCACACACTATGGCTTTCTGCCTCGCAATTAGCATAATCATACATCATACCACCATACAAATGTGTTGAACACATGATTTCTTAAATAATGGACCAAACGCTGCAAACAGACAACACTTGGACATAAAAAAAGAGAGAACAATGAACAGTCATTGATTGTGTACATTGCAGCTTCAACGTTCAATCAATGCACTTTTTTATTTTGTCAATTAGTCTCATCTTTCCTTCACTTTTACCTCTCCTCTGATCAGACATTCCTCAGGAAGAAAAACAGAAGTGAGCACATTTTCCTTGATGCTTAACTTGTCTTTAAAATGATGGAAACACCTGTCTATACATTACATATCATACACAGTATTAAGCCAATGAATATTATGCTTTAAATAGCTATAACAAGCAATGCCGGGCATTCCAGATGTTACGAGTGGGTGTGCATGTTCATGTATTGATACCTAAGCTCTCTTTAAACATTTCTAAACTCTCTGCGAGTGACCAGTGTGATTCTACGAGACACTGCTGAGGTAAAAGAGACCTGATATGCACATTATGAGTACAACCAACCTTCCCACCCATCTGTGATTTGCATGAGCTGTCAGTTAGCACTGACATTCATTAAACTAAACATCAAGTAATACCACACTTAACCCCAGGGAAAACACATGCTTGGCCAGTGTGTAGAGAAAGGCATTACAGTGAGTGTCAGAATAATATCTGAACCTCCCACTTTCTCTCGTCAGGACTGACCTTGTGTAAACACTGGAGGAATGGATAATGCTCCTCAGATGTGATCTAATTGCAGTGTGTGGCTGTGTGTGTGCATGCATGTGTGGTCCCTGTTTAGAAAGTGGTGGGTTGTGCACCGACAGGCAGTAATGTGTACAAACCACTACAGAGGTGATGAGGGTCGAGCGCTGCAACAGTTTGTAGAGGCAACAGAAAAAATATTATGAAAGTCTGAGTCTTTGATGATCTTGTGTATTTTATTGTTTCTAAAATGGCTATTTTCCAATCAGAATAACAGTTTACACTGACCAGCTGTTAGGTCTGCAGAGATCAGTCCAAATATTGTTTCATTAAGCAGTATAAAGCATTTTAATATTGCTTAAATCTTGGCTGTATGACATGAAACTGTTTCAGATACAAGAATTTCTGAAGTGAATTCAAAATATGTGGTACACCAAAAAAAATGTGTCTCTACAGTTTTATTTAAAACATTATTTTTTTTCGAATAAGAAGGAATTTATGGCAAAAAAATTTTGAAAGTAAACATAAGTGTTAGAAACTTTAAGGATCGTTGCACATTGTGATGAGTTTGCTTGTTTGATTTACCCACAAAACAAATCAAAACATTGAGACTGATGGTCATTAATCTGTCTGTGCTCACACACACACACACACACACACACAAACACATTCAACTACAAAAGTCACAACAATTCTTCAAAAATCAATTTTTATGCTAAAAAGGTTTTATTGTTTTATGAGACAAAAAATATATCATATTGCTCATTTAGTAAATTAAACCATAAGATAAGGTGTGTGAGATGTGCTTATCTGTGAAAATCACACACTAACAATCTATTAAGCTACAAGTCACCTTGGTATTGGTGCATTATTAAGCTAAACTAAACATCTTTATGGTAAATGTGCTGCAGCATGCAAGCTCACCTGCTTACAAGTAAAATAACCATAAAACAAAACACACACAAACTGTAGATCACTGTGATATTTAAACAATGATTTTTTTATATTATTAACAAAAGTGGTGTGAATAAATCTTGTACATTCAATATGTTGTCCAACTCCAACCCTGCAGAAATGTGCATATGAGAATTTTATATGTGTGTATATAAAGTATTTTTTCTTGTATCCTGAGCATCAAGTACCAAAACATCTCACTCTACTAAAACTCCGTCTCTCCTCATGTGATCCAAACAGGGCCTCTTGTCCACATAAGCATAATTAATAAAACAAATACATCTCTCAGAGTCGCAGAGCAGCTAAACACAATTAGCTGTTTTTGTTGGAATCGCTGCTTGAGATTAGTAGGATCCATAGTAAGTTTACACATCGTGGTGCCAGTGAAGCTGCAATGCATTAAAACCTAAACACAAAACCAAGAGGACAAATAAATCCCTCCTTAGCTAAACAACCGAGTACGACAGGACGGACGAAACAGACTAAATATTAAACAGGGTAAACAATGCTTAAACAATGCTCAGCGAGAAGTTTTGAAACATTTTGAAATCATGTGTTTTCTATTACGGATCTGATGTGCTATCATAGTGTATAGCTGTTGTATTTGTTTTGCTAAGCGCATGCCTGCTTTGGCATCAACGTGCTGTGTCTGTGTTTGCGTATCGTATTATGTTTGCACACTGACTGAAGATGTTTCCAATCTGCTTCTAAAAAATGTCTCTCAGATACGTATCCCACACATCCTAAAAACAAACAAATAAGTCGAAAATAAAGAGGAAACGATGAAACAACAAACATTAAGAAACGGCCTCACAGTAAAACTTGTTACCTGAACTTCTTCTGTGCCTGATTCTCTTTTTTAACTCTCTATTTTTAATATGACAGGTAAAGACTAAACAGACTGTGCCTGAATGGGCCACAGACAGTCAGGATTTAGGGGAGGTGTTGAGAACTGGGATTCATACTGAAAATACAAAAAGATGGTTTTTGCAGGACTGAGGTTAAGCTTTCAAAATGAGCAGGCTATTCTCAATGTGTTGGGAGTGACAGAGGAGTCAGCCACAAAAAAGGAAAGTGGTGGGCTGTGACCAGATGAGGCCGAGGCCCAAAACATGGAATTCTCCTCATAAGACTCAGCAGGCACTTCGACCACACAAAATATAAAAATTATATGTAAAAATTACAAACACATTGCACGCACACACACTCAAACCTACAATCCCATATATTCTGCTGTTTGTAAATAACAGTGGTGGAGTTTTTTATTCATGCCACACTCCATTGGCCATAAAAAGAGAGGAGGATTTGTCTCTTTTACCCTTCTCAGGGTACAAAGAAAGCAGTGATATAAACAATATAAAGGACAACTCTTTGGGGTTTCTGTCACAGTTTATAGCGTGTCAAAAAAACAGAGAAGGGAGGCTTGTATACATGAGTATCTCCTAATGCAGCTCTGTGCTGTAAATTTCAGCCGGGGAAAAGTTATGGACTGGGCTCATGAGCGCACGGTTAAATGTGGCCGTATCAAATGCATGGGAATACATTCCCCACCAAGAAATGTGACACAACAGGAAATGGCTTAACAGATTTTTCTTCTGGGCTAGAGGGGCCAATAACTGTCACTTTAGTTTAGGCCCACTGCTTCTCAGCTCCCTGTGTCTGGTCAGTAATTTGTAGAGGGGAACCTCTGTATTAAAATGCAGTTTTTAGGATATGGATAAAATCTTCCCAGACCTGGGCCTGTGCTCTGATTCTGAACTGGTCCCGTGAGGGCCCCGTCCTGGGTCTCAGAGAGGCACCTGTGTGAGTGTGAAGGAGAGGTAAGACTGGGAACATGAGGTTTTCTGAGAGTCGCTCTGGGTTTTTCGGTGCAAGGTAAAGGGTGGGTTAGGTTTGTGGGGTCTCACGTCCCTAAGCTTTTTCGAGCTCTTTTTACTGGTTTTGGCATTTATTAGGCTTTATGCTGTGCACTTAATCTTTATTGGGATTTACACTATGAACTGACCCAGACTGAATATCAGCTCTGGGACGCAAAATACTGTTCCCTCGCTCTCTTAACTCTACCAGCAACTCTCTCTCCCTGTTTATTCAGTGTAATTAATATATGCATATAGGGTACAACGATACATTGTGAAAATAAAAAATACATTCTTTAAGACATTGTAAAATAAAATGAAGTCCATACAATGCATTTGCAGGAAGAACAACAAAGATACAAAAACACAGTGGAGCACGTTCTGTGGCAAGGTCATCTAATTATCTGTGTGGTTAAAAGAGGGGTGGGCACTCAAGTACATACTGTGTTATGAATTAAGATTTAAGTGTGAATTTTTTTTTCTTTTTTCTTTGAGAAATCTCACAATCCTCCTAATTTTTTGCGCTGTCATTGTCATTCTACTCATGTGTAACCGTGTGAAAAGCAATGATACGAAAAAGCAAAGCAAAGGAAAAACAAACACTGGGGATGAGAAGCAGGCGGAAGCCAGTAAAGCCTGGTGACCGAGGTCAACTCTCTCAGATACACATCACTAAGAGGAGCTATAAAAGTTCAAGAGGAGGTGTCTCTGTCGATCCAGAGAAAATAAACCCAAGCTTGACTATACAAGGACATCAGCATGGAGCACACGGAGGCCGAGCCTGAGTAACAACAACAAGCAACAAGGACAAAATCTACATCCATCATTCAAGGGTAGATACAGTACATCTTACATTGGGGGGAACATATAGGATTGCATTCACACACATTTTCAGGCGCACACACACACACACACACACACACATAATAACTTTCACTCAGTCGGCCTCACACACTGGAGAAGAGGATGTTTGCACTGCGATTTCAGAGCATGAGGTATCGAGATCCTTCTGCATGTTCCTCTGATCTGAGCCATAACAAGAGGTTAACCAGGCATTACCTCTCTGTGGTCTACAGGGGAAGGACCAGTTCACTCCATGCTACACACACCAAAAGTCAAACCTATACACACAGGCCAAAAAGCACACACACACACATTAAAAAGCATACAACCATATCCTTAGAGGAAACCGCAGGGACTCCCCCATATAGCAGGCATAAATAACCAACAACACAGGCTGTTCATCATCACTTATTGGTGTATGTACATGCCGGGGGTTTGCTGGGACATGATTGGTCGCTGCATTCATCAATCTGATAGCGATCAGTCCCATATAGAGGAGATTAATCATTAGCTCTGCAGGGGCAAATGCATGGCACAGCAGATAGTGATTATTGATGGGTTAATCCCAACTGCATGGCTTTGCATTCAGGCAACAGCCTCAGGGTCTATCATGCTAAAAAAATTTTATCGCTTCGGATTTAGGCATGAGGATATGTTGGTTATATGCAGAGTGGTAATGCTGCAGAGGGAGAGTGAGGCCCATTATGGTTAATGCACCATAATCATATAAATATATTAGAGCAGTTACCTCAAGCAGACCATGAATCTGCAATTTTCAATACAACATGAGAACAAATTTCTTAGTTCAATATAACGTGACAGTCCCAGTGTCACCAATGGAAAACTAGAATCCTACCAAATCTTTTCTCTCTCTCTCTCTCTCTCTCTCTCTCTCTCTCCAGCCATCCTTTCCTTTCTCTCTCTCTCTCTCTCTCTCGTGAAAGTGATGTTTTGCAGAAGTGCTTTTAAAAGCCCCAGAGGGTAAATAGTGCTCTAAAAGTAAACAGAAATGAGCTGACCTTGCCAGAGTTTTGGCTCTTGACAGCAGAGCTGCTTTAAGACTTCAAGCAGCAAGGGTCACAACTATAAACAAATCCATTCCAATGCCAGCAATACATACACACAGAGAGAAAGCAAACAAGTTCCTGGCAAAGGAACATAATTAATGAAAACTCCAGAGAGAGAATGGGAAGGGAAAAGAGAGACGGATACAGACAGTGGAAAAAAGAAAAAAAAATTGAAGATAAGAGGGGGTGGTCTTCACATGGCTAAGGAGTATGACTGGTGGGGAAACACAGGAGGAGGAGGTGGAGGAGGAGGAGGAGGAGATGAAGCAATAACACTGCAGAAAACAGGGTGAAAAATTCCTCACCAGTGTATTTAAAGCCGGATGTGAGTCACCTCACCTGGCATCTGTTTTTGTTTTAGCCCAAAGGTCAAAGTTCAGCTTTAACATTATACAGTGCAACTCTGAGCATCTAACAGCTCACCGCGAGGGCTTAAATCTTTTTTAATACCTTACATTGTGTTAATGGCTGCACATAGAGGATACTTATTATATATATATAGAACATACTGAGGCTCATTCTATTTCATTATCGTGGACCAAAGAGGACACAAGGGGTAAATCACCAGATCAGAAATGTATCTGACTAATCTAATTAGGGAGTTAAGAAGCAAGCCTACTATTAATTCTACTGCCCAACGCTCTTCTATGACTCATAGTTTCCTCTTATCCTCTCCTTTAAGTTTGACCTAGACTCTTCTTCCCTATCACCTACTGAGGGAAGCAGAACAAAGAGTCAGTATCTAACAAAAAGGATCATAAGGCAGAAAAAAAGCTGCCTACAGCTCATCTTTAACCTGCAGCACAATCCTGCAAGTACGGAGAAAATGCAAACAATTATTAGCTCCAAGCCCCCTGACTGTTAACAATTAGTAATATTATTGTTCTTGCCTTTTTCAATCTAAGATGTGACCGAGATATAAAGAACATGTTACACAGGACTTGCATGTGGAGCCAAAATATTAAAATCACATTTTCAAACATAAAGAGATAGACAGTACAACTGTAACTGAGTAACTGCTGTTTTGGAATTTGACTCTTATTTTGGAAATCTGTGTTTTGTCCCACATTGCAGCATCCTTCTTTATAAGCAGGAAATTAGTTGCTCCAAAAGACAGAGCATGGGTCAAAAAGTGAGTACAAAAGCCAGAAATGTCAGTTATCGTTGAAGCATCAGCATCATCAGCATACAACCCTGTTAAAACTTCGATGATATTTGATGCTCCTTTTATTTGTAATGGACAGTAAAATATCATGGCCATTATAACAGAAATCAGCGTGTATTTTACTTTTCATCTCAACTCATGACCAGAAGAAAGCTTGCACCTTCTTCATTCTCAGATACACCTCCACCTGAGCTACAGTCCAAGGAGAATCCTCCATTTAGAGTCTTAGACGGCCTGGTTTGGGGCAGTCTACAGAATGTGGTGTGTGTGTGTGGGGTGTGTGAGTGTGTGTGTGTCTCCTCCTCAGGGTAGTGTTTGTCATGTCGGAGAATCTTGTTATATACTCCATGTTCCTCAGCCCTGTGATAAGTCATCGTTATAGCTGGCCAACCTGGCAACTCAGTGATAAGGGAGCCATGTTCAATCACTACGCCAGCTAATATTTCAAATTCCATATTGTTTGCCTGCGGTAGAAGTTCCCTCCCTTCAGCCTATGTACACATGCACACACACCATACACACACACACACACACCCACATGTAAAGGGCGATTTCTCTCCTTCAGTCTTTTTATGTTTCTGCCACACTCTCCCTCCTCCTGTCTCTCTGTCTGTCTCTCCCATGAGGGAGTGTGAGGATGAGTGGTGTCTGTAACCCCGTTAGAAAGGAGGAGGTAATGTTAACACAGTGCAGTGCCGCTGTCATGCCAGCTAGACATAATGTTCTTTACTAAAGGAGGAGGAAGAGGGATTATTCACAAGGAAGAAAAAAAAAAACACTGTTCAAACTCAACTTTCTAAATGTAAACACACACTCCGAAAGAAAAAAGTTATTTTATCTTTTTTTAACAGCCTGAATAAAGACGTGGATTGAAATTAAACCCCTGTTTTAAATGTGCTATTTGTATGTAATTATACAGATGTTTTAAGTATACAGAAGTTGTCATTGTTAAAAGGAAAAGAAACAAAGATGGGGCCTCCTTGAGTTCTCTGTAATACACACTAAGTGAAGTAGCCCACTCTCTGAACTGAGGATATGTGAGCATGCTCACAGCCCTTGTGTAAACACCGCTACACACAGGCCCTCCTCTGTTTAGTGGTCATAAAGCTCCTCTCCAAGCAGCCTACCCACAACCACAGGCTTCAGGTGGGGTCTGACCACATCCGATGGGGGAGCGAGGGGGGGCCTCGAGCATCATCCCATCAATACATTGTCCTCTAAACTTCTTGTGAGCTCTCTCCCTCTCGCTAACTCTCATAAAAAAAAAAAAAAAAAAAAAAAAGGGGTGGTGGGTTAAGATGGGGAGGGCAGGGGCGCAGGCGGCAGGGTTTATACAGATTTAAGAGAGGGCGGTTTAGCAGGTGAATTG
>JAQMCX010000048.1:13232374-13295768 GCA_029814765.1 Acanthurus leucopareius | reverse complement strand
GAAAACAGGTTGACTTCTGAGGCCACAAACAAATAAATCAACCTCCTGCCCATCCTTCCTTCTCTCCCTCAACCACTCTCCATCTCTGGTCCTCTATCTCTCTCTGTCACACACACATACATTCACTCACATGAACAGACAGACACACACATACACACACTTCCAACCCGGCTGTCTCAATTAACCCATGGTTAATCTTGGACCTCCCGTAGCAACTTCTAAAAGGGATCCGGGTAGAACGGGAGATGGTATCTGCCAGGAAGATTACAGTGCGACAGGCAGATCAAAGAGGGCCGGACTTTGGGCCCCAGCGATTAGCAGTAATTAAATAAAGTATGTCTGTTTAAACTTCATTAGCAGCTGGGCGTTTGCTCCACCAGAGTGGGCACAACTCAACCGTCCTTAATTAAAAGATAATCCACAGGATCGCCCCCTAATCTCCTTCCAAAATATGCTCCCCTCTCCCCCCATGACGGAGGTTTTTTAGACCGCTGCTACTACAGAACAGGCCGGTGGGTGGAGGTGAGCACTAAAGCCGCCAACAGTCTGAATAGCAGCCAGGCAAGTGGGTTGCTCCTCTCCACCCCTCTCCCAACCCCCCGACCTGGAGAGGAGTGGAGAGGAAAAAACCTGCCCCCGATAACATCAATTTAGCATGCTATTATCTCCAATGGTGGAAAACTACACTCCGGCAAAGTCTGACATAAATCTTGGAGAGCTGGGGGGACATTGAATATGCATGAGCTGAAACAGATATGACACTGCTGGCACATTAATATTCTTGTCACTGGAGGTTTTCAAACTTTCAAGTCGATGACTTGAGCGAATCCAGTCTGGAGTTTCCATAAAACAGGGCAAAAGAATATTATACATAATTAAAGACCTACAAGCTTCTGAACTCTGAGGGCGAAAAAAGAGAAAAAGAGTAAAAGAGAAATGTGTTGCTGTAGATTCCATAGAATTTAGATGAATCCACAGTTTGAATAAGGGTGAAGGGATACGACTGTATGGATCAAATAAATTCTCTGTCACTGTCAGTTTCTTGATATTCAGGGCCAAGGAGCACATGCTCGACACTTAACTATTTCGTAAAAATAATGTGTGCGTGGGAGAGCTCGATATGCTACCACATGAGAGGGAAAGAGAGAGACAAGCTATTTTAAAAACTGGGCACACATACAGTTTAATTGTCAAAGTCAGTCACTCACATGCAAGTAAAGGGAGCGTGGAGGACTGATGGTTAGATTGCAGCTTTGTTCTGCAAATGAGCGGATATTGATCCTTAAGTTGTGATAATTACATGGTCATGGCTCTCGGGCTGGAACTCTCCAAAGCCCCTATTTACGTCACTCACAAAATGCAAATTAACAGTTGGGCCTTTCATGGCCCAGTTTTTCTCCTCTGCGTTCGGTTTCCCTTGCCTATACCCATGTCATGTGCCCTTCCCATCAAACTCGCCCTCACTCTGTAATCAAGGGTCATCTTGGAATCATTTCATTTCTTAATCTTGCATTTGGGAGGATTAGTTGTTCCCGTTCTCTGTTTATATTTATGTCTATAAATTGTTGGGCCCCCGAGCGATCCAAAACAAACCGGCCGCCCTGCATTTCCCCTTGTTGCTCTTTTGCAAACTGTTTACTCACCCTCAACCCCCACCTCCACCACCACCACCACCACCACCGAACCCCTTCATAGCACCACATATAAAACACAAACACAAACACAAACACGTACGAACGCGTACACAATCCAGCTGCCCCTGAGCTCCGGCCGTCCCAGATTACCTTCGGTTCACTTGAGGAAAGACACACAATGTGACCCATCTCCAACAAAAAATGCCTTATTAAACTCAGATGTGCGACCACTTTACAGACAACATGCTTTTATCCTCTTTCACTCTGGTTGAACCCTGGGTTAAAAAAAAAAAAGAATCCACTCAAAAACTATGGTATCTTCAGGCTGATCTGACATGCTTTGGGGTTTGACCTGAGCTGTGTGAATACTGAGCTTTCCAAAAGAAGAATAGATGGCCCACTGATCCCGCTTTGGTTTGCTGACCGAGGAAAGGGCCGCAGGGCCTGGTGGTGCAGCAGCGATCCAGGCCACAGTCTGTGTCTGGCCTGCCAGACAGTCAGGATGAGATGAGCCCGTGCAACAAGAACAAACACCACATGCACTGTCAATGGAAAGCATGTATAATGTAAAGCAGAGATCAGTCACTGTAGAGTATATTTATAAACTGTGGAGTATGTTTAGCATGAATAAGGCTTTAGCTTAGGGCGGAATTAACATACACAAATTGACAGTGGGACAGGGTGGTGTGGTTTTCTTGGTTATGGTGCAGGGTTGTCTGAGGACCTGCCAGATGCCGCCGAGGAGGAAAATGTTTAAACTGCTGACGCACTTAGGATAAAAAGAAAAAAAATATTGTGGCTTGTTCACTGTAAATACCATGTACGCATATTGCATCACATTGTACACTGGCTAACTGATCCATCAAATCATATATTTACATGTATAAATCCTCGTTTGGTTCATCATGTTATTTGAAATTGACTCTTAACCAATGACCCGTCATGCTAAAAGCAAACACACAAATATGGGACACATAAATTATGTGAAATATAGAATATGCATGTTGCATAAATACAATGTGCACCAGTGTATGCACATCAATGCATTAGCTTAAAAGGTGGTGATGAATCAAAGTGTAAGCAGCAATACGGAATGGATATAATGGATAAGCCTGTGATGTAGAATTGAAATACAATGTACCACTTTCAATTGAGTTACAAAAGAAACTCACCTCTCTTTGTGCAATTAAACCATAAATAACCGTTCGCATCACAGACACGAACCCTTTAACCCACTGATGCTTCAATCACAGCTGACAGAGCCTCACTCGAGGAGAATTGCATTTGTCACGTTTACCTCTTGGAGGAAATAATACGGTGACCTCTTCATCCTACAACACCGTCGCAACGGCGATATCTGTAGAGATGAGGTTACCATGGTCACCGCAGGAGTAGTGGCAACAGCAGGAGAAGAAACAGTAGAAACGAAGGATGGAGTGTGAAAGAGTGCACATGGGGTGGCGGGGTAGCGGGGGGAGGGGGGGGATACATTGGCAGCATTGTTAACAGACATATTTCATAAATTGATCCAGCTCACATAACAAAGTTGGGGAGCAGACACAGCCTGACCTTCACCATCTCTTAAGCAGACCAACAATAAATAAATAAAACCTTGCTCCTTTGACAGCCGCTATTCGTAAGCCTGAGCCAGCAACAGCCAGGCCAGACCCCCCTCCACTACTACCACTCTTCTTTCGCTTCCTCCCATCACCTCACCTCTCTTCATCGTTTGTGTGGAGTATCTGTGCACCTACGGGTTATTCATCATTCGCCGTAATATATCCCTTCTCTGCTCTTTCTCTCCCCCCCTCCACCTCTACCTTTCTCCCTCCAACAAATTCATTTTGCCCTTGACAGAGCCCAGCCTGTGTTGTGACACTGGACACCTCGTGTGTAGCTGCTTCTATGACACTGGGCGACAGGCATTTAAAGCCTGCCTGTTCCCAACTGGATGGAGCTTTAGATAGAGGACCCAGTCTGGTAGAGAGAGGAGAGGGAGGGGAGGGGAGGGGAGGGGAGAAAAAAAAAAAGAAGGAGGGATAGTTGTGAAGCGGGAAGGGTGTGGGGGGGGGAGTCAAGAGGTGTGCAAGGACAGCTCAGCCTTGTCACACCATTACAACCGGCTGTGGCTATATCGCCGTCTCCCTCCTGAAGGTGTTTTTCAGCTCCAGCTGATAAAAAGCCCCTGGGCAAGGTGCTTAGGTCAGGTCTTTAAACACAAGGGGAAATCTATCCCGCCTCTTGGGCTCCTCCTGGCCGATGCCACAGCTCTCATTTCCCCACTCATTGCCTTAATTTGGCGGCAAGGCCAGATCCTGTTGGTGTCAGCGAGCTTGGTGAATGGGCAAATGTCACGGAGTCACAACGGCACAGGGAATTGTCAAGCACCTTGTATCGTACATGGCAGCTGCACAGGAAGATAATAGATTAATTTCATGACTGTCTGAGCCCTACAGGACAATATTGCTTTTCTTTCACCCATCCTATTCTCGTCGGATTTTCGTTTCACACGGATACACACATTTACAGTACATACTGTAAACACATTTTCCCGTAGATACACACATACCCACATGCCGCCTCTTTTCTTTCTGAATTTATTTAGTGAAACACATTTCTCACATTTTTTACTCTGAAGAGGTTAGAGCGTGCTGAAGGCAGAAAAAATCAAGGAGAGAAGGGAAATTTCAAACATTTGTGTGTGAGATTCTGAAAGTCTATTTCTACCTGGACTAGTTTTGATCTCCAACTAAACACATCAAGTGATTTTCAGCATTATTACCAAGGCAAGGAGACATGTGTGTCCCTCTCACCATTACAGCCCACAACAAGTGCATCTGCAGAGGATGAAGCCATATGAAAAAATATGACCCAACTGGGAGAAATACTGAGGAGGGTAGTCGGGTTAAAGAGCAGTCTGTCTTTTTATATCCCTCACAAAGAAATGTGTCCTCTGGTCAAAGAGATGTATGAGATGATGGACTGGTAAGCGACTATCTGTGCTTTACATGAGCTTATACTCCCGACAAGAATTACCAGAGCAGAGCATATCTTCTCTGATATGTGTGCATGTACAGAGTAAGACAGCAATTAGGCAGACTGACAGCCTCCCTATACTACAAATCCATGCATTTACTATGACATGTGAGTAGAATGAGAATGCATACTTGTTACGTTTCACGCAAATGTGATCCTGTCTGCAGAAACATGCATACATCATTTAAATGCATTCACGGGCTTTTCTTTGGATAAAGAATGAAAAACACCACATCTATTTCTTAGTTAGAGCAGCCTCATTTGACCTCAGTAAGGCTGAAACCAGCCCATGCTGTTCGTAGTCGTGGAAGCGCATGTAAAAGTGGCGTCTCTTCTGTCATCTCTCTGGGTTGCTATGACGCTGCCCAGCCTCAATGAAGAGCATCAGTGTGGCGCTGGAATGATGCTGCCCAGCCAGGGCATTTTCGCGGGCACTGAGCTTTTGGCCTCGCTCCACAACCCGCAGCGGCACACACTCAATCTGCACTTCAATGAAATCTTTTCATGCCATTAGAAAAGAAATTAAATCTGAAGGCCTGCTTGCTACTTTTTTTTTTTTTTTTTTTTTCCCCTGACTGCATCACAAAGGAGCACAGGAACAATGGAGGCATTGGGTTGTTGCGGCCCTCGATTGAGACATACTGCTGAAACGCACAGCATTATTATGAGGGCATGTCGCCTTTGGTCCGATCTTCTCAGAAAGATCCACATAGTTAGCATTACTGATCCTGCCGCTTCCCGATAGGAGTAAATGTCTGGAATTCCAGGCCGCCTACTAAGAGATGCCACGCTAGCCAGCAGATATTAGCATCTGCTGCGTCTGTGATGTCATCATGCTGCACAAAGAGAGGCAGAGATATGGTGAACCAGACAGGCACACTGGACAGTTATTTGGGCCATCTATAGGATTCTTGCACATGCCAAAGTCATAAATGATACATATAGAGCTAATTAAGCAAAGCATAATTAAGAAATAAAGTAACCAAAAAAAATGAGGAAAGGAATTTGTGCATATTTCATATTATTAGATCAGTAACTGTGCTCATCTAGGTAAAGAAATAACTAAATTGAAAGATTATCTCAGTAGATCAAATTATTAAATATTCTTGAGACCTAAACATTTACATTTCATGTGTCTAAGAAAGATGAATTAAGAGATCAAAAGGAGTGACAGTGGGAGAGAGAAATAAGATAAAAAAAAACCTTTCCCTTAAGCATTATTAAGTGGAATATCTCAAGCCTATTAGGCCACACTGACAGAGCATGTCTGAGAAAGCCAGTCCTGTACCAGCTCCCATGGCAGACTTGTCTGCTGGGTGCTAGCTTGGCTGCTCTGAATGCTAACTAACTTCCAGACTGCCTGCCTGCATCAGAGGCTGAGTGGGCCTTTACCAGGGGCACCCTGCGACTGACACAGTCAGAACCAGGAAAAATGAGCCAGACAAAAGTCTATTCAGGCCTGGGCTCATGTGCAGACTTGCCCACCCCCCCTTCTTTAGATGCTAAAAAAAAAAAAAAAAAAAAAACAAGAGAGAAAAAGAAGAGGACCGAAATTGAAAGAGTAATGAAATGAATGGAAGAAAAGCAAGGGAGAGATTTTATTGGTCTCCACTGCACCAATCAAATGGGATGCTGAATGACAGTTGGCTGTCATGAGTGTTGTGTTTTTCTTTCTCGTTTTTTTCTTCTCGGGTAGTTTTTATCTCTCTGTAGCTGAGTGAAGAGGCATGTGTGTGTGTAAGTGTATGCGTGTGCATGAGCGTGATGGATGTGTGATTTGGTTGGATGGGGGGGGTCGTACATTAGTTGTTAGGGGTTGTTTTGCCACAGGGTGTCCTGATAGGCTCTGCACGCAGTATTGATCCTCAGCACAGTGGTCCCCGAGCAGTTGCCATTATTGTTGTGGTGGTGCTGCTGAGCTGATTGGAAACTAAAAAGTTTCGCTGACAAAAACAGAACTGAATGTTTAAACAGACGAACTAATCCGTTGAAAACAGGCTACTACTTTATCTTCAATCTCACATATTACTATTTCTTTTTTTCCTTCATGGATAAAAGACAGTAAATTCAAGCCAACCACTGCAAATAACTTTTTTAATTGTCTCCCAAAAAATAAAGTGGTAGTAACTGCGCCCCAACTCATAGTCCTTGACCTTACCCTCACCCCTGATCCTGGTTAGAAATTTGCTTACCTGAAAACTAGAGAACCCAAAAGCAAAAAAATTAAATTTCAGAGACTTTCTGAACATCATCGCTGAAGCATTTCCTCAATGAGCCACCTGTTAAGCAACAGAGAAGCTAAAACAAAATAAAGAAGCAGAAAAACAATAGTTCCTGTGCTGTTACGCAGGTGGAATGTGAAATAACTTCCTCCTCCTTGCTATGTGTTGTCTGAGTTGCTGTGCGGTCGGACTCACAAGTGAGACACCACATCCTGGACATCCGTGTTTGGACTCATTTTCAGTCTCTAGTCACCTGAAGTTAGTGGAAAACTGGCTGCCTTCGCCTCTGGTCTGTGACAGTTATTGTTCCTCAGCAGCCCATAAATCTGCAGGACTGGGATGTTTGCTAAAAGGGGGGATCTGGGTCAAAGGTCACTGAGCTCTGTCCTTTGGCCCCCTTACGCCAGATGGCACCTCAAGGTTTCTCAGGCTGTCATGAGTGCACTTCCCACCACCCCATTTCACTCCCCAACCCAGCTCGTGTTGTCACCCCATGTCTCCCGGACTCCCCACTCTTTTTCTCCCTGACAACCCCACCCATTTTCTCTTCTCACCCTTAGGCCCCAGACCCACAGGACTTCACCCCTCCTCATTATTCTCTCTCTCTCTCTCTTTGCAGAGATTCCACTCCTTTTCTGGCGGTAGGAGATCCCAGCAAAGGGTAAACAGGAAGAGAAACCTGAGCAGATACTGGGACACGGTGGCAGAACCTCAGTCAAATACCCACAGTGAGAGTTGGGGAGGCACGCTGCGAGCGCTGGCATTACCATCCACTAATTACCACATTTTGAAGGATTTCTCACGTTTTCTTTTTTTAACCCCTGCTTCATTTCCCCTTCCTCCCTTCCATTTTGTTTAGCAAATAGCTTTTTATAATCCTCATTGAATCGATTTTCTGTGTCAAAATGAATAAATTAGCTTGCTTTATTTTGGAATAAACCATTAATACAGGAATGGCTGGTAATTAATTTCCTGTAATTGCCCCACCGGGATTGGTGTCAGTTACACCCACTCAGTGGAAAAGCTGTATTTTAGCTTAAACATGGCTCTTACTGTGTCTCTGTGTTATCCGGGCAGCAGTTTTTGGAGGCGACTTTGGGACAGGAGGAGGACTGTTATTGGGTGAGCACAGAGCTGTTTGATCAAGTCTAAAATACATATATAATAACACTGTCACTCATCTCATACATGACCATATTAAGTCTAGAATTTTATATGTTATATTTATTTCAAAAGACTGGAAACCAATGTATGTTTTTGTATGTTATCAATTCCACTTCAGTATATTAGATGTAGTTAATACTTGAACTTAAGCTTAAGCCTGGGCTTATAGCACGGCTGCTTGAGGTAATAACTCTTTGTACATAACTCTTCTCAAAATGCTTCTTTAGTTGTAATACCTACACCAGGCTGTTTAACATCTCTAATTTGTCATTTCCAGGGGATGGCCGGCAGAGCAGACTGAATTGCCTTCTCTGGGCTAAGCTCCTTATGTTCACTTGTACAAATTGGAGGATTTGTGTGAGCGAACTCTGCGGGTCCAGGTAAAGTAGTCCCACTCCACTTGCTGTGTAAACAAAGGATATGAAGGAGCAGCTGCCTTGTAGCTACACTCAGCAAGAGTCTGTGGCTCCAACTCTGTACTTTAAGACCTTGAGACGGCACATTACTTCCGTCTCCCCAGCAGCCTGATTTAGGAGTCTTCTCCAACAGGTTCCCTCTGCACCCAGTGCCCCCATTCAGAGGCAGAGTGCAGCTTTTCCTGCGGCGTCAGGGCAAGGTGGCAGAATGTTGGCTGGTAAGTGTGTCACCCTGGCTGAGGTTGGGGCACAGAGGCACAACGGGAGTGTTTCTATTCCCCTCCTCCATCTTTCTCTCCCACTTCCTCTCTCTCTCTTTTTTTTCTCTGTGTGTGTCTCTCTTTTTCTCTCTCTCTCTCTCTCTCCATCGCTCCCGCCACAACACACAGATGAAACCAGGGCATGCCCCCAGTGAACAGCGGAATAGGCAGCTGCCACCAGTGGGCCTGGAAGGGCCCGACTTAAAAAGAAATTTGGAGAAATAGCTGTAACCCAAAAACAGCCTCAGTGAGCCGCAAGCCTCCATCGGTGCCCCTATTTTCCTATTTGAGATGAAGTGATGATAACTGCAGTGAGGGAGGGCAGCGGTTATGGAGCCTGCCAAAAGACAGACAGATCCTTCCCCCAGGTCAGGAACCATGGGGAACGGGCAGGATACTGAATCATGGGGCTACTCAAGGTTCCATTGTCAGTCTTTTTTGATGTCAAAAACACACATTTTCATACACATGTTCTGTGTTTATGCACATACTCTGCATGCACAAGTTCCCTCAGACAGACACACACACAAAGACAGACGCATACACACATTTATGGAATAGAATTTCCAGATATCTTAGGTTGCAGACGATTGTTGTACAGCTGATGTAGCGTAAGGCTTTCTGCCTCTAACAGAAATTGTTCTCTAATTTGTAATAAAATACACACACTTTTTCCATTTTCACCATACACAGTGTAAACGGCCGAACAAAGAAAACAAACTGTAGAATTCTCCAAAGAAATATATAGGGAATGTTCGAAGGAAATAAGACATGAGGTCATCTCCACCAGGGGAAGCAAAGTTTTAAAAAAAATGCCCATGCGAAAACCAACGTATCTCAGCAAGCTTTTTTTTTCCTCTTCATGACTTTGTGGGAGGATTATTCACAGCTGTAAAACTAGCGTATAGCCATCTGCTTTTCTGTGTTGTTACAGGCAAAACGATGGACGGTGCTCGGTAACAAGGTTGAAGTAGAGGACAATGTTACTGCTTAAAAACGGAGGAAATATTATAAACCAGAAATACCAAAACGCTAAGTGAAACCAGAGCTGTCACAATAACAGAAAAGGAGTTGTTGACTACGCAGCAGTTTTAACATGGGTTTTTTCGGGAAAGAGAGAGAGAGAAAAAAAAAAACAAGCTGAATGACTGCTT
The DNA here is from genome assembly GCA_029814765.1 of Acanthurus leucopareius. NCBI lineage: Eukaryota > Metazoa > Chordata > Actinopteri > Acanthuriformes > Acanthuridae > Acanthurus > Acanthurus leucopareius. Next base: position 13,285,882 of record JAQMCX010000048.1, on the reverse strand, counting down.
TGTTCAAATTCGATTCTCCCTCATGGTGATGTATCGGTCACACAAAGGCTGCAGGATTGTGATGTACTAAACAGTCAAGGTTTACATGCTAAATTACATACATGTATTATTTCATTGTGTGCTGATATAGACAAACGAAGAGCGGTGGCAAATGCATTCTTCTTAATTGTGCGCTTTGCAAACAGACACTAGGATTGATGAAGAGATAATCCATGTAAGATGTGTCTTGTTGGGATTCTACCCTAGAACACTTAAAGAGAGACACTCCATCAGGATTTGAAGTTGAGAAATAAGGTGAGGTCTAAAGTGAATCAATACCTTGGCTGTGGAGTGGTGGCCACCTGCCAAAGAGACTGGCACATCCAATGTGTCTTCTTCTGGACATCAAGGATGAGCGGTGAGGGGATTCCTCACAGTATATGACATGCCCTCTAAATCTGGGCCGCGGTATCCCGTCCTTTTGTTTTTGTACGGAAAAAAAACACATTCTTCTGTTACTCCTCTCTTAACAATCAATCAGGAAAAGAAATACACACATGTAATTCGGCTAGACTCTGAAATGTGAGGTTGGGAGGTTGCAAGGTTGTGGGGCTCTCATTTCATATCATTAGTTCTGAATGACCTCAGAACAATCTTGGGAACTCTCCTGAAAGTCTGAGACAAATAAATCCAGCATGGCGGAAATCGAGATAAGGAAACAGAGAGCGATAGCAAGAGCAGGAGTGTGAGATCTCTTAGCCTTGTTAAAGCGGCAGGGTAGGGCACTGTCATGGCTGTGTGTCTGAGAGGGCTTCAGCCTTTGGCTTTCCGTGCATTTTAACACACCATAAATCACTCTAGGAGCACAGCCCTGCATTACGTGAATGATATATTTTATTTACACTATAGAGGAAAACACACATGGTCCTTATTAATCATCTCCCACCTTTAATAATGAGTCAACTTCCACTCATTCATCACCACTTCCAAAGCCATGCCTGCAGAGAAATACAAAGAGGGGAGAAGGAGGAAAAAACAAACATGGTCGGCTAACAAGGTGGCTGTTTGAGAGAGGATATGTAAAATGCTTCAAAAATGCGATTGTCACATTCTCAAGGCATTAGGAGCCAATACTGTAATATGGAGCGTGGAGATTTTAGCCCAGGGGATTTTAGCTATTTAGTTTGTCACTCTTTGAGAGTAAAATACCTAGATGACATGAGAACTTTTCTGCTCCCTGACATGTTTATACAACCTCGCTTCAGCACCATTACTCATTCTCACTTGTCTCTCTTAGAAGTCTCCTCTAATGATCGAGCAGACGCATAACCACAGCCCTATGACATGGGTGTCATAGAAATCTGCTACATTTGCCAATGTGGCTGCATTACTGTCAGAGCTCATCAAAATGAGGCATTTAAAACCTCAACCTTTCTCCACCCCCTCACCCACTAGAAAAGATGTGCACTAAACGATAGCTGATTTCCCGTCTTTGTGCTTAAAATAGATTTTGCTCTGCTATTAGAACTCAAGTCGGATACAGTGAAACATTTCAGAGTGATTCCTCATGTTTGAAATGATTTAGAAAGCAATCCGTCTTAACAGCAGCCTCAGAAAGTTGTACTTTACTATGTTAAGAGTCTTTGGAACTATTCCAAAGCACACAAGAGAGGGCAAGAAAGCTGTTCAACACATCTCCACTGGTCTCTAGTGTGGGAAATATAATACGACACTGAGATAATAAATGACAGCAGACAACTGTAACTAAATTCTTATATGAACGAACATAAAGGCTTTGCCATGTGTGCAGCTAAAGAAATACCAGTGACAACACACAGCGGCGGTAGCTACTGCAGAAGTATTGAAGTTTAAGGATTGTTGGCATGCCACAACTCTGGAAGTAAAAACAGAAGCAGACATTGGCTAACTTCAGTAACCGATAGTCAACCTCCGCGAGCTGAAAACAAAAAGTGACAATCGTAGACACTCAGAGTAACAGCCTGAGCCCCGTCTCCCAGTCCGCTCGTTCGAAGCCACACAGCATACAGAGTGTTTGTGAGTGTGTGTTGGATATTTCTTTACCTAACATAACAAATAAATATTTTTTTCTGACCACTTTATCTAAAATTTTTCAATTTCATGTAAACCCTATGGTTATAATAATAAATACTCAAATATTTTGTGTCTTATTTAATTTCTTTGTTTCTTTTTATAGCCAAAAATGCAAATACTGTACTGCTGATGTGTAGGAAGTGACTATGAGTATAAAACTATGTGCAACTGTGTGTAAATACGGATTGCAAATAATTGAAAAAAAGGAAAAGACAAAGAAAAATACAGTGTTGCCTTTGCACTATTTTTGCAGAGCAGTTTTTCACGGCTTGGATCTTCTCAACACTCAGGCTGTGTTTGTGCTTAATGAACCAGAAAAAAGGTCATTACAAAATAGCAATATCAATTTTTTGAGAGTGCTATAGCTATCATAAAATGAGCGGAAAAGTAATAGAAATAAGATTTAACACTGGGTCCTGCTAATGTGTGTGAAAGAGGTTAACTGCTGTGTTTAGTAACAAGAAAACGCTGCTCCTCCCATTAAAGGTGGCGGCCTCTTTTATTGTCTGGCTTTAGTGAATCGTCACAGCTTGGCACTGGCTATATAGCATCAATAAACATAATTTTATGAAGTAGCATATAAGCAATGGCAGGTTTGGCGATTAAACTGATTTTGTCTATAGTGCTTCATTATAAAACCACAAAATAACTAATAAATTTTGAAAAAGAAAACCATTTGAGTGTATTTACAAGGATGAAAATGCCAAGTTTAATGATGTGTTGTGTGTAACGTCCTCTCTTCCTGCATGTGTTTTCTGAAAAGTTGACTGTCCTCTGACAAGCAAATTCTGCCACACAGAACCTCATCTTTCTTCTTTTTTTTTGGCTAAGTCACATTCTCACCTCTTAGTGATACAGATTCAATAAATTACTGTTTAACAAATTCTTGCTCTCCTCGCCCCTTTCTTTTCTGTGTTCCCTGACATTTTCACTCCCTTTTCGAACCAATGATATATCGAAATCTATGAGCCCATAATCCTATTAATAAAGCTCTCTTGTCCGTGTTACATTTATTTTCCCCCTAATCTCCTTCTCTTCCACTTTTCTCTGCTCTCTCTCTCTTTCTCCATCTCCAACACTCAGTATCTCCCTCAATGTCCCTTGGCTGACCCCTGTGAACATTTTCCCCTTGCAAGGCTGAGAGAAATTCAGATTGATACCAAATATAATGCCCGCTGTGGGTTTAACACGTAACAAGGTGGCTGATGGTACCATCAAGGGTGGTTTGGCTGAGTGACCAAACCAGCCAACCTCACTGAGTGTGGGAAGTATCCCTCTACTGTGCTGCATGCTGACAAGGGCTGCAAATAACAATCACTTTCTTAGCAATTAATCTGTCACTGAAAAAATTATTTAATCATTTATTGTCTTTACAGAGTCGAAAAAACTTGTTTAAAAACCTCAAATGACTAATTTACTATCATTGATGACAGAGAAATACAACAAATCTTCACATTTAAACATGAAACCAGTAAATATAAACATTTTTTTGATTAAAAAAATAACTAAAACAATTGATTGATTGTCAAAATAGTGGGGAATTCATTTTTTCTTTTAATTAGCATGCTAAAAAATGACTAATTGCTACAGCTTTCATGCTGACTGTTAGCCACGCCTTTTAATGGTGATCATGTTAAAATAAAACTGCCTCTGATATCCTTCAACAAAAATAGCACAAGCATATGAAGCAGAAATTTAGCTAAAAGAAAAAAAAATGTCAAAAATATAGTAAAAGAAAAAACCTGCCAGGTTGTTTTTTGAAAAAATTCAATCCAAAAATGAAATTCAATAGAGTTTTATAACTTTAAAAATCTTAATACAAAATTGTTACAGTAATCTGAGGCAGACATAGAAGTAAGTGACATGTAAGTGGTGTCTGGCTGTATGTCTCTATCTTTTCTCTGGAGATTAAATATGGTTCCTCCATACATACATAATCCTGATGAAAATCCTTGTCATGCATGTGCCCCTGTAATGGTTTATGGTGCTGACCATAAGTGGCACAGCACCGCCATCCTCATGGGTGACCAATCAGATGGGCAAAGGAGATGCTCACACCTCTGCAGTCAGACCTCCATCCCAAACTCAGTATTAAATCCATCAGTTCCACAGCCAAATCCAAATGATTCAATCCCAAACCAGGAGACTCCTAAAGCCTTGCAATTTGTTTACGCCATCTTTCCTCATTCCTTCCTGCAAAGGAGTGTGGAACAATGAGGCTCTCACCACTTAATGGATATAACTTATGCATAAAGAAAGTAGTTTGCGTCACCAATCAGCCTTTAAAACTTCACGCAAAAAGGAAAATCAGTAGCTTCTCATGAGTCTTTAAAAGATAAACTGACAGTTACTGGAAAGAAAGGAGGAGGAACAGGAGAGGGATGTTTAAATAATCATAAAGGCTGATATTATAAAACAAATCATAGCATAAGCAAGAACAGATATATCATTTATTTCGCACCAGGCCAAGAAAAAGAAGGTAGAGGCTTATTTTATGAGTTTTATTGCATTTTGGGTATATCTTGCAGAAAATGTCAGTTGAATCTGGTTGTAAAGATATCAATCACTAAGTCGGTGCTACAGGGGTTTGTGAACGTTCTTTGAACTGTTGACATAATGTTTAGTTTGATAAAAAGAATCTAAATCAATCAGGTATTTGTTTTTTCTCATCAACGCAACGAGGGTTAACGGTCCCAGAGGCTGTTTAAACGACCCGTGTACGTGTCTTAACCAATGGAACACGGCAACATTTATTTTCATATTTCAAAGACCGAAAGAATTACATTAATTGAAGGAAACATTCTGAGTTGTTAAACTCTCCAGTGGACCCAGGTTTGCAGATTTGTCAGCGGGCGTGCTGGACAATAAAAGTGAAGCAATGATGGAGTAAGTGAAAAGTTTAATGTGGCTCTCACTCGGCTGCATAATGTGTCGTGACCGATGAAACATTTCCCAACGGTTCACACGGCTTTCTGTCAGCGCTGATGTAAAAGCCCTGGAGGCAGGGACCTGGGTCTGCCCTTTAAACTGGTGCCTCACTCTTTCAATTTGGTCCTCGCCACAAAGAAAAAAAAAAGCAAGACAGAGAGAACAAGGGGGAGTATAGAACAAATACAAAAAAATGTATTCCTAAGTTGAGTTGTCATGATAAATGAGGATCAAAGGGTGAAATGAGCAAAAAGTATGTTAAGGGACTGCATCCTGGTAATTACAATTTATATAATTCATATATGTGAGCTGAGCAAAAGCTCTGTTAGGATCAATAAACTGCGGACTGCTTTACAGAAACTGAATATACAATTATATGAAATTATCTTACGACCTAAAGAGATGTATTTTGAAAAAATAGCAGTAATGAATTTACATCAAGGGATGAGAAATTACAACCTCTACATTCTGCTTATTTTACTGCGTGACAAATAAGAGGCCTAATAAAGATAATAGCATGCCTTGAAATAAATGTTTTAATATATACTGCATAGTTGCTTGGTTATTTCCTCTGCTCATTATCACAAGATGCACATCCTTGATAATATGTGACATATGTGTTCTACATATTACAAACTTTGTTTTGTAAGGCAGTCTTTATCCTCCACCTGTTCAATATATTTGAAATGAACAACTAATTTTAGAAAATTAGCACATTGGCTCCATCGCACATAACTAACTCATTGTTATATTCAGGAAAAGTGAGCAAGCGTCATCCGATTGCAGCCACAAAGGAGGATAGAGATGCTTTACATGAAAATCTAACAGGCAATTTACATTTAAATTTCTACTGTCTCTGTTATGGGTGGATTTAAAAGAGCAAGGGCCTGCTTTTAATGCCTTCATGCTGTCTCAATACGCCTCTTCATCTCCTCCCCTTTTACATCACATTTTTCAACCCCCTGTGTCTCCCACAAGAGCTTTCATCCTCACCTTTAAGAGTACCCAATCAACCGTGGGCTCGGTGTAGCTTCTATGGCGATCGCACAGAGGCAACCTGAGCCCCAAACAAAGGCCGTTCATTAAAATATCTCCAGCAGAAAGCTCAGGGGTTCAAACTACTACATTAGCCTCTCTGCTAACACACGGCAGAGATCAAACCGCAGGTATACAACAGAGAGATGCCTTATTGTAAAAACCTGAGGACTCCAGCAAGGAGACTGTCAAGGCTCACAGGGCCTTTGCATTCAGCGGCTAGACAGACCGGTCTTTTGGGTCAGAACGCTAATGAAGATGTTAGCTAAAGTGGATGAGCATCTGTTCAGAAGCATGAGTGGGGGGCCAGATGTGGCCTTTGATGGTTGCCTGTGTCACAGTCCAATCAAACAATTCCCAGTCCCCTTTATTAATATGACTGCTAATGATAGCAGCTCACCTCAGTCTGTAGCCTTTCAAATGAACAGGGGGGTATCGCTTCGTACCAGCATGTTGAAAGGACGGTGTGCGATGTAAAGGTATGGCTGTCAGTGGTATGAAAAATCTGTCATCATAGAGATATAAGATGATGAGACGTCAATGTGCCAGAAATAGTTGTGGCAGATGATAGTGCAGCTAACTAGCTTGTCCAAATAACAGTTCAGTAGCAGGTTCGTGTAAAGGTCAGTGGAGAAATATTTTAAAATTATTTTCTTTGCTGTACTGTAAATATCTGTTGGGATCAGTTTAATACAAGCAATTTCCATGGAATTAAACTATGATTATTTTTTGCAATATTTTTTCCAAAGATTATTTCATCTCACATTGTTTGATCTTATTAAAAAATAAATAAATGATAACGCTGAGGAAGCAGGCAATGTTTTTGTCAAATAAAATGCAAATAATCAAGGATTAGCCACTTAACTTAATGCAACAACACCAGTTTGGGATTAATTTCTTCTTCCGAGAAAGCACAGGAAGAATGGAGGATGAAAAACTGCAGCTCCATAAAATTCCAACTTAACTGCATATAGAATTATACACCTTATGTGCATCATAAATGGTGGGTAATTCATCCATAGAAGTAATAAAGCATGGAATATGGATGGCATATATTCTACCTAACAATATACTTCAGCAGGGAGGAAGTAAATATGGTATTGTGATTTACAGTACAAAGTACACTCGTAAATTATCGGAATATTTAACGAGTTAAACATTGCACGGTGTGAGGCACCGGAGCTGGAGTGCAATGGGCTTGTCTTTTGGAAGGATAGCGGTGAGTGTGGTATGGCATTATGAACGTCTGACGCCTTGTGGACATACTCTGCCACGTGGAGACACTGTGCACTGTATCATCCCCATTCTTAATAAAAGGCAATGGTGCCTTCTGAGCATAAGGAAAGTTATGGAAAATATCTCTCAGCCAAGGACACAGCGCCAGATGTGCTAAGACTTATGGGAGCAATCATAGGTGGCCAAGGCTCTGGTGTGGGCCTTATTAAGTTAGGCTGCAACCCAGCACCTTCAACTTATTAAGCTGTCAAGAGTTGCAATGATTAAAACCAAAGAAAGGTCAGTCGCAGACCTTCAGCACTGTGCAGACCCTGATATTTGCTTTTAGGCCCCAGACCTAATGAAGACGTTTTACTTGATACACGCAGGGAAGGACTAAAAGAAATACTTCTTTTGTGACCCCCTTTTTTTTTTAGTTCCCTTATTCATCCTGGATGGCTTGTAAAAATGTCCAATACTAGTATTTTCTCTTTTCCCACAACTCCATCCTTCTTCTCTTCTTCCACCCCTTTTCTTTTCTCACAGACTCCTTTGAAATTAATTTAATCCATGACAAAGAGGCAGATAAATAGGGAGAGATAGAGAGTAAAAGAGGAGGAGAATAAGTGAGGAAATCGGAACCATGGGTAACTGCGTGCTGTTTTGCACTATCCTAGTCTCTCTATTCAGCAGTTTTGCATAATATCAGCATGTGTGGGGATCAAAGGGAGTAGGTTAATGGGAAAGGGGCTTGGGGATAATTACAGGGAGGGGACAGGTCGGGGAGCGGTGGGTCCAGGTGGGGCCAGCCCTGCTAATATGCCCCCGTTATGCTGACAGCAGGATTCCAACGTCTGCCGTCGGAGATTAAAAAAAGGAAGGAGGAAAAAAAAAAAACAATCTTGAGGAGTTTATTGAGAGCTGTCATGGACGTCCCTCAGATGCTAGGCGACGGTGGTCGCTCGCAGATTTATTCTCTTGTCATAGCTGATGATGCCATCCAGAGAGAGAGGGGAAACTGGCAGATGCTGAGGGAAGGTGTGTGGTGGAGGGAGAAAAGACGAGAGGAGAGACAGGGTCCGGCAGAGGTGTAGGGTTCAGGGATTACAGCCCCCTGGGTGGAGAATCAATCATGGCAGAGCGAGGTGGGGTGATTCGGGATGGTCGTGTGTGGTGGGGACGGGGATGCGGGGAGGATGTCTTCTTCAAGAAACGCCACTCAGTCACACCATTTCAATTTTAGTCCTCGTGGAGAGATCTGGTGTGTCAGCTGTGTCATTCGCATCGCTCCCTGTTTCTGTCTCTCTCCATACATGGGTGCAACAGCTGTATCCACCTGCCCAGGTAGATATAAATGAACTGTGCCGATGGCCAAACTATTAGTGCAGAGGCCTAATTCTGACAAGCCTTTGACATCCTGTGAAATGTGTATCATTAGCAGGATACGGCGATAAGGCTATAAATGATGGAGAGAGAGCACTGGGAGAGAAATAAATGAAAAAAAGGACGATAGGGTAGAAAGAGTGAATGTGTTTGAGTTCAAAGCACGCCCTTGACTTCAGAGGGGAAAAAGGGGGATGGAATGAGAGAGAGAGAGAGAAATCTGTCTGTTTTGGCAGCGCACTTCAGGACAAACTGCGAGTGGCAAATTGTAAATGACATATGTAAAACTGAGGGGTCAAATAAAGTTCTGTTTGGTCTCTGAGGGGTAAAGGAGGCTAGTTAGCTAATTGACACCGTAAAATTATGGAGGTTGAGTATGTTACAGCACCAGCCTTGGTGGGATGTTTCATCTCACAGAGGTGAAAAAGAAGGTAAAATGTGTTTAAAAGGTTGTGCAGTGTTCATGGCAGCAAGTGAAACCTTAAAAACTTTTTTTTTAATATTTATTCTTTAGTGCGCTATTACTGGTAAATAGGTTTATTAATATTCCTTTAGGTAATGCAAGATTGAGGATTGAAGTGGCCTGTATTAAATGTACAGTTCAGCATGTTTGTTTCACACTGTAATGTTCAAATAAACTGAGTTTGAAAATTTAATATATTTTTTAACTTTTTTATCAACTTTACCACTATTCCAGTGTAAAACATCTTCAAGGACATTTTACTGACATGAGGCTGCTGGCAGAGCCACAGTTCTGAGATCAGCCTTTCCTACAGATACCATAACCAAGGCCGTAATTACCTCAGTGACAGACCTTGCTTCAGATCTGCTCCTGGGACCGACATCCTGATCTATTCCTACCGTGACTGCTGGCAAAGTCTGTTTTAGACCTGCCCTCCTGTCCGAGCTGCAGCCCCCCCACCATCAATTTTAGTCACATGTCAGTCAGTCTAAACTCATTATCATATGTCCTCTAAACCTGAGACATCGGTGTGTGATGACTGTCTCAGTCGAGCAGAAGACTGGAGGCTAAATGAGAGCTGTCTGCATTAGAAAAACATGTTCCAACCTCTTGTCTCTCCGGTGCCCTCCGTGGAATCCATGCCCTAAATAGTGATGTTTTACCTGGGGCCTCGTCCTCCCTCTACCGGTATCCCAGTAGGCAACAGAAAGTGTTTAAAATACCTAGGTGAGGGGCTGATCATGTAGACTTTGCAAGTGATGAAAACAAGTCCAATTCACAGCAGTCAAATTGAACAGATTTTAAAATGCAGACAATGAACATACACCTTGGCGAAGACAGAAACTTGTCGACACAGTTTAAAGACGATCCTTACAAAACTGAATGTTTAGCTGTTCTTGCTCGGAGCTTGCAGTATGCTGACTGTGCACTGATTCAATTCAAAGATTTCTGGCAGAAAAAAAAAGACTTATACAGCCTGTAGCTATCCCAACAGGAGCAGTAAGTGAATAACAATGTGCTACTGAGAGCCTCTTTAGCATCACATCTATACTGCTGGCTAGCATTGTGTTTGGCTCCCATCTCTCCTGCGTCGCTGAACACCGTTCCTGAGGAAGAGAAAAAAACCTTATCTGTCTATCTTTGTGATCAGTTACATGCTCATTATGTTGGATCCATCAACATTTTGAAAAGCTTGAACACTCTCTTTTTTTCCCTAATAGTTCCCAGGATACACTCAACTGCAGTTGAAAGCTCCAGTTACCTGAAACAAATTGCCTCAAGAAATCTGAACCGCTGCTAGTCTGCAAACGTAAAGAGAGAGACATACAAGAGCTTCAAAACATTAAAGCACACAATACTCCTGTGTTTTCAGTCTTTTTTGAATTGTCCGCTTAGAAAAAGAAATAAATAAAGAATAAAAAGGAACCTTGTAGTCTGTGTGTGCATTCACATAGAGTTTGTGCTTTGGGCAAAACGTTGTGTTTCACCACATCCCCCCCACATTCCCGCGGTATAAAAAGAGCTTTGACACAGCGGTAAGATATAGTTTCACAGTGTGTTTGAGTGAATGTAATATGTTAAGATGTTACCAACATGGTTTCCATTACAGTAGAATAACAGATTCACATTTTGTAGAGATAAGCACTGAGGGGGCGTTCGGAGCATAGCCTGCTGTGACATACTGAGTATTTATGTCGACTGATGATGGGGACAAAAACAAAAAGTCAAAAAAAATAAATAAACCACACATACAAAAAAAAAAAACTAAACATGGGTAAGCAAGGCCTGGTGTATGATATAAGGGAGCCAGAAATAAAGTATTGACAGGAGAGAGAGGAGCTTTTTAGTGCATGTACGTTTGCACAAAAGAACCCTTGAATGGACTAAATCCCATTTTTGAATCCTGAGGAAACAACACAACACACAAGCACAGGAGGACCACCCTGTTATGCCATACCGACATGATATTTTTATCTCTACCGCTCCTCTTCCTCTCTCTCCCCAATCTCTCTGTGTCTTTGTCTCTCTCCCTCTCTCTTAACTGGCCCTTTGGCCTGTGCCATTTGAGGGCTTATCGAAGGCTGTGAAGCCCAGGTTGGGTTTGGCTGCAGCCTGCTCCCCACTGGGATAAGAAGATGGAGGGCTTCTGCCAAGACCAGTGCTTACATCGACCCAGAGAGCCTGTGCACACAAAGATGTCTCAATCAGAGAGAGGAGACACACATGGGCACAGAGAGAAACACACGTTTTCTTTAACATGTAACAATACAAACCAATAAAACAGTTAATTCAAGGTTTGAGGTCTTCTTCGAATAACAATGTGAAACTACTTCGTTTTTAACAGCTGCATGTGCCAAGTCCTGTCCATGTTTGGCTGCGAGGCCTTGAATATTTGTGAGGAAACTCAAAATGTATTATCATCTTTTTCCGTGAATATATCTTTTGTGAAACATCAAATTCAGTTTATCGTGGTGTTGGTCAAACCATACTTTCCAAGGCTGTTAAAAAAGTTTGGCAGACGTTGCCTCTGCTGGAGAGAACAGCATAGCAGAACAAAACAGATGAGAACAATAAAATACAAGGGGTGAAAATGGATTGCAGTCAAAGTATTTGGACAGTGACATTTATTGTTGTTATGGCTTGTTGCTCGCCACATACTGATTTTGAAATGAAACACTGACTTGGATTTCAGTCCTGACTTTCAGCTTTAATTAGTGTATGTTTACATTAACATCAGATTGACTGTATGGGAGTCAATGACTGTCTAAAATCTCTGAGATACAGGAAACGCCAGTTCCTACACAGCTCCTCTAATGTGGACGTAAACACGCAGAAACAAACATGAATGTTGACCTCACTGTTATCGTTTCATATCATTTCCATGAGCTGGAGCACAGAGCCAAAACAACCAAAAAATACCATTTCTCATCGTCCCAATAACGGACTCAACTGTACAGTATTTATTCACCAAAAACCTTCAGCTGAGGAACATAAAAATAACAGATCTCAGAGTTCATCTTCAGTTCAGCAGCAGAATGGAAGTAAAAAGATGAGAGGATAAAAATAAAGATCCATTTCTTTTTTCTCGCTCTCCTTCCCCCTGCATCGGCTTCCCTTTCCTGACTCTCCTCATTTCCCTCCTCTACCTTCCCTGAACTCCTTTGCTACTAGGTATTGCTAAAATGATTAGCTGCCAGCAATCAGCCCCTGGCCAAATCAGCTTTGAACTGGTCAGGGCAGACTTATCACATGATGGCCAGTCCCCCGGCTGGCCTTGCGCTGTGCGTTGGCAGGTGAGACCTGCATTACAGCTTGCATAATTCCCCAGATGGGTGCGATGAGTTCACAGCAGCTTTAGCAGCAACCAAATTGTGGGGATTGCTGACATATAATCGTTTTAGAGGTGGTGAGAGTGTATGTGTGTGCTTGAGTACATGTGCATCTGAGAGAGAGGCAAAGATAGGAGAGGCAGCCTCAAAACAAACTGTGCTGTTCTTCGAATTTCCACAAACACACACGTATATATCGCATACACACACACACACATTGAGTATGATCTACCCTTAAACCACACATGCGCACGCACATTAAAAACACACACGGACTCACACACAGAGGTGAGGAAGACAGAACGAGGTCAAACACAGAGGCAATAAAAGCCGCGGTGCCCGACTGTTGATCTCATCTCGGGTTCATCACTTTAAACAGGCTGAAACAGCAGGAGAAGGATCTGCTGCCGAGCAGAGACCTTCCCAATTAGGATGAGTCATGCACAATGGCAGGGCCCTACACACACACTCACACACACACTCACACACCTTAGCGTTCACCCTGGTAGACAGCCTGTCCTATCAGAGGTGAGCATGGCCCGGGCAGCTCAGAGTGTGGTGGTTAGGAGGGGATGTTTGAGGGGAGGGGGCTCATACAAGAAAGGCAGACTACTATCGGAGATGTTGCAGCATGTCCTCCTCTAACCCGACCCGCCCTCACTCCTTTCTTTTTTTCACCTTTATTTTAGCACACAGCTGTTTCTGCGGTCTAACACAAGGCTCCGACCGCAGACACCCACTCCCAGTGAGACCGCTGAACTGAGCGCCAACCTCACAGCCTGGTCTAATGTGTCAAGAAGTAGGATTACCACTAACTATGAACCTTCTCGTGCTCTGTCTCTTTGCCCCCCCACCTCAAACACTCTCCTGCTCATCTCAGCTCAGCACCAAACACATCTATAAATACGAAAAAATGTTGAGAGGGGAGGTGTAAAGCAGGGAAATGGTTTAATCTGAGTAAAAATGTCTTTTCCCACAAAACAAAAAAAAAACGGATGGAACTTGATAGTTTTTAGTGTCTGGCTCTCAGGCGAAAACAAAACACCAAAAAAAAAAGAAACTTTAGCCTAATTTACGATTCCTTTACATCACAGCTTGTAAAATGTGGAGGAAATGTTTCAAACTCGATCACATCTCCTCTTAGATTTTGCCTTTCCAGCTCCTAATGCCCTGTGTCACATCAGCCTATGAGTGTGTGAGTTTTGTTTTGGCCTGCTGTCAGAACGAGTCTCCTGTGGAACAGAAATATCAGTAGTGGCATATTGTTAGGCCTGGGGGGTCTCCGAGTGGAGGAAGTCCCTTTTAGTATTTAACCACTATTTTCACATCAAATGCACCCTCCCAACTGTCCTCCACTTCCTTTTTTTTTTCCCTCACGCACACACACACACACACACTTTCATGAGAACAAGCATGCATTAATGCACACACCTTCGCGTACACAGACCTACGCACACACCTGATCCTGACAATCATTGTGCCACTACTGATCTGCAGCCCGTTGAGGTCACAGCAGAATGACAGCTGTCACAGAGTCCCCATTACCCCCACGCAGCGGGGAATTAAAGACAAACAAACCTGCGGCCATAGGAAGAGGAGGCGAAATTGTGTGTGCATGTGTGTGTGTGTGTGTGTGTGTTCGCTGTGTACGTCCTTGCGTCCCTGTTGTATAGTAACAGTGTAAGTAGGGGGGGATGCCATCATTCTCTCATGTTTGAGGTGAGTAATAAGGGCAGAACTCTGCTGTTTTTCCATTTCCTTCCACATCCTTCTTGGCTAGCATGATCAGTGCTTTCAAACTGCTCCCATGAAGTCTCAAGTGCTTTTTGTCTGTGTATGATTTAAAGGAAATAGAATTGGCAAATGACAAAATGTGCAGTCTATATTGGAGCAAATTTTTTTTATCATTTTATTGTTTTTTTTTTATTGTGCTTTCGTAGCACTACACGTAAGTGAAACTTTCCTGAATAAAACTCTCAGAGGAAAAGGAATTTGCTTCAGTTTACTGTCTATGAGTTCAAGTTTTCTCAAATTCAGACACCAACGGAGTGTAACAAGCCCTGTCCCATTTCTTCATCACCTGAATCTTAAAATCACCCAATTCCTCTGGCATTTACACTGGAAGTGTAATACATGATCGGCCCTCCCTGCGACCTCACCTTCAGCTTGTGACTCGATGCTAACGGCGAAGCCGCTTTGTAGTTTACATGTGTTCCACATCGTTTAGCATGCAGCCCAGGCAGAGTGCCACCATGGCTTTTAACCCCTGCTGGAGGGTGTGGTTGGTCTGTGGCTCCCTCAAGGGAGACTATCGCTCTAATGGTAATTTAAGTGTAAAATCTGGTCCCTGGGAAAAAGGTCATTGAATCTGCATAAGCCCTTTGAGCCAGGCTTAAGGACCCTGTCGGGACGGCCTTCAAGAGGAAGGAGGCAGATAGAGACTAGCTTCTTTATCCCACTTTCCCTCAATCTCCTCATCTCTCCCTCGTTCGCTAAGAAAACCCATATTTCCCTTTTCAGCCCACCCCCTCCTTTCCGAGTCCCTCGGCTCTGCAGTTCCACTTGGTGCTTGATCTGTGTCTGCGAACAATAGCTCGAGATGCAATGCGAGTGGAGCCACAGGGAGATGGGACGAGAGCCTTGGCTGTTCTTCCTCGACTGCCCTCTGCATCCTACAAGGGGACTCAACACTTAAGAGACTGAGACTTTCCAAAAGCATGACATGAACATGCACATCCATCAAATCAAATGTGTCCAAAGCAGAGAAACTTACACACAGAGGCACATGCACGGTGACGGGATTGTCTTGTCCTCATGTAATGAATCCAGCCTATTTGGCAGCAGATGGGAAAAGTGCAGCTGGAACAAAACAATGTCAGTCATCTGTGGCACTGCATATTAGAGAGGAACTTCTGCTAAGTGTATAAGCATATGTTGTTTTGTGTTTTTGATTAGGGTTAGTCTTCTTTCCCTGCGTTGCTCTACTTCAACTGCTGTGAGACTCTGAGGGGGAGCTTTTCCGTCAACAGATGGCAAAATTAACTAAGGGCCAATCACTCTGTGGTTCTTATCTACAAGTAAAAATAAAGGCATGTAGGATGAAATGCAGTATCTGCAAATTAAACACCATACATTAAGCAGCTCGTATAGAGACACAAACATGCTCATGTGCTTATCCACTTGTGGCACAGAAAGCAAACACTCTCATTTTAACGCTGCTCGGGCTGCAATACTAACCACTCACTTTAATTTAAGTGGTACCCCACTATAACAAAATGCTTTCTAAATAAAAAGAAACACTTCTTAAAGAGAGAGACAGTGAGCAAGAGAAACAGACAAGATGAAATAGGGGAAGTGAGGAAAAAATTGGAGTGCTGTAACAGGAAGAAAGCAGTAAAGTTGAACCTTGAGTATGAATTCTAATGCGTCACATTTAAGAGTTTCCGTCCATGCATGCAACACGTTTAGGAACTATTATAATCATTATGGCAGGGCGAATAGGGATGGTGTTTTTAGAATCAAAATAGTGTCAGGCTTCATTTCCTCCTCCGCTGCCACTTAACAAAGAGGTATTTTGAAGCCGTACTGGAGGAAGCCATGACAGTCCATCCCTGGAGCATTTTCCCCCCATTTCTGAAAACATGTGGGAATGCTTTCTCTCAAACATAAAAGGACTGAGACTTGCCTATATTCTAAAGGGAAACAGAGCTGCCCTGGCAGAGTGTTAATTTTAACAACTTCTCCCTTTATTTGGTACGGCATTAACCTTAAGGCCGGAGGACATCTTTTGAAGTGGTCGCTGCTTAGCATGAAAGTATCCAGAGCGAGGTTATTAAGATTGTTATTAAGAGTTATTAATGGATGGTGGGCTTTGACTTTGAGTTATGACCCTGAGCAGAACTCAGCTCAATATACAATATCCAAGTACGGGTAAACATGACAGAGCACTAACATATGAGTAATAAATGGGTAAGAGCGGCCAGGAGAGGGATTTAATAAATACTGGTTTTGAGGCAAGATTTTGGAACAGAGGCAGTGCCACAAGATCTGATCCTGAGACTGGAAGACTGTGTCAGAGTCTGAGTGCTAGCACAGCAAAACTTCAGTCAACCAGCCTCTGAATTTTAACTCAGTTTGAACTCTGACTGTGAAACAGCCAAAAGACATAAACTGACAAACCTGATCACAGTAGGAGGTTTAAAGTTAGAGCTCAGATCAGACAAACACACTGCAGTTTTTTAGGGAAACACATAAAAACAACCTCGCTCAAAATAATTAAATCTAAAAGAAAACGTGTACCAACATGACTGATCTTTTGCCTTTAAATATTTACTGGGAGAATATCTACAACCAATGGCTTGATTACCACACCTCTCTTACACACTCTTTAAAAAATAAATGGAGTTTGGGACATGAAGCGGGATACACGGAGCAGGATAAAACATTCCCCACCACCCAGAACCTGAGGGAAAAGTCGATGTGGGTGAGATCAATGCGACATTTGTAATGGATGACGATGGATCACTGGTTTAATATTACATCGTGGCGGCGCTGGCCTCACGATATCTCCAACAAATAAATGTTAACTTGTAATCTGTACCTTAAAGAACACTGCCATTGTTTGTCTTCTCTCCCTTCCAGCCCGACCTCGCAATTGATTGAACCTTTATCGAATGCTCAAACACCGCGTGCAACAATTGATCACTCCCAATTAAATGTGTACTGGATGTTTCCTTTCATACCTTCCCTCCCCTGAACACCCCAAGCACATGGATACTTTTATTCTGAAAGAATAAATGATAAAACCCACACAAAATGCAGCGATGTCAGAAACTGAAGACAAACAAAAACCTCTAAAATTAATTTAATTTAGGTGTCATTTTTTTCTCCTCTTTCTTCTTCTATCCGCCTTTTTTCTTTTGCTTTCTCTCTTATTCTGTGCTGCTGTTGGCTTGACCTCTGCTCTCGACCCCTGACCCTTGACACTGAGACATCTGACCAGTCACCACTCTGGGGGAACCAAATTAATAGAAGCGTTGCTTGTTAATTGCATAAGGGGCCAGCTAAGAGATTCATCACCTCAGTCATTGCCATTGCTTTACTTTGACCCCCCCCTCTTCTTTGGTTTCCCAGAGGGCAGGCCCAGCTGTGCTTTTCCTATAACCCTCTCTGTGTTTGCTGTGTAATTATTCAGCATCAGCCCTTATTAATCAAGTCGATGCCCTTACGTTTTAAATGGAAATTGCGGGGATTAATACAAGCATTCATTTTGTCCAGGAAATCTTGATGGCTTTAGCCCACTAATCGAATTGGAATAAAGAGGCCACAGCAATGGGAGGGACTTGATTGAATTAAGGGAGAAGCAAAAGCACACATTATACTGTATCAGCCAGCGGGGTCCTGAGCCCAACACAGACATGAACACACAAACACAAAGGTCACAAAAGCATGGCCCGCACGACACTTTGATGAGTCATAAGTGCATCATGGACAAAAGTACAAATTGGCCTCATTAGGATTAATGATTGTGCGGATAAATGCATTGAATACTGGGGCTTTTCAAAAGGAAATAGAGTAAAATTTGGGTATTTTTGTGCACTCATAATTACATGTTACCTTTTTTTTTCTTGCTGCACAGTTTTGCAGTCAAATAAGAGTGCATATTTATTCTCATTTGTGTGCATGTGTTTCCGTTAATGGTGCAGGTAATTGGAAAACTTGCACATACATTCCCATTTAGACACAAGTTTATTCTCACTCCCACGCACATAAAAAAACACACATATACATTACTATATTCCAATCCCAACTCGTAGATTCATTAATAACAAATACATGCACTCTGTCTGTCTGTTGTTAAATCACACTCAGTCCCTGTCTTGTTCCTTTTTCCTCTCTTTCTCTCTCACTTTGTTGCAGCTCTTAGGTCAGCTCAGGCTGCTGAGGGTCTAACCATGATGCCAATTATCTACTGGCTTCACTGCTGGATACCTGACACCCACCTTCCATTGTGCAATACATCTCCCACACAAATGTGCACAAACACGGAAAAAACAACACAAACATACCAGAAAAAACATGCACATATATACAAAAAGAATTATAATAAAGTGACAATGACTGTAGAGCAAGAAGTATATGAATATTTTTAAAGCACTCAAACATGGGGCATCACCTTAATAAAGCTGTCTATCATATAAATCATTTGTTTACCTTGAATCTACACTTAGATAACTAATTAAAACAGTGGAGCAAAAACATCACTTTAATCTGGAGCATTTGTGTTCAAATGCTGTTGCAATTTTATCCTCTGTTCATCACAAACAATACAAAAGATTCACCTTTTTTTCTTTCTTCCTCTTTACCATTCCACTTCTCCATTATCCCTCCTTTAACCATGTCCTTACTCCCTGCAACCCAGATTGACAGACAGATTAGATTGGACACAGTTGACAGCGGTAGAAGCAATCGCATCCGGTGTTTGGCAGAGGTTTTGTTTGTGTAAAATGACACACAGGCCTCGCTCCCTCTCCCCTCTCTCCATAAGAGATGCCATTGGCGCAATCTCACAGGGCGATTACTATCAGACCTGGTGGAGGTGTTCCAACATGTCATTTGTCTGTCATTTGTTTGTCAACTGTCGACAGCTCCATGTCTCACCAGTGTATTTGTGGAGGTGTATGTGGGTGTTTGTGTTCACGTGCGCACTGGTGGAAATGCACATTGTTGTATATTTCCTCTCCTCTTTCCTCCCTCCAGCACCTCTCCTTCAGGTATCGTCTCCTCCATTTGATATGGAAGTGACATTTTTTGACAGCATGTAGATAGATAAGATTTGTTGCGCCTATGAGCCATCTAGGGATTAGAAATGCACACTCCTTTTGGCAGGCACTGTCTAGATAGCTTTCTCTTGGCAATGTGAGATTCAACCAAACAGCTCTTGTGATTGTGATCTATGTACTGCTTCCTTAGTTTTGCATTGACTGTGACAGGGAAGAAAAGCCACACACCACTTACTGAGATGCTCTACAAAGCTGTGCACATTTCCAATTAGAAAGATAAGCGAGAGATTCTGAATTTTACTTTATTTCAGCATGAGTGCTGTGTTCTTAATCAGCAATAATTCCATTTTGAACTGCATCTCATTAGTAAATTACATGTTAGAGACATGTTTGTGCTCTAAAATATTCATATTTGCCATGAATGCCAACAGATAGTATAAGCACTTGACCACCGGTACAAATTCACAGCAAAAAGCTCCATCACAGCCTCCCACACTCAGCTTCAGTTCAAACACGGTGTTATATCTAAATGATTTCTGTGTGTGAAAGTTCACTCTGACCCCAAAACAGAACATCTTAACGCTCGAAATCCCAGCTAATTGAGGTAGAATTACACTAACTGACCCTGGGAAATACTAAACATCTGTTTCAGCCTTTCTCCTTTCGATTCAAACATTCAAATGGTCAGCAGTTTTTTTTTTGTTTTTTTTTTGGGCCAATCCCTTCAGTGTGAGGATTTCAGTGCCTTTCTATTCATAGTGTATAGGCCTATGAACAGTTATCTCATAGCCTCTGTCAAATCAATCATGTCAGGTTTGTTTAGATCCTGGCCCAGAGAGGGCTTGTGTGTTTATGTGAGCGGACTATCACAGCCGGGGATGAGGGATGTGCAGCGGAGAATCGTGGCATTCACATATCCACAGAGAGCAGCTTATCAGTTGTGTTTGGCCCAAGTCTTTGATGCCGCTCAAGTACAAATGTTACCATGTGGGTTTTTTATAGTATAGAGAAATATGAGATTCGTGAAATAAAAATCAGCTCCATTCTCACTAATATATTTTGTTTTTTTGGGATTGAAAGTAGCAATTTTATCATTTCTTTCCATGATCACTACGTGCAGAACATTCTGGTTAAAATAAGATCATCTTAGCTTTCGTTTTTAAACTTATTATCTCCTGCATATCAACAACAGCCTGCCTCTGCTTCTCTTGGCTCTGGCATAGCTCAGCTTCAGACCTTGTTGTTCTTTCTCTCAGGGGGCTAGTTAACCCCCCGCATAATCTGGCATTCCTACTGACTCTTCACTTTCCTCCTCATCCTCCTCAGTGACCGCCATCTCTGTAGCGGCCCTGAAACATTACCAAAAAACCCCGACGTCACTTGGCCTGATTTATGGTGTCATTAATGTCAGGCTATCAGTGGACATGAGCGCATGAGACAACAGACGAGCCGCCCCAAAAACAAATAGTTTTGATTAAAGTCAAGGACATTCCGTACAGCTTTTCCGTAGAAAGGCATTCATCACATTCGATGCTGACCCTCCCTCTTTCCCTGCCTTCCTCTTTCCCTCTGTCTGTTTGGTGGTGGAGGTGATGCTAAAGGCTGCAAAAAAAACCAAAGGCTGAGCTAACACAGATACAGGCGGCTTACGCGAGAGGGGTTATACAAATCGGTGTGTAATACAAAGTTGAAACAGCAGTGAGTGGATTAATTGAACACTAAAGGGATTACAGTGTAGAGGTTTACGTGGACAAACAGTGGGTCACAGATAGAGGGATTGATTTGCACATGCCTCTTTGCGATCATGTCGTCCACCGCATAGTTTGTGTTCACTAAATCTGTCAATGTGCAGCAGCAGTCTATCTTATTTAACATGGCCTGACGACAAAACTGCTCTCACATCATCATGTGTCCTCCGGGGTCAGTGTGTGCCGTGTTTGCTTGTTACACACACTACAAAGTTTTGTGTTTGACTTGTCAGCAGACGCTGCGTCCGTGCCAAGTCTTTAATATGATGCTCGGAGATTTATAGAAATAAGATAATAACAGAAATTGAAATGAAGACACTGTTTACAGTTTCCTTAAAGCAAACATCTGTTAAAGTGACAGAAGAAGGGTCGACATGAGGAGGATTCCAGAGACGATGGGAAAAGCACTTCAGCGCTGTTACTGACTTTTATCTCCCACCAAAAAGCTTCCCGTTTGTGTAAACAGATCCCAAAGAGTCTGCGTAGCTTTTCCTCTTTCCTGCCTCCTCTGAACCGGCCACCCAGCCTGCACTCCAGCCCACAGGACTCGACAATAACTCCGGAGGTCAAGGTTTAAGAGGAAAGTTTAAGATGAAATTATGAGAATTGAAAAAGTCCACAAACAAATTAGCTAAAGAGGGGAGAAGAAAACAAAACTCGCTTAGTTATTGAGGTGGCGTGTAACACGCAAGCTAAACAGACATCACAGCCTCGGCTAAACCTGAGTTGAGTTATATCTGTGCTTACCCTTATCTAATAAAAGAGGGACTTAAGTTGTATTATTCTAAAACGCGAGTGTGTTATTCTAAGGCTGGCTGTTTTTAAGTGTCATTTTGTCACAGCTCGGGAGGGAAAGTGTGATTTTAATCAGGGTAGCTTTAGGTGTTTTCCTGCACTCCAGATGTTCTGGCCCCCGCCTGAGAAAGCTTTTCTTTTTTTTTCTTTCGCTTTTATTTCTTCCCCTCCAGTGGAGACATAAGTGGAGGGTTATTGTGCTCCTCTCAAGGTCTCTCTTAAACGTCTCTCCCACTCAAATATTTGGACAGTCACAAGAGGAGAGAAATGTATCAGGTGCAACTTGTCAAAAAAAAAAAAAAAAAAAGGATGCTAGTTGGGGTGTGCAGATTTTCAGCTACATGTTGGACCAGACACGGAGAGTTTTTCAGTGAATTTTGTCCACACACAAACTCACACACAGAGACAATCATGCAGGATGTCCACAGTTGATATGTTTCTACATTAAAGCAACAAAATGATTGATTCCCTGATCGCTCTCTGTAAACTAATAGCATCATGACATCATTAGCATGTCGCTGAGCTTTTTTTCAGAGCACATTTCTCATTACGACCACCATGTTCTAATAACAGAAAGTATTAGATGGATGAAATGAGGTTACAAAATGACACCAGTATCCAGAGCCCCCCCTCCCTTTCTGTGAAAGAGTGTGAGTGTGCATGCATTCATTTGTTTGTGCGTGTGTGTACTTTTCGGTCTGCCCCCGTTTTAACTAGCCCCACATGTGACATTCAAAGAGGGTCTGATCCCCTCACCCCTGCTGGGACCCATACACCCCTGGTTCTCATTGACTCTGGTTTCATGCTCGCAGGGCAAACGCAGAATGGCAACAGAAAAAAGAAGAGGAGAAGGGGGGAAAAAAAACAGAGAAAAAGAAAATAAACATAAAACAGAGGATAATACAGAAAAATTCAATCCATGTGGCTCTCTTGCCAGTAAACAACAAGCAGTTCTGGTTGGGAAAAAAAGAGGCATCCCAGGGTTTTAATCCTGCAAGTAATGCGTTTGTAAATGTTGCTACCTCTGTGAGGAGCTGGAGACGAGAGCATTTAGAGGAAGTTAAGGTGGCTTCAGGAGAAAATAATGAGTCCCGACGGTCCATCACAGGTCCGCGGTGCTAAAAATATTGCAGCAAACATTCTTCATGTTTTCCGTGTTAAAAAAAAAAAATCATGAGACACACAGCTTAGTGTAAAGGGATATGTACATGAACATGGATATTATATTCCCTTGGAAATCATCCATATCTATCACATTTGGCTGCTTGTACTGAGATTCAGACTGAAAGACTTGGCTGGGATTCAGTCACAAATGTGTAGCAGCGACAAGCCACCAAAGTAGTGGCATAAATCTCGAGATCAGCCTGTATTGATAGGGCCTTGGCTACCGATTTGGTAACACGTGTGCATATCCATTTCCCTGACAGAGACTGATTGCACACGACTGAAGAAGTAATAGAATTGTCTTTAAGAGGCCGGACGCCATTTATTACAAGTGGAAGGTAGGCTACACCTGTGGTGCGTCCCATTACTCCAAATATCATTCCTCCTTTTGTCAAGTAATTCCTGTTTTTGTTCAAGACTTGTGGCAATATTGAAGAAGAGGTCAACTGTGTTGTTATAGCTCATCTTATTCTGGGTATCACATCTACATTTGAAGTCTGTATGAGTGTAAAAATTAATCTGATAAACGTGTAATTTCTCAAAAGGCAGTAAAGCATTTTTTACATATTAAAGTGATTATTTATCGCATTTTCATTATGTATTAAATTGACTTGTAAATATATCCATTTACTTAAAACCTTACAAGGTAAAATTGTCGTTGAAATCAATAAACCCGATCAACTTGTTCACCACATTAACAGGTTTTATTCAGTAGTCACTCATTTGACGAATTCTAATTACACTTTAGGGGTAATTATAAATAATTTGAATGCGTACTACAAGCAAAAACTCCAGAGTTCTCCCATTGTCACATGAAACACACTTTGTACAACAAAATATCTGCTTTCTTCTACCCCTCGCACCGTCGGATCGTGGCCTTGAAATCGAAGTTTCAGCTGCTGTTGATTCTATTGTCTGACAGCGGAGGAGATGACAGAAACAGCAGAAAACAGATGTTGAAGCGAATTTTGAACAAGGACTGAATTATATTATTGTTTGGAATGTGCTCTGCAAGACTCCAATAACTGCCCTACTGAGATAAGCCAAATACCTCAAATTTAATGACAACTTATTGAATAAAAGCTTCTTTTATTTCATTTACTTGAAATTCTTCATCCACTGAGTTTTCATCATTAATACTGACATGCAGCGTGTCCCAATTTTCCCCCCTCTCTCATCATGTTCTCTTTTCCTCTCCTCTGTTCTCTCCTTTCCTTATCTCCTCAAAGTTCCTCACTGGGAGGGAAGCAGCAGTAATAAAGTCTTGGGATGTACCCCGGGGAACTTATTATGTCGAGAGAACTAACAGCACAGTGTTTCCTGCATCGTGTCTACCTGTTGGACCGTCTGCCATTGATCTGGAAGGCAGGTGTCAATATAAGCAAAGAAGGCAAGAAATCATTATCGTCATAAAACGCTGTTGTGACACATTCACGCAGAGTAGAAGTTTGACATCTGGTGTGCTATGAATCTAGTTCTATACAATATTTGTTTTAATTTTCGGACAACAAATGATTAGATCTTTTTGTCCGAAATGTATATCAGCAGTTAATGCGAGAAATCAGATAGCATCAAAGTTTCAAGGGAAGTTGAGCATTTAAATGTGTTTTTTTTCTCCTAAATGTAGGCTATTAATAAAGAAAAACTGCAAAATACAGATTTTCAGCGCATTCTTTTAGAAAGCAAACAAATACTCCTCCTTACTTGAGACTCATTGCAGTATTTTGCAAATTTAGAGCATCTGTGACAGTTATGTAAAAGATTACACAATTTGGCCCTGGAAAAACGGTAGAGGCACACCGTACATATGAAGGTATGACCTGGAGAGACATGCCCCAGAATAATTCATGTGAGACATTATTAGTGAATGCAGTGTCTGCATGTTCTGCCGCACTCAGATCCCTCCCCCCCTTAAAATTACCCACAATGCTTGCTAAGCTAAGTTATCAACATTAGAAATGCAAATCCAGGTAACACACCTCCTTTCATTCTTCGATCGGCGAGGTGCACCCCCATTATTACACGTCTTGTTCTTATATCAACATCTTACAGCCTATTAGCCAAAGCTTTGGGGAACAATAGCGCCAGTTGACAATCGTTGCTTTTTACAATGCACACAAGGCTGTTTGAATACTGTAGCTGCTTCATTGGAAAATAGAGGAACATTGATTGAAATATAAACCTCAATTCTCCTTAATTTAAATTTTCTACAATTTCTGGGATTTCTGCAACAGGCAAAATAAATGTAAGGTAAGTTTTAAAAGGAATAAAATTATTTGCAGTGTTACTTATCACATACTTTTCATGATTTTTGTGTGTGTGTTTTAAGTGTCTGCAGTATTTTCATTGCCATAAATAGAAATCAGCAGGTTATTAAATAGTAATTCCTCTTTGAGATTTTAATGCAAACAAACAAACCCGCAGTTTGAATTTCAAGCCTGACAATTAAAACTTCACCAAACATCTGCAGAGCTCCTTTACACTGCATTCAATCTGTCCTCTGCACTGCTGTAGAGTTGTGTTCTGCACATGCTGAATAACCTTGTAAGGCCACTAGGGGTGTTTTGAGATGTAGAAATTATTACAGGAGTCAAGCACAAATGTGGACACGTGCACACACACACACATGCATTGCACAGTGACCTCTGAGGTCATCTGCCTTCATAATGAGGCTTTGTCTTTAAGCGGGTTTGGAGGACAGGAGGTCACACGGGGTCAGACTGAGACAAGGTCAGCCTACTCATCAGAGTTGTGTGAGGAAGTCTGGAGCCAATGTCAGTCCAAATCATATCTTTTACAAGCAGACAGGAAAGAAACACTGTGTGTGTGCGTTTGCCCACAGAACTGTGTGTAATTGTTTGTTCAGTATATATTATCCGAGCAGCAGCATGCTCTGAAACTCTCCCCCACTGCTTCTCATATTATGTTTCTACCTGTCTGTCTTCTCTCCACCTTGACAGTCACATGTTAATTCTTTAATCCAGCAGCTCATGACATGTTAAAAACACTAATAGTAACGACAAATATGCTTCCCTGTCACACAGAGGCGAGGGGGTGGAGACGGGACGCAGTTGCTGGGACTGGTAGTCAAACACATGGTTGAACACACATACACTCCCACACATATTCTCCTAATTACCCAGGTCACTGACTCACTGCAAGAACACACACCGACCTGACTTTTTCTCTTCACTGTGCTGACACTGAGCCTCCAGGCTGTGCCCCGAAAATACACTAACTTTGTGTTCCTGTCCTGTCTCGTTTGGCGACCGGGTACCTACACCAATCTCTATTCTGGGAGTGTCATTCAGCAAGGGTAAAAAGGGGAGAGAGGCTTATTTGGAGAAGTTCCCTATGCTGTGCTGTGTTGCACTGCGCGGTCAGAACAGTCAGAGTGTCTCGAGCTTCAATAATTGTGATTTATGCCCCAGCCTTCGGTAGCATGTGTGTGCTGCTGAGTCCTTGCGCTGCATCGACGAGTGACATATTTTGTGTGCTCTGAGTGACCTGACCTGTCTGAGAAACACTGACATCCTGGTCTCTCCCTGTTCATCTGCAGCTCCTTGTCTCTGTCTCTCTGTGCCTCACACACATACAAACAAAGATTTTTAAGCCTCTGCATCAGCCAATAGGTGAGGCAAAGTGAGATATCAAACAACCTCAGAGAGGAAGAAAGTAAAGATGGAGGCTTATATCAGCTCAAATGTAAAAGTACACCTGAAAAGAGAAACTAGGGCATCAGATGCCCCTGTTCAATGATACAGGTAGTGGTGGCACTAACTTTTTCCCTGTGTTGATTTTGTCCTTGCTGAAGGATGCCTCAAATAAGAGTGCTGTATTCTCAGAGGAGGACAATTTTAGCGAGTCTACAGCTATGGGCCCCGAGTGGAACAATGAGTCTAATGACCAGGAGGATGGAAACAGGGGAGCAACCTGGACAAATAGTGCAACACACTTGGAATGTTTCAAAACCCACTGTGATTTATTTTGTTTGGTAATTGATGAGATGATGTTGTGAGGAAGAGCAAGAACTATTGCAATTTCAATTAAATTACCCATTATAAAAACATCAAACCCAAAATAAGGTAAACTAGATAATGGAAAAATGCTACTGTTACCATTAATTTTTAGACACCAGGTTTTGATCTTGCAGAAGTTTCTATCTTTCTCTGTGCATTTTCTTTGTTTGCATATTTTTTGTTAGAATTTCTACTGACATGTTTTAATGTTACTGACTTGCATAAACTTATATCACTTATACTTGTTTTGACTGCATAAGTTGCATATATTTAACAATACATTTGAAGGGTTGATTTTATACCTCAGAAGTTTCTTAACTGATAAATAATACAAAAAAATATAGACCTATTTTATATTAAGTGTCTTTCCAAACCTTAAATAGCAAAAGAAAACACTTTTCTGTCAAGTCATGCTGCCATCAGCCTTGGTTGCTTTACTAAATCTTTAAATCTGTCTCGAGGAGATAGTGATTTTTTTAGTTTAACTTCAGATACCAAATTCTAGCTTTAGATGTATATCAATTAAAAAAATATGCACATTATGCAGTAAGATATATATTTTTAAAAAGTGCCATTAGTTTCAACAGATAATCAGATCGTGGTATACTTCAAAATGCACAAACTCCAATTATACTTAACCCACAGCAGAGTTTACTCAGTTTATTCAGCTAAATGTGTACACTTGGTAAACTCAGATGCCAGGAGACATCACTTTTATCCACATGCTAGCATGACAAAACATGCACCTGAATCAAATGAGGGGGATTATGCATTTTATCTACCTGCAGCACATAAGAACGACAGGCCAAAAGACACATGACACATATGGCAGGTGAGGAGGGTAAGGCTGATTGATCCCCTCTTCATCTCTAAAACGACTGTTTTCCTCTGACAACATTCGAAGGAGACAACATTCAAACTTGTACAAAGCTCTGTCTCCTCACCTTGCATAAACAGCTTTAGGAGTAAAGAAGGGACAAGAAAAGGTGGTAGGATTGTGACACAATCTGTGTATGCGAGCGCACACGCACAAAGACACGCGCAAACACAAACCCCATACCCCCGCACACCCCTTTGTAGATCTGATTGAATACAGAATCAAAACAAGACGGTTTTTTAAAATGGTGTCTCTCAGACAGTACTTTCTACACCACAAAGAAGGAGGCAACACAAAAAGAAAGGAAAAGCTAAATTGAGTTTGAGTCCAAGGTCAGTGTGAAGCTGTCTGAACAAAAGTCGGAGATCTCCCAAAAAATATCTATCAACTTAGGGAGAAGGCGTCCTTGTCCCGACCCCTGCAGAGTTGCTGGAAAGATGGTTTCCTGTAAAAAGTTTATCCGAGGGTATGGAAGATTAACGAGGGTGTTTTCATTGGCTGCTCTCTAGTTGTCTTGCAGTACTTAGAGGTGATAAGATCAGAATATTTATCGAGCCTCTTCTCCAGGTCATTTGCTATGTTAATTTTATGAGCTTGATGTTGCTTTTGTTTCGCGGTCATGTGTTGTTCTCCCTGAACCCTGGAGCAGGGGGAAGAAAGGGGGATTTGTATACTTAGCATGCAGTGTCTTCAAATTAGTCACCCATGCATAATTATTTATGCTGTGCAGTGGGGGGGTTTGCAGTGGAACAACTAATTTCACTCACTCCCTGTGAAAATTAAAATCTATTATTTCTCAATCAGATCAGCCACTTGTTTTCACACCTTGCTTTATTTGTTTGGGATAATGTTTCATTATGAGACAAAAGTCTTCCCTTACTGATTTCTCAGGGCAAAGAGAAGCTAAGGGTTGTTTTCTTTTTCTTTTTTTTTCAGGTCGAGACAAAATCTGCATTCAAACTGGATTAACGTGGGCCGGTGATGAGATTAACCATGCATTAATTGCAGTTGTCGTTATAGAGAAAAAAGCGACCTAATGGGAAATTTTCCATCTCACATTAAGTTAGCTGTGTAGATGCTTCATAGGTGCGGCAGTAAATGGTTCTAATCAGACAGAGAGATTACTCAAGTTTGCTGAATATTCATGGGCGAAGCTGCATCTCTCCACTTGTTCGCCCGACCACTGTCAAGTTCATTAAGTGATTGAGGTAAATGGATTGGAGCCCATCAAGCCTTGGAGGACTCCTATGATCATAAATCAAACAGGGAGGGTCAGAATATCAGGACAGGTCCAGCAGCATAAGCCAGAGCATCGCAACTATGACCTCATCCCGGCTCCCCATGAAATATCCATAAAAAGCAAACATTTGGCCTGAGATAAGATGATACGATGATGTGAACCTGGACATATGTAGATGACTATTACATTGATGAAGCTGTCTGCGTGAAAGAGAATCTCCTACCGTGACATCTGTAGGTTATTTGTATGAAATTACATAAATCTTTCGAACTGTTTAAATCTCACCCTCCCTTCTCTCTCTCTTTATCTGCGAGCACTCACCATTAACGCCCATATCAACCACAGGAGCCAATTGTTAAAGAGAGGTTTCTAAGTGCGGCGCCCGATCGATATTGATAATGTTGAAAATGTGGCAGGAAAGAGAGCGAGAGTGGGGGAGAAAGAGAGAAAAAAAGGGAGCGGGAGACATAAATCTGCAGGCGGTGAATAGGGGAGAGCAGCTGCGGTGGCCTCTGAGTTGTCCCCTTCACCTCTTTGGAAACATCATCAGCACTAATCAGGGCCCTGCGAAAGAAAAAGACCTGACTTGATTTACACTTGCTACCCTCTGCTGTGTAACTGAGAGAGACAGAAAGAGAGGAAAAAAAAACACAGAGAAAGGGGATGCATGCGAAAGCAGCTAAAGAGGACAAGTGGGAAAATGAATGGGGGGAAAAACATGAGTTGGAGGGCACTAATAATAGCAGACGCATAAATGCTGTGAGGCACATTCTTTCAAGGTCAATCTCAGGTGAAGCAAAAGGTTGTATAAAGGTCATACTGGATGAGGGTCATGTAGGCCTCAATGAGAGTCAATAACACCTCCCAGTCTGCTGTAGACGTGTGGGGGTCGCCCCTGCTCTCACATCAATTCGCAAGGCATGGACCAGGGCAATAAAAGAGATGGAGAGAGACTTAGCCAGAGAGAAAGGGTGAGAAAAAAGAAAATGTACAGGCAGATTGTGAAACAGCTCGCCTTTCAACTACTAACTGCTTTTCATGTAAATGTCTTGGACTGACACTTCTTACACATCCCAGCCCCTACCCTCCTTTCCACCCCCACGCACACACACACTCCCTCTCTCTCCATCTCTTTTACTCCAGTATACTCTCTGTCAGCAGAAGAATAAAAGAGAGGGGAAGGCGAGGGAGGTGGGGGGCAGGAGGAGAGAGTGAGAAGGGAGTGAAGGAGAAGGGAGAGGAGAAAAAAAAATACAGAGAAACAGGAGAAATCAGACTCTCGCCGGGGTTGGCGAAAGGTCAGTCCTGACAGGCTCGGAGGTTAAACTGCCGAGTTAAAATACTGTTCATTATCCTCTGCAGCCTCTTCCCAAATTCCCCTCTTTTGTGTCACAGTCAGTGCCTAGCATCAATGTTCCCCACCCCAGGATTTATTAGACATTGTTGAGCAGCAAGAAAGGAGACCTTTTCTGTACAATAGTAGCAGTGATCCTATGGCAAGGACAATACTGCTGCCAACACAATTACAGAGCCTGGCTTGAGTTATAAAGGTTGTGGGCCTGACACTATGCTGTGCATGTGTGTGTCTTCTTGTGTGCAAGTACAGTATGATGACAAATACAACCAGCATGTGGTACATTAAAACTACAGTTTGTTAATGCTGGCCGGATCTGTTAAAAAAAAAAAAAAAAAAGCATGCAAAAAGTAATACAAAAAAAAAAATTTACATAAATTTCTGCATATTTAAAACAACCTTATTCCGGTGCAGGGAATTTAATTAGTACACATGAAGAGAACAAAGCAGGGGGAATATCCATAACATGAATTAGGCAGAATCACATCATTCATTACTCACCAGAGAGCAATGAGATGTGACACATGGCAACAGACCCCTGCCTGAACCGGACAAATTAAAAACACTAGTAATTAGGGCTATGCAAAACATGTTGTAAGTTTATTACCTGATTTATGTGGCTTCCAGTTTATAAGGATACAGAAAGCCGGCTATTCGTCTTCCACCTAGCATGCTTAAGATTCAGAATAGGTTTAAATGATTTATTAAATGAATAAACAAATAAATCACCTCGTACCTAATTTCCCTAATGATATTAAAAATGACTAACAGTACAAATTGTGCAAAATATAAGCAACTATTAACCCAGAGCCCTTTTCATTTCAGGGGTTCGAAAACGTCCATCCATTTTCATTTGTGCAAAAACAAAAACATGATGAAAGATTTGACTCCTGACGTGGATTCCACAAATAAACCACTCCACTCTCTCTTTGACTAATAAAAGGGGGGTCATACACCCGGTGTTGTCAGCAATACGTCAAAGCTGCCCTATAGAATAGTCACTGCCATGTAAGCCAGAGAGAAGTTCAACAAAACAAACCACCCAAAGCCTGCACGCTTCCCCGAACTTCAAACTTTTCTTATTCTGCTTCTCTCACTGTGCTCATTCTGAATCACCCCGACCACCGTCTGAAGTGTATATTTCTATTTAAAGAGACATACTGTTTTCATCTTTTGCCCCTCTACTCCCCAGGGGAATGAGTGGAATATAAAAAGCTAGACTTTAAATAACAAGAGACTGCCATCAGTTCCCCTGCTAGTCCGCACATTAGCCTCATCTGTGAGTGAGCGTCTGACACCTACTAAAATGTTTCAGGTCTATGTGCGTATAAGAGCATAAATAATTCAAAATTAATCCCCGCTGAGGGGGACTACGGGAATCATAAATTATCTGAGTGTAGTCCCTAATGCAGTCCCAGGATTGGAACACCTATGGTAACAATCGAGCAGAGGTGCTCATTACACCTTGTGAAGAGATATCTTAACCTTTGAATATTAATTTCTTTGAACACAAGGGGATGGTTGCTCCTATTAGTTGCTCAATATATGAGTGACTGAATATTTATTACATTGCACTGTATATACAGTAAGTAAAAATATATTTTAAATTGTAAATAGGTGCAGAGTAAAATCATAAAATAATCATCGTACTCCGTGTACCGGCTGAAATTACATACCGACGACGACTGAAAGAGGAATCGCAGATTGATAGATTCATCAGCTCATGTAAATCTTTTCATTCGCGCAGAGTTAAAACATAAATGTCTTCATAAAGAACACGAGTGTGAGAACAAAGAGGAACCTGGACACCCACGGAGATGTTTTGTTGACATTTACAACAAGTTCCTCAAAAGGTTCGCCCATCACTCTGCGGCGACTCCGGGCTGCCCCGGAGGCAGTGATGGATGGCAGGGAGACAACACAGTTAATCAACCCCAGCAGGGATGGAAATATTAATGCCAGGTAATTGAGAATACAATGGCGGGCACTATCATGTAAAGAAGGCACATTTAGACCTGCTGACATCTGGACAGTGAGACATGAAAAGACACGGTTTAAAGTTGTACCGTGCATAAAGCAACACTGATTTTTAACTAGGCCGCAGACGGCACCTTCGGTGACGGATAATACGGAAAAAGTCCACTTTCACACAGATGCAGCCATGGATACAGCCATCATTCTTGCATTTAAAAAAGAAAAAGATAGTCGTGCGTGTTCAAAGTAGACTGGCAATGAATCACCTTGTATATGTTTATAATATGAAAGACTTGAAAGACTAACACAACCACAAGTAGAGATGAAAACGCCAGTCTAAAGCATATCAAAGCTATATTAGATGCGTCTACTCTCGTGCAGAAAGAAGACGTGAAAACACAAACTGATCCTCAATAAAAAGGACTACTGTAGCGGGTAAAAGAGAGTGGCATTTGGTGAGGGGAGGGGAAAAAATATCCGATTTAGAAAGTGGTTGGAAATATACATATCAAAGGAAAGACATGGAGATTTCCTTTGCCTGTGCATCCTATCCATGTATCCCCCCCTCCTCACTCCCTGAGTGAGCTGAGAGGGGTCTGTTGCAAATTCTCAGGTAAGAGAGCCAGAAACCTACTTATGATGCTCTGCTGTTCATAATCCATAGGTTCTATCAGCAGATTACTAGAAATAAAGTGTTGGGAGAGACGTAAAGCAGGACTCAGTATGCCAGATGAGACAATGCTGGTTTCAGTCTGCACTTGACTCAAATGTACGTAATTAACAGCTTGTGTTCAGCTCGAGCAAAGACAAAAAAATGTGGAGGGGGGGAACAGTTTAAATCCTTCCAGCAGGATACAGTAATAAGTAATTTATGTTTGCAATACGTCATAAATATCCCCTGCACCCAGAACGAAGCCAACAAAAAAAAAAAAACTAATACACTAAAATATATGATTATAGAATAAATCTGTGAGTTTTTCATTAAAAAGTATATCACCACATGTAATGGCTTGATCTCTCTTATTCTTGCAAGCTTTTCTCTAATTTCCTTTCACTCTGTTTTCTTGACTTTCCACCCTCTTTAGCACATAACTGTAAGTGTGTAGGGCAATTCATTCGTCACACAGCTTTACCCATTAGAGGCGGCCTGCTAAATGCTTCACCTTTTGATTTTGAGGAGGAGTACAGGATTTGTCAGGGGAAATGGGAAGGTGCTTTATTGCTTCAAATTTCATCACAATAAAGGCTTATGGGGAAGGTGGCACAATCGTTGCCCTATAAATGTCTCTGTGTAGATTACATGCTTTTTGCCCAGCTAATCCTGGTAATTGATGAACTTCTATGCTGACGAGTTTTTTTTTTTTTTATATTATTTTGTAATTTGTTTATTAATTAAGATAACACTTATTTTGGGACCTCAACCAAGTAAACACGATTATGTGCTCTGCGGGGTGAGTGTTCTGTGCGCTGACGTTCCCAAAGCAGCGAGCTGGCTGGCTGGCAGGCTGCTGCTGCCAGGGAATGTCTAATAGTCTTCCACTGAGAAGTTTAATTCATTTGCCATAAAGCTAAAAATAAACACAGTCACACTTAATTGGACTCTGAATGTGAGCATTATTGAGTTGTTGAAAAAAAAGCAAGACCACAAATTAGAACCAAGGACCAACATTTCAACAGCTGAAACACTGTGTTTAGCACATGGGTTTTAATTTT
Source organism: Acanthurus leucopareius (assembly GCA_029814765.1). Lineage (NCBI taxonomy): Eukaryota > Metazoa > Chordata > Actinopteri > Acanthuriformes > Acanthuridae > Acanthurus > Acanthurus leucopareius. The sequence continues at coordinate 13,251,772 of JAQMCX010000048.1, read as the reverse complement.
ACGAGCTTTATTATTTATTATTTAAAAAAAAAAAAAAGGAGAGATAGAGCTATAAATGCCGCACCGAAAAAAAAATAATGAAGCTTTAAACTATGTGATTAACTTCCAATAATTAGGTTTAGGCAATTCATTTGTTTATTAATAGATTAACATGAAGATAAAATTTTGTAGTACAGTTAACTCAATGAATTGTGTTTGCTCAATTACTAATAGCAGATAATTATAACATTAACAATGTTCATACCGGTTGAGTGTTTGTTATGAGGAAAAAAATAAAATGTCATTGTGAAGTTCACTTTATGAGACGATTCAAAAGGTTTTTCTCTCTTGGAAGAATACTATCGTGAGTTACAGTCCTGGGATGAAACATTTGTGTATCATTCAAGTTTATGATGCGGAGAGACTTTGAGGCAGGACGGGGGAGGGTGAGGATAAGAGAGAGAGAGAAAATCAAAAAGATTTCCATAAAAAAGTGGAATAAATAAGTGCCTGAGATACAACAATTTGGATTTACATACATTATCCAGCTCTATCTCTTTGGGGATATTTTACAGCCCTGATATGCGAGGGGGAGCTGAGAGATACACTAAATATGACCTATGCTCTGCAGGCTCAGCCAGAAAGAGCAGACGCCTGTAAGAATACTCAAGGAGCAGAGGAAAGGTTGAGAGGATGAGAAGAAAAAGCCAGGGGAAGGAAGAAAAATGACACTAAAAGGCAGTCACAAACTGATTGATGCTCTGCTGTATTTGAAGATCAGTGGCAGCCTTGTGGTGGCAAGCACAGAGGTCAGCGAGTGTATGTGTGGGAGTGTGTGTGTGTGTACGTGCTTGCTTGCGTGTGGCTTCCTTTGTCGGTTTGTCTGGATCGTGCGTGTACATGTGTGTGTGTGTGTGTGTGTGAGAGTGTGTGTGCAGAAACGTGTGTCCAGATTTGCTCTCCCACTTTCTCTCTCCATTGTAGGAGAAGAGAGCCCTCAGTCACTGGGTGGCTGGGGGAAATCAGATGTGAGCAGAGAATAACATGCTCGATTTGGCCTGGGAGTGGAGCCGTGGCTGGGGAGAGGAGAGGAGAGGAGAGCACCATGATGTATCGAGCCGTTTGCAAGCCGGATGGGGCACACGGTTGCGGCCCTCTCTCTGCCTGTCAGCAAATACTTATTTTTCACCCAGCAGGAGTAGCAGGAATCCTGTGTATGTCTGTGCGTGCGTGTGTGTGTGTGTGTGTGTGCCTGGTGGTGGGAAACATGTCCATGTTTTTGTACAAGAGGAAGAGCATTTTATTGCGAAACATATTCAAGTAAAGTTAACTTTGCATCTGCTGTGATTGTATAATATGAATGCCTATGCATTGAGTATGTGTGTAAATGTGTTTGTGTGTGTGTTAACTGGGATTATGGGGTGGGGGGGTAGTATGAGCAGCCCATTGCATTTGCAGCTGTTGCATCATATGGATGCATGGAGGCAGGCCATTTCATCTCGTCACGGCGAAAGCTCAAGCTTCTGTCTCTAACAAACAATTCCACACGAGGAACAAGTGGCTCTAACGAGAATTATTACACCAACTTTAGGCGTGTGTGTGGCACAAGTGTGTGTGAATGTATGCACTTTTTGTTTTGTCTCTTTGGCGCAGGAGTCCACTGTGCTGTGCATGTGACTCACTTGTTGTGCACAAATTTAACTCTGGCAATTCTAATCAAAAGACATGGGGAAACTCAGCTGCAGCCAACAAGAGATAAACACGGAGTTACAACTTCAACTTCTTAATAGAATCCAGTTTTTCAAATATCACGTTTAGAAAATATAATTTTAATAAAAGTGGAAAAACAGGGAGAAAAAATAAATCTTGAGAAAAATATGCAAGAGAAAAGGAAATTAAAACAGAAAAAGGCAAAAATATTATTACCCTCTCTACTTCTTTTCTAAGCACAGAGGGTTTCAGTTGAAGCCCAAGAACCTGGTATCACCATCTAGTACCACATTTTGGCAGCGTACGAGGGAGCCTGAAGGTTGAAGCACATTCACACAAAGCGCACATATACACACACACAAGCACAAGCCTCCGCACTAAAGACCTCTTTTCAGCTCGCGTCAAGGGAAGTGGGCTGGGGAGGCCCTTTGATGTGGGAACACCGGGGTCAGAGAGAACAGTCTGTGCAGCGCTATATTCCATCCCCCACAACAGTTCCTTTTTCACTTTGCTACTGGCTTCGGTTTGTGAAGCCTGTCTTCAAAAACAAGTTTTATAAAAAAAAAAAAAAAAAAAAAGAAAAAAAAAAGAATTTAGCACAGTCTGAATATGTAGGAGTGCAGAATGGATAAATGCCATGTTTCAGGCTGTAGTCACCACAATCCTCTTAAAAGTCTGCAGTCTGTGTTGCATTTAAGGTTCCCTCCTCGTACACTTATTGGCCTTTTGTTTCTGGAACCAAGGGAGAAGGCGAAAGGTCTAACCAGCACATAAACTAATCTCAAATGTCATGTCTTATTAGAAGCAAATGGAAGGAAACGTTTGGCTCGCTCAGCCTGCCGAGTCAATGAATTTGTCAAAATTTTATGATAATTCATTCAATTACTCTTTAGACATTTAAATGATGTGGGGAGTGAGGGAGGAGGTGATGAGGGTCAGTTGAAGAAAGAAGAGAAGAGAAGGAGAAGGAGGGGGGGAGTGAAGGAGGTGGGGGGAGTGAAGAGGGATTGGGGAATAATCCTGCTCTTGATATTACACTCCCTCCAGAGGCCTTTTAAGGGCTCCATATCACAGCGTGAGGCCTCCTAAACTTCTCTCCCCCTACTTACAAACTCAGCAGCCAGTCCACTCCCCTCTCTCCAAACACCTCTGTCTACACCTTATTTGCCTTACACATACTGTACAAATACATACATCCCTGAACCCATGTGCATGGTAATTATAATATAACATATGGACGTATACTTTATATATGTTTTTTTTTATTTATTTATTTTAACACAAGATTCTTTTTTAAGTTTTAAGTTATGTCCATAAATATACATAAATACACATTTGACCTGTTTTTTTTCTCTCTCTCTAACATAAACACACACATGCACAAATGTACGCATGCACACGCACACACACACAATCACTTCCCCTTTCGTTCCTGGGAGAATGACAATAAAAAGGCCCGCCGCTCTTCTCGACCCTTGACCTCTGATCCCTGGAGGTCTCCCACTGCCTGTGCTGAAGGTGGAGGAGGGAGAGACGGAGGGACGGAGGGGTGATAAAAGGCGTGGATGTGGTGGGGCCCTAAGAACAGCTCCCTCTGTCAGACCGGCTCAGGCTGCATCATGGGTAAGCTCCCCCTCTAGTGTTCACTGGCCTCTCTCCCTTGTGTTTCCTCACTCCCACTGAAAGACCAGTTTTTTGTTTACAGTCCGAACATGTTTTTGATTTAAACACAGATATCTGGTGCAAAAGATCTGCTTTTATTTAAATGGCTTGTGCCACAGGTGCCTTGAGCGTACTTCAGGTCTGGTAAAGCAAAAGGGTAATAAAGTCCAAGTTTAGTTGTTATTTTCCAGATGGAATGCATCAGTTTTCAAACAATGATAAACTTCTTTTTAATTAACAGACCAAAATTTTTATAAAATTACATTTTTCTCTAAAATTTTCCTTGTTAGTATCTCCAATTAAATAATTTTTGACCTCCACTATGTTTTTTTTTTGCAATTAAAGGTAATAAATAATGCAACCTTGGTATAAGAAAACCACTGATGAATTAATTTCTGACAACACCCCGCTCTTAGCAAACCATTAGCATCCAGTTACAATTATATTTGCCTGTGCAGTGACGTTGCCTTGGCAGCCTCTTTCTCGCACAGGATTGGCTTTTTTAGTGAGCACAGTCACAGCATCTGGTCACTATTGCCTGAAAACCAAGCATGGTGGTTCCCATTCACATCTAAGCTATACTAGTGCCTCCTATTCTAGTCTCGCCACGCCCGAGGGCATGCTAATTACCTTCTCTCTTGCTCTAAATTAACCAACTTTCACTGGGACTCTGTCGCCACTTTCAATCCAGCATTGATAGCAGACGGAGAGGAGGGAGTGAGTGAGTGAGAGAGAGGGAAAGGGAGGGAGGAGCAAAGGGTGAAAATAGAAACAAACCAATAATCTTCTACATTGCCTCCTAAACGAGAGCCACTCTGTCCCTAATGTAGACAAGTCATTTTGTACAAGCCGTTAAAGCCCACTGGGCCAGGCGAGCATGCAGTGCAGAGCCGCCTGTTTCAAAGATCTTTTGCAATCAGTTACACAATGGACCCCCTCATTTTATGCTGCTACATCATAAAAGTGCTCCTTTTGTTACATTTCCATCCTTAAAAGGGTCTTAATCCCTAGCCTTTCAGGCTGGTCTATGGCAAATTCCTAAGGGACATCCCATTCGCTGCAAGGGCTGGAGTGACCCACTCAGAAACCAGCATGCAGGGCTTTGAGCTTTTCTTCTGCTGCCACTCTCCAGAGAACATTAAATCGTACTTTTCATCCCCCTCACCATAGGGGGAAGCCCCTTAATGATGACAGAGAAAGAGAAATTCCTCCACTCTGTCCTATGACACCATTCTGCTGTCAAGCAGGCGTCTCGGCGGACAGAGAATCAAACATGGCTTCCTGCAGGTGGAACGCCAATGAAGGTCACGGTACAGTCCAAAGAGGAGAGAAGGAGAGAAGAAGGGAGGGAGGGAGAGAGAGAGAAAGAAAGAGAGAGGGAGGGAGGTAGCCCTTCAGGGGGAGCCCAGCTTTTCCTGTGCAAATTAAGTCATCTGCTGAAAAAAGAAGGTAAAAAAAAAGAAAAAAACACTTGCAGCTTTCATTCCATCATGCTTCATGTGTTATTCAGCCATTTGATTCTTACATACGTTTCAACATTTCAACCTGTTTTACTCTTTGCCAGCTCTCGACATAATGTGGATTCCCTTAATCCAGCACTTTAGAAGATATATGTTCTTTTACGGTGGCGCATGCTTTTATAAGCCCTATTTTCGCTCAGATTGCTTTGGTTTCTAATTTAAGTCTCATTTTTTGTCTCCTTGCTTCTAGCTGATGGAGTTTGTCCGTCCTTGCCTTTGTGAAACCATCTCTCTGAGAGGGGGCATTTAATCATGTTGAAATCCCTGCTGTCCAACCCCCCCAGCCTTGCTTCACACCGGACCCCTCAATGAGAACATTGTACCAAAATAAAACATCTGTCAATCAAGGGCCAAATATTCACGTCAGCCACTCAGCATTCAGCTGCGACCCCTGTTACGTTTCTACACTTTCTACAAATATTAACACAGTCGGATGAGTTTTTTCAGTCTGTTTCCAGTGGTTATACTTAAGTGTTTGGCGTCAAATATGGAGATTAATGCTGTAAACCAATAACTGTATGAGCAGAAACTAGACCAACTTTTATAAAATCAAGGTATATTTAATTAACTTCTAAAATATATTAAGAAAATATCAACCACTTTAATTAGCAAAAAAATTATATGTATATATATATATATCATCATCAAATGGTAAGTGTAGCCATTACAAAGAGCTCTTTTGTTGGCTGTGAAGCATGTTGTAATCTCAAGCTTTGTGGCATCTGAGTCTGAGTTAGTGCCCTTATTGTACAGGCAGGGTCAGTCAGTTGAGGAACTAATGCTGTGGGATTTAACCGGGTGAAGATGTCACTGATAGTTTCCAGCATGAGACGAACATGGACTTCAATAGTCTATAATCCTCCAGCTACATGCCTCACTCCTCTGTAATGGCTTTTCTGACCACTTGGCTTAGGCCAACACAAAAGTCATGGAAATGTGTACATGGAGGTACAAAGACACCTCAAATACACAGAACCATCATGCAGCTCGTGGTGCATTTTTACATCACATCTGTAATAACTCCTTTCTGTGCGTTTTCTTTTATAACCATAATTATTAAAAATGTTGAGAACACACATGCAAAGCTTGATTTTAAGTTGATGCAAATGAAGAATGTCATCTAGCTGAACTCAGTGAAAAATACCAAAACAGTGCAGAAGCCACCAAAAGCAATAATTGCATGCAGAGTCAGGGAGGGGCTAGTATGAACCAATAATCACAACCAGCACCGACGCTAGAATCTGATTAAACTGCTAATGACCTGTCACTCAAGAGCCGGGCAGATGTTTATAGATGCCCAGTACCAACCGCAGAGCTCATCAGTCAGAGTCAAAGCCTTGGCAGCCATGTCACCTACCACACCCACTCACTTAGCATTGCCACCACACAGCACTGGGAAAAAACTCAAAAGCAGCAGTTCCTCTCAGGTTGCTGATGGAGGATGTTGAATGGTCACCTTGTTCTTTCACACAATCAGAGCAGAAGGCAGCTGTGGCTTTATTTATTTATTAGTTTTTGCTTTTTTTTGGGTTTGTTTTTCATTCTCACCATCTTGCTCAAACCACCGTGCAACACCACCGCCACCTTTACTGAGCCATTGCCCCTGCTCCTTTCCTATTTGTGATGTGGAAGCAGCCATTTTCTTGTGGTGACTTCCTCAGCTTTCACCCTGACGCGTGACACTCATGACAAATTGGGTGTGGAAGTGAAGGTGATGGGCTGTGAAAGCAATGCCCCTGCCCCCCACTATACACAGTGTGGACATATACACGAAGGCAGCCAGACACACAAATACACAGATATCGTTCATGTGTGTGCACGCAACCTCACACTCAATACTCTAAGCCACTCAGCCCTGCCCTGAGACAAAGCATGAGGTTGTGCTGCAAACAGGGTGATGACCTGGATGTAAAATACACAAAGAAAAGAAAACAGGTAATGGAAATCCTGCCTTTCTTCAACTTTAACTTTGACTCCAACATGTGTTTCTCTACAGACACGTCTATTCAAACCGCAGCACTATTCAATCATCCGCAATATGCCGCTTTGAGGCATGCACATATGCTCATCATTCTGTTTTTCTCTGTCTTTGAAAGAGAAGATCCAGAAAATAGATTTTTTCCACATTTGAGGTTTGCTCCAGTTAATGTGGAACAGATAGATTTTAGCGTTTCCAATATGACACACCAACAACCTCCCTCTGACTACTTATATTATTTTTAAATAATTTATAAACCAATTAAAATTTAGCATTACCCACCTTTTACAGTGAAAAATTGAGTAATTTCAACCGGGGGAAAAATTATTATACTGAATTGTATAGCAATTATCATAACATTACACTAATTCCCATAGAAGTATTTAAATTATATGGTTGGTTGATTGCATGATGAATTAAAGAGCCATTTTTTTTTTCCTTACTGAGAACCTCATCCAGCAGTGATCAGGATGGGGGCTCTAAGGCACATTCAGGACCAGACAGGCCGGAACAAGTCTAACCTATTATGGAAGTCATATTATAATTATCATTACCTCCAGGGACTAAATCCAACCTGTAACCTCAGCCTGATCCACAAGTGCTTAAGTAACATGTCATTACATAACACAATAATAATAATACAATGCAAAATATGTCACAATTTAACGTACCACTCAATTTTCTAGAACCACCTCAAGTTGTTTTAATCAAGTCTGGTGAAATGTGACACCTCCAGCTAACAGCTGGAGACGAGTGTGCATTTCTGAATTACATGAATGAGGCTGACACAGACTCAGTCTCATGAAAAATGGAAATCTTTGTCTTTTTAAGCCTCAGGGCAACATTACAAACAGAGATGTGGTTAAACAGCATTATTTAAGTACTGGCCACCCGTAGAGGCCAAACAAACAGGGAGCAGCGTATCTCTTGAATTACCGCTAACTGCTTACTGTAGATGCTGTTGGCTAGTTAGCAGCTAACAGCTAACAGCTGATCCTAGCTAGCAATAGTGTTGGTGTTAACCCTGCTAGCACAGGTTCTCTGGACTGCCACAGTAGATACATGTTAGGCAGTCTCTCAGTGGACACAGCCAGGAAATACTGACTTTAGGTGGTTTACAGTGGCTCTGATCAAAACACTTATTTGTTTTTTGACAGACGGCAGACTGAAGAGCTACAGTTACTCACTGTGGCCTCTTGAGGTACAAAGTGGTATTACAGGACAAAATGGGCAAGGGGCAACATAAACCTAAGTTAATATCTTTACAATACAATAGAAAACACAGACGTTTTGAAGTCAGTTAAAAACAATTATTTAGTATCATTTTGCTGATAGATTTATGTGATTTTTTATGTATTTTAATATGTTATTAATGCTGTCATATTGTTTCTTTTAATGGTAAGAGGAACAAAGTAGAACGTATATAAACCTCAGAAACCCCTATTTTTTTAAATAATCAGTTGAGCCTAATCATACTTCATGTGTAATTCAATCAAAGTAAGGTATCTGTATGAACATATATATTAACACATGAACAAGTTGATTGCAAAATATGTGGGTATATTTTATATTCACATTACGCATAACTCAGTCTTTTCATTGATACACACAGCGATGCAGCATGTCAAACTAATGACCATTAAGTAAGTATAAAAGGTGCATTACATGGGAAATTACAAACTAAAAATAGCAAGAAAAGGTGAGTCACTCTATAAAACTACATAAGGTTACCAGCTGGTGGCCAGCTACACACTGCAGGTACATGAATGACTAATTACAGTGAATCAAAACATTATTAGGTCATTGATTTAAATCAGTTGGTTTGATCTAACATGTAAACTTTGGTTTCTGAGATAATACTAAAACCTTTGACATGTGTGGGCCCCCCAAAAAACACAATATATTTTTAAATTCCAAATAACATGATTAAAAAAAATGTAAATAACCTTTAAATTATCAAAAATACACATGAGCATATGAACAGATGAACAAGAACATATTCTGGTTATCCAGAAGTCTGCTGAGCTCAACAGAAATTAATCTCCTAAAAATAACCCGACTATATGACAATTTTACAGTGACAAAACTTTTTTTTTACATCTTAACAAGCCATCACCTGACAAAGACTTCAATACATACTAATGAGAGGGATGAAGTTATTATTAGATTACTAAGGTGAATGTGATTAGCAAGAACTAAGGCTTCGCTTCTTGAAAACACTGTGCTGCACATTAAGCTGGAGGCTCACATTATCAAAGTTGTATCAGGCAATTGACAAGGCTTTTGTAATTAGGCATGCTGCTCTATGAGAGACGAAGAAGAAATCTCTGCCACACAAAGCACAGCAGGCTATATATTCACTTACAACCCCTACAGGCAGCAGAGAACAGCCTTGTTGCCTTTGATCCTTCCATCCAATTGTTTATAGAGGTTGTAGAGGTCCCCAAACCCTTTTGTATTAAGCGTAACTTCAAATGATGAGCCCAGATGCTGTTAAGGGAAAGTGGTAGGATAAAAAAAAAACCTTGGCTCCGTACAATACAATACAGTTGGTGTCCAAATTTATGAACTCAAGTTATTCCTTTCAAAAAGTCAACATTTGGCAACATTTTATGCTCATGATTTATTTTCTCTTTTATTTTTGTGTGTTCATCCACAATGTAATTTCAATACCTACTTGTTCTGTTCAGGATCACAAGCAGCTGAATTCTACTGCAGCGTATATTAAGGAAAGACAAGTTCGACTCTGGACTGGTTATCAGGCTGGCAAAGGGTTTAACTTTCACTAATTTAACTGTATTTTATAATTTAATTCATCTTTAATTGGTTTGTGGCTTGTCATTAGTCGATTGTATTGTGCTTATCCCCACTATGTGACAGTTTGTCTACATAAATACATGCAAAATGTCTAAAAAACAAAGTCAAGTAATCAGTTAATTTTCTATACCAACCAGTGTTTACAACTTTAATCCACATTATTATGCTGCATTTTTAATATACTTCAAGCTCAAGCAGTCCTGAAAGGAGGCTTCTCTTAATCCATATCATCTCTTCTTTATCATCAATACTGCAAATTCTAAAGTGCCTCTATTCCATGTTTACAAATACATTTTTTCTAAGACACTGGGCATCACAAAGCTATAGGCCCCGTCTGTGCACGGCGGCCATTGTGCGCACATCAGGCGAAGGCTTTTTGTGCCATTGTGTTCACTGACAGGCTGAATGAGAGGGAGTGTTTCTCAGTACCAGGATGTGTGGGAGACACCTGCTGGGCCGGGCAGCACCGGCCTGCTCTGCTCCGCCATTAAAACGTGTAGCGCTGGGGGTTCTTTTGTTAGGCAGGGGCTGTTGGTGGCGACATGTTTGAAGTGTCACAAGTGTCAGTCTTTATTAGATTCAGAATGATATTAGGGGATGGAGGCATATAGTTAGTCAAGGAAGGGCAAAGCTAGAATGAGAAAGATGGACAGAGAGCATCCCTCTTATGCAATTCTCTCCAAGAACTGAATATCCTGTCAAATTAAGAAAACCAGGCAAAGGGACCTGGGATACTGTTGTTCAGGGGTTCTTATATTTGGAAACTGTCACACGGTCAAATTTACAGCTTTGCATCTAAATATCAGCTCCATTTTTCGGCCATCCACTAAAAGACACATTTACAGTTTTTTGATTAAAATACTATACCTCATAATTCAGACAGTGAGCAGGTTGGATTATCAGATGCTAACTAAAATTACCCACAAGTTAACACAACTAGCATGACAAAAACAGCATTTTCTCTGAGTTAATACATATAAGTGCCAGTGAATATGAAAAAAAGGGAAAGGGTACATTATATAAAGTATATATTGTATGCTCCTGCCAGTACAATTCATCACATAATCTTTTAAGGTAATGGAGCGTCTTCTTACTATTGTTTTCATTACCATACTCTCTCAGTGATTTGCAACACTTTCTCCATGCATGCAACCCCACGTCTGCACGCATTTCCACAATAACTGGTGAACACAGGAGAGATAATTTGGAGGGTTTTTGCAGTACAAATAAGGAGGTTGCTAGAAGCACACATCGATTGACATCTGCTCAAATGTTCATCGACAAAAGGAGAAACACTGAGAAGAGAGTAAGAGGGAGAGAGAGGGGTCCTGAGAGGGGGAGAAAAATCTATAATTGCTCTCATCGCCATATGATTTTCTGCAGGCAATTTTCAGGGAGCACACACTGACCTTTGCCTACTTAATTCCTGTGCAGTAAAGAAACAGAGAGATGATCACTGAGGCACATAATTACACCCTCATCGATACATGGATCTATGGGATGGGCAATGAATGCAACCCAGGGATGAAAGGACAATACACATTACCCCCCCACGCACAGACACACATGCATGTACTCTGACCTACATGCACACACTTGGAAGAAAACACATGCCCACACACATCATCATCATCATGGTAGTGGCATATATTTCTATCTGGATGCAAAGTCAATGTGAAATGCATGGTGGGTAATGATGATGTGAAGGTTTGAGGCTGCGAGCTGGATGGAGGAGCCCCATATGGCTCTCTCCGTCCGTGTCATTACCTTGTTACGCCTCTGACTTCCATTCAGAGAGAGAGAGAGGAAGAAAGACAGAGAGAGAAGGAGAGAGAGCGAGGATCACCCAAGACCACGCTACAACTGAAATTGTCTGGGGTCAACAGTGCCGTAATTACTTTAAAATGTCAGCCTGCAATAAAATACAACAGTTCATCTGGCAGAAAGCAAATTAGCTTTGACCATGCCGTAATTACCCTTTCCTGCAGAACCATTAGAAGAGATCAAATCTTCACATTTTCTGTTTGAGGAAAGGCCATCAGAGTACACTCCACCTGACAAGGATGCACATTTGCCATTTTGCAGGGGTAATTAATTGTCCTTATAATAGAAATTTTATATTGGACTTTGAAATGGAAAAAAGTATAATAACCTGCCAGTTTTATCTTAACCATTTGCTGACACCCCTTGCCTCTTGCTCTCTTGCCATTTCTTCTTCCTTTTTATTTGACTTTAGCAGCTGACTGATTTGCATGTCCACATCTCATGACAGAGGATTTCCTGCTCCAGTGTCTCCCCCCTAATGATGAGGCAGCTCATGTAAAGACACTGAACCCCCAACAACAGTTGCACTTTTAAAAACTGAGTCTGGCTGTTGGAATAAAGCCGAGTAGTTTTTGGCTAAAATGTTAATGAGAGACTTTTAATATTCAGATTTTTAGACAATAAGATGTGCAATTTAGCAAATTCTTACCAAATTCCTTAACATCTGTATGACATATTATACATTAAACACATCTTACCTTAAAACCCATTAGAAAATGCTCCTAAATATAATTTCCAGCCTTCTCAATGAATTAGAAATTAAAACCCTCTTTTGAAGGCTCTACAAAGTGCACTCCTCTCATGTCTTATTTTCTTTCCAATTATACATAAATACACAGAAAACAAAAGCAGGGAATAAATCAAAAAGAAGAAACCCGATCATCTTTATTACTAATTAGAAGTAGTGCCATCTGAATTTAACTAATGTCTTGCTCACCCTCTAAATGCCCGGTGGTCAACTTGATTAACATTTTAATAAGTGTTAGAGAGTGAAAGCCCTGCCTGATGCCCCTAGAGGCCGTGAAGCTCCTCAGACCCAATTGGAGCAAAGTGGTTTGATCTGCCCCAGCGACCGACATTGCCCTACTTAGAGCCCGTATGTAGCCTCTCTACCTTGTGGGGCTCCAATTCCTCAGACAAAACTTTGTCATATGCCATTATAGTAAGATGAGGAAAAAAAAAACAACCAAGGAAGGAGATGAATGTAATGAGAAACATCAACCTCCCAACTTGCTAGAGCTCAGTTTTTCAGTAGTTCAGTATTGAATTGCGTAGCGTCTCTGACTGCACAAAACATTACCAAATTATCAGCAATGGTGAGCACAACTGATATGATGCATATGTCTAAATTTAAAGCAACTGATTAAAAGAGGCTTATATAAACGCTCCAGGATTAGTCACCCACATCAACTATTCAATTTAACACAAAATACATAAACTTTAATTAACATATCACACCGCTTGGTATGGCAAAAACTGTTAGTGAAAGTGGGCTTTTAGCTTGTTGTCTCACATCCTGAATTATCATAAAGTGCATTCAAAAGGTACATGCATTATAATTTAACCACTATGTCTGCTATACTGTAACTAAACAGATACTACATTTACAAACCTGCCAAAGAATTATACCAAAATCAGGGCAGTAAAGAGATTAAAATGTGACCTGTTTTACCACAATACATGGAGGCAACGCACCACCAAGCAGTTTTATGGCGATCAATGCCATTGTGATTGATTTCCATAAGCCCCTATGTGTTTCATAAGGTGCAGGTACTTTTTTTATGGATGATTATTATCATGTTAAATTCTACTTCTTATTCCAGCCCCCCCTCTTTTTTTACGCTTTTAGCGATTAGCGTCTGAGACAGAGAAAGATGTTTCCTATGCAGCCAAGCTAACTGAATAGGGATTAGGTGAGGAGCAGCTCGGCGTGGACGGAAGCCCAAAGTAGTCATTTGGGACTGTATCTCAGGTAGCTGCGCGAGATTCTGTGCTGCCGCTGCTGCGCTGCTACTGCTGCTGAATCTGAATCTCAGCTCAAGAGCATTGTAACCTTATCAAATTAGCTTTGGGCCCAGTCTGTCAGCCAGTGCTGCTGGGTTGGCAGTCACCACCATGATTAGTCATATTGAATTATACATTCAGAGCATGTACGACACCTTCCACATCAACACAATATATGAAGACACACACACACACACACATACACACACATAAACACACACATGCACAGAGCCATACACATTCTGTAGTCAGAAAGACATACACAAACTCACACAGTGATAAAAACAAGGACACATATATGAATGCACATGCATGCACACGCACACATACATATACGCACACACAGACAAAAAAACACACAGTTAGGTTTCTGTTTTGGAACAGGGTGATGCGGATGTGCGTAAACAGGATTAGTAGAGACGGTTCCACTGTCACACAGACCTCCAGATTGTAATTCTCATGCCTCTCTGACAGCTTGGCACAGCACTAAGTCACCTAACGTTTGCCTTGACATGAAATCCAGACCTGGGCACAGATGAGGTTATCGGTGGGGGGAGATGAGTGGGAGGAAACGCGTCTAGTCCTATTGGGAGAACTGTTTGGTACTAATGCCTGGGCTCGGTTGACTGAAGGGACTGAGGAGGCAGGAGGAGAATGGAGCAGGGTACGAAAAAATACCCGCCATAACTGCCTTTGGCGTAGCCACTCTGATGGCTGAGATTTAGATTGTGCTCCCCTCTTACACGTGTGAAACCTATCTAAAAGTAGCTGAAAGATTACAATCCTCTTCATTAAATTTATCTCTTGCGACATAAACTTTTAATATGCACACCAGCAGTGTGTATGGGACTTCCAGGGCAGCTTAAATGACTGCAACCTGTAATTACTGTTCCAGCACTTGATTAGAATAATCTGATTGCAATTATTCAGTGACTTTAAAATACAAGCCTCGAGCTACAGAACAATAATTCAAGGGCAGTGATTGGGAACGTGTTTCTTTTTTGGCTGTAAAATGACGTTTTAATCGACACAGAGTGAAAGAGGTTCCCTGCTAAGGAGCCAGCTCCCTCAATTAAAGCCCATTTATGAAGTGAGGGGGAAGACGTTGTGCTGCGGTGTGGAGTTAATCACCAGGCAGACACTTACAGAGTTCTCACGGATCAGGGAACTAACCCCTGTAACGGGTAAACAGGCAGAAAGCTTGGCACTCCAGCAAGGCCATCAGGAACGTTTGAACATACATCCATTTGCGCAAGCTGCTACTGTATTGTATTGTTTCTTTCCTCAATTCATTGTCTGAAATAATCCAGAAATAAATGGGGTTTTTTTATGCCTAAAAGTCCGAGCGTTGGGTCAAGATATTTTGGTCTGATCACTTCCTTAAAAGACACTAACTTCAAATTGAAATTCTACGTCAAAATGCGCTTGGATCAGTCAAAACATGAGGAAGACATGTTAATTATTTTTTCCACTGTCTATAGCAACAAAGCCTCATAATTGATTGCATTTAACAGACAACTCTAATGTATCTCGTCACTCTGAGGAGTCTGTGGTAGATTAATTAAAAAAGTAATACAACATCAGGGAGATGTATAGCCCAGCTGGCACTGATTCCATGGTCAAAGTGAAGGACAAACATGGTGACTATCATCTTTTTTCTGGGCCTCTAATTTGCAGGACTTTATTTCCTTGTTCTGATTTACCTAAGAAGAGGCGATTTTTTTTGTCCCTGCCTTACAGGCTGACCCATCCCGAGTGATTAACAGAGCTGATTAGTCCTTCAACACACACACAGATACACTCATACACACACACATCCTCAGAGTTCTATTGTCCTTCAGCGGTCGAACACTGTATGGGTACAGTGTGTGCACACATACAGTTCATGTGCCAGTGGGTGCTTACATTTATAGAGGAAGAGTGTTTAAAAAAAAAAAATCTAAATTGATGTCTATTGTAGTTTTGAAAGCTTAATTGTAACCATCCTCAATTATTCTGTTTTATAATTGACTGTACATTATTAACAAAATGCGCTACCAGGAACGCATTAATCAGTATTACTCTGCCTTAACCTCAGTAAGTGGCACAATAAGAGACATGCCCTCCCTAATCAGCTTCATTGTGTTATATCACCTCGGCTTTAACTATATCACAGAGAGTTCAAAGACCTCACACTACATGTTATTGCTGAAACCATCTTTAATCAGCGGCATTGGTCTTTGTTAGATCATGGAGGTCTACGTTGTAATGAAAACGCCAGCTAGCTCTGATAGCAGCCTAATTGGGAGATAATGAGCCAATAACATCAATGGCTAATGACACACCGAGTCTAAGTCACACCCCCCAGGCCACACAGAGGCTCATTCACCACTGATGGAGTGCATAGCTGGGAAGTCTGACAGAGCTAGACCATGCCCTGTACAAACAGGCTGTCTTGATGGCTTCATTAGGCTAATGAAAGGCGGTGCTTGACGTTTAAAGATGGTTATAGTGGACTCTAGCTAAAGGGAACACATACAGACACCTGATCGCCGGTGTCTAATGGTATCCTTTAGATGAAAAATAGGTCCTTTTATACAAGTTACACTACAGATGATCATACATTTCCCCTGACTACTCGTACATGTCATTTCATTATTGAAAGAAAGAGAAATTGTACTGCCTTTCAAAAGAGAGAAGCCCTGAATACTTTTGGGCCAAAAAGCTGTACTTTGTTGGTTTGAATATTATGTGTAGTTTGTTTGTTTGTGTGTCAGAGTGTGAGCACGGAGGTTGACAGCTTAAGACTGCATGAGTGTGTGGGCGTGGGCACCAGTAAGTGGGTTGAAGGGGGCTGAACTTTTGTCAGGGCTCCACAATGAACAAGCTAACAGTAAACAAGCCTGATGATGCATAATCATATTAAGAGAGGCACCAAGCATGGAGGAGAGACCCTGCTAATCCACACAGTGCTAGCTCCGTAACCTGCACATAATCCTAAAGAGTAGGAGCGAGGTTGAGAGGAAGAGAGAGGAGAAAAGGGGAGAGGAGGACCAATAGCGGCTTTGGAATTGAATTACTGTATGTACAAGCTTTAGGCCAATTAACCAGGTGTTTCAAATCTCTACCCTGCTGTAGCTTTCATTTGTGTGATAGGGTGATGGTGTTTTGCATCTCCGGTATAGGGCTCAATGATGTAGGCAGTTAAATGAAGCAGAGAAGCACATGACATATGAGTGAGAAAACACCTTAGCGATGCTGGGAGCCATCTGAGCCAAAATACCTGTAGGTAAAAAATATGGTGTACTACATATAGAAAATATGCTTTAAACATCCTAAAATATAATAATATGAAATGTACTTTTGAAGACATAAAACAATGTTCGAAATCTTATGCAGTCACATTAAGTGTAACCCCAAAGGAGATTGGTTTGGTTTTGTGTGTCCACATGAATGTGTGTCTATCCGTCCGCAGCTAGTCTGGCATAGATTTGGAACGATCTGCCTGATATTTATTGTGAACATTTTTGAGTATGCTCAAGGCCTTTTGTGGTTGCAGTATTATATAATTTTGAAAAAAAATATTTCATTGTCTGTCTTTACAGTATGCTGTCACTGACTGCTGACTTCTTTTACTAGATGTTACAAAAAGATAATAATCCCTGTTTCTGTTATCTTCACCTCCGTCTTGATTATAAGTCTGACGCCGATCTGCACTGTATTGAGCATAGCATTGTAGCTTATGCCCTTTAACAATGAAACATGTAATGTCAGGTCTATCCAGCATGAAGAGGTGCAAAGTGAGGGAATGTGTTTATTTCATTAGGCGTCTAACCACATACAGAAGCATGAGCATCTAATCTTAGTCTGAGGTCCTATATTATTGCAGTTGTCCCTGATTAATACAACAGTGCAGTGGATTCCACATGATGACTCCAGTCTACGCATCCGAAGAGGCGGGTGGTGAGGTGTTTTTTTTTTTTTTTTTAACCTTATTATTATTGTCTCCACTGGGAGGGAAAAGGTTAAAGTTTAAGTGCTAAGCATTAACTGCACATACTCTGCAATTAAATTATAAAAACAGTAACCCAGGTTTGTGCGTATAAGGTGATGTGTAGTTATTCACACAACCAACGTGTGCACGTGCATTATGAAACATGCCAGCTGACTGTGTGTAAAATAAACATGATCATCTTGAGATGTTTTTAGAGACAGAGAATAAAAGCGAAGAATAGGTATCAAGAAACATCATCACTGTGATTAATGTACACACATATATTACTTTAACCCTCTTTACGTTATTTTTATTAATTTATGCTGACTTAGAGGCATCAACAGGTGACTTTCATCTAAAACAACTTCGGCCAGGATCATAACCGCAAAATCACTGATGGATTTTCTGAAATAGCACAGTATGAAAAAAATGCCCAAAGAATTTAAAAAAGGACCAGTTTTTTAAAAAAAGCTTATTTTAAAAGGACATATGAGATGCTAAATAAGGAAAAATTACTTTGTCTCAGGGAGTATCATGTTGAACCCGCACTAATTTCATAAGCCGCCCTCTCGTTGCCTTACTTTCAAAACTTTGCTGAGCAAACTTTTTTTCAAACTCCTATACAGCTGAGGGAAATTCATCATTGTCAGCCGGTGGATCAAAAATGGAGAGAGGGGGGAAAAGACAGATACAGCAGAAGTAAAGAAGGGGAAGGTGGGTGGAGATGATGTGGGGAGTGAGAATACAGGGAGATTGGAGCCAGACAACGAGCAGCGGTGGAGAGTGTTACTGAGTGTGTATGTGTGTAGGTGGGCGGGTGTAGTAGGTGTGTGTGTGTGTGTGTGTGTGTGTATGAGCGAGAAACAGAGAGAGAGAAAGGTCCTTGAAGTAGACCCTGAGAGCCGAGGACCAGCTGGACTTTGAGTACTGCCTGCTGATTCTGCCTGCCCTCCCGATCCCTCAATCCCTTACCTCCTTTCAACAAAACCTCTCCTCTCCTCCTCATCCTCACACTCTCCTTCCCCCTGTCCCTCAAACCTTACTGTTTTCCTTCTTCTCCTATTATCCTTAACTTTCAACTATCATAGCATGCTCAAGTGCACCTCGCTCCTTGCTCTTTGTGAATTGCTTGAAAGTGCTCAAACAACTCTAATAAAACTGCATGAAAATGCCCTACATGTAACTGCTGCATCTACAGTAAAGTCCCAAACATTAATAACAAGTGTCTAAGACTGGATGACAAAGGTTTAGGACCTGACTTAACATCTTAAAATGATGTTATTAAATATTTCATTGTGTCAAATTAAGCATCACTAAGTAGAGTGTAGTCAATAACTACCTGTAAAGCAGACGTAGATGTTGTAGGTGTAAGAAAAAAAGAAAACACCATAACATTTAAGATTAAAATTACAAATCAAAAGAAAACTCTACACTAATTAAATTAATTATAATTATAATTTAATTTAATTAATTTACAGAATATATCACAAAAGGATTTTCTTCTATCTATATTCAGTTCCAGTCAAAAAACTTTTTTGTTGTAGTCCACAATTCATTGTTTAGTGGTACATGTAACAGAACCAGAGCACACACATGCAACAAGGGAATAAAGAATAATCACACTTACTACTTTGAGCAACATTTCTAGTTGAATATTCATCCACACCTCATCTCTACATCACCTCCTCTGTTTACTGAACACGAGAACGTGCCCACAGGTGGTCTCTCCTCTGGGTCGAGCACAGTTTAGCAGGTGAACTCTGAACTGTGGCTGAACGGGCTGTAACTCTGGGGAGGTCAAGAACTGTCACTGCTCTCTGTCTCATTGTTTAGTCTGCACAAACTCATGCAACAACACACACATACACACATACACACACACACACACACACACACACACACACACACACACACACACACACACACACACA
>JAQMCX010000048.1:13191164-13224020 GCA_029814765.1 Acanthurus leucopareius | reverse complement strand
AGCAAGTGAAAAGGAAAAATATATATTGCTCTGGATGTAGATTTATGACCATCATTGGCCACATGGAGTACACACACACACACACACACACACACACACACACACACAGCACTCAAGGCCTGTGCAGTGGTCAGGTTAGTGGGAGGCAGTCAGAGAGATAAGGCGCCAAACAGGTCTAAATCCCTCCTGAAGCGGTCTTGATGGACAGACAGGCCACCATTAACAATGCGGTGGCTTGTGAGAGCAGCAGCTGATGGAAAGATACCCTGGCATTTGCTGTGTTAAGAAGTGGCCCTTAAAGATTTCACACTTCCAATTTCTTTGAATTATCTGCCATCTCCAGCCTGTCACTCAGCCTGACAATCTCAGATTCATGCTCACTGAGGCACCAGGCTGGTTATTGACAAAGCAATCCGCCGTGATACAGCAAAGCCTGATAAAACATTAGTCAAACAACACGACGTACAACTCCACACCCGACTCAGACATGGACGGGAGCTCACAATATTGCCTTTATTCTTGTTTAAATACATTTTTATTCATGTCTTACATAATGAAGTCTGCTTTCAGCGCAGTACGGTGGTGTTCTTAGGATCGTCAAACATTACAGCGGGCTCATGTGTTACTGCGTCTTCAATGATTCAGTGTGAGTTCAAACTTTGTGATCTCTGTTATGTATCAATGTTTGCAAAATTGAAGTATACAGGGCAGAATAGATTTGTTATGGTCCACCTAAGGCAGTGGTGACAGCCGACGCTGCTATGACACTGAACAGACTGCTTATCAGATCTTTAATGGTTTGATTCTCTTGCTGCTCCAGACAGGCCATGATAGAAATATCACAACATCCCCATTACCCTCAGCATTCAGTACATAGTGCACAGCCTGTGCTTTCTATGAATTATTAAAAGCAGACAGATTACGCTGCAAGGCTGGAAGTCTAGAGGCATGCTACAGATGCTTCTGAGCAAAACGGTAACATCAGAAGTGTGTTTTTGTTCTTTTTTTTTCTGGTAAGAGGCTTTTTTTTTAGGAGGTTTGCATCAGATTAGAGAGGACGGCCGTTTGTGTAGGTGTATGTACGTGTGTGAGTCAGTGCACAAGTGATGATGGGGGTGAAGGGCATAGTGTCGGGGCTTGTCTGACATTTGGCCTGGTGGGTTTGGCTGGATGGCTGGTTTTCTGTCTAGATGGCTGGTTGGGTGCAGCCCAGCGAAAGCCTGGCAACTCTCTCTCTCTCTCTTTCTCTCTCTCTCTCTTTCTCTCCCTGGAGTGACGGGCTGAGACATTAAGACAGGCGTTTTAATTAACTGTGCCACTCTTCCACCTGCTGCCCTCAATATGCTCCGGCCCAGGCAAGCTGTCTCTCATACCACTCTCTTGCTCTCTTTTAGCTCCATCTCTCTCATCTCACTATCATTTCTCCGCTCTTTCCCGTTCTTTCTTCCTTTCCAATTTTTAAATCCCACCCTCCGCCACTGCAACTTGCTCTCCCTAACCTCTCTTTTCTATCCCCTGTGCATCCCTCCGCAGTTTGACCCTAATAAATGAAGACTAATACCAATAGATAAGGCGATTCCATGAGGCTCATATGACAGAATTAGCCAATTTTTTTTTTGAACTTGGAGAGAATTAATTTCTACATGTGTCCTGTTCTACTGACCCTCTAACTACCCCCCCGCCCATCCCGTACACACACATGCAGTGCACACACACTCTCACGCTCTTCAAATCTATCTGGTAATTCAGTTCTGCCCGACACTCATCAGGCTATTCATTAAGGCCTGATTGAAGATGGATATTTCTGTTCCCTCATGACAGAATGGAGCTAGGGATCAAACAGGGGACATTACAGGATTTAGAGGAGCAAATGCAACGAACGGCAGCTCCGTGTGTGTGTGTGTGTGTGTGTGTGTGTCCGTGCACTTGGACATATGTGTGTGAATGCATGCTCGTAAATGTTTGTACTAATATGTGTAAATGTATGCCTGGCCGTTTAAGAATCTCATTTAGTGCTGTGACTCCTATAGTTTAATCATTTAGATCATAAATTGAGAATTAATTCAAACAGAACGGAGCAACAAATGATCCACTTTTAGCACTCTACTTAAATTGTATTACACTTTTAATGGGGTTAATAATATACAGCATTAGCAACACAGGAGAACGACTCTACAAAGTGTTGTATTTAAAGGATTAATGTCCTCCCTTCGGAATAAAGTCAGGTCTTGGAGATACAGCTAAAACTAAACAAATGGCCCAGCTCTGGCTCCATGATGGGGCCTCCGTCGAAGCCACACTACAGTAAGAAGACAGCAATTGGGGCCAATATATCAGCCAGGAAGACAGGGAGCATTCATCTGCTCTGTAAGGAGAAGTGACTTTGAAGTTCTCCGCAGTGGGGTGAAAGAGCAGCCGTGGCCTCAACCTCTGTGTTTATGTAGCCGCACTAGCCCTGGGAGAGCTCTTAATGAATGATGTGGATAGATGGACAGCATGGCTAAAAGCACACACACTCACACGTCTGTGTGAGGGCCAAGACTCACACCAAGGATACAAGCATACTTTACACAGAGGTCGCGTATCTGTCGGCCTGTACATGTAAGCATGTACTCTACGTCTGCATGTACGATGCATGTTAAGAGAAGATGGGAGGTGCTGCTGGATATCCTGAATGCATGAAATGCCTGTTTTACAATGAGCTGCACTAACCTGTTAGAAGCAGGCTATGCCAACATCCTCCAGCAATGTCTCTCACTGGCAAGCTTGGTAGTGTCACTTCCTCCGGTAACAGGATGTTCCCTTTTTTTTTCCCACATGCTCTTCCGCAGCCCCACTGAAACAACCTGCCGTCACCTGCATGTCAACCATGAGCAGTTTTCATATTCAGCAAAAATGAATCATGTTATATCAACAGATATGTCTTTAAATCAGACATCTATATTGTTCCAATGTCATTTATAAAATCTCAGTTCAAAGCAAATGTTATACACAAACGTGATATGACGAGTGTATTATTTTATCAAGTGAAAGAAGATGTTTTGGACCCTCTGCAGTTCCTCTGTTCATTGAAAACTGTGACACAGGCCTCTCACCCCTGCAGCTCATCTTGCAGCTCTCTCCAGCATGCCTCTAGGAGCATGTTGTCCTTGTTGTGCTGCTGCTGCATGGCGCCTCTGGTGATAAATTATGGATGCAACGCAAAAGCTGTAAAATTTGTTGTATCTTCCATTATCTTCATGTTAAAGGCCACAAAAGCTCTTCAGTGAAGTCAGCCATTAAGAAATGACAGGTATTGCTATCAGGCTTCTTTATAGCCTATTACCTGCAATGACAGCAGCTGCTGCTGCACCACTGTACGGCCTATCACATTATTTGCAGCTAAAGTCAGCTACTGTGTCATTTCGCCTCATTTTCTTGACAGTGCTATCATAAATCCATTGGGCTGCAGGGGAAACTGTCGACTACCTCGATTATCTTCATAGCCTGAATGAATTCTGAAATGTATGTAACAGGCAATGACTGTTATGGATCAGGAGCCAGGGCCATATTCTCGCTAACTCTCTGTCTCTCCCTCCTGTCTCTCTCTCAGGTGATGTGCAGAATGAGGGCTTGAGGGCTCTGATATTCGCATAAAATTGAGTAAAATAGTGACGTCAGCTCCATTTCACAAAGATACTGTCCAACTGATTTGTGCTAGTGCGTTTTACGGAATATAAAATCTAGCATAATAGGTGAAGGGTCAATGATAGGATCCATTTCTTGTATTTTGACGCATACTATAGAAAGAGAAGTAACTAGTTACACGGTATACTGTAGATAGTTATATACTGTATTCAAAAAATTGTAACATGAGGACGACTACAAATGGCTCAATTTTTAAAAGTCAAATATTTTAATCAAAATCTGTTTTATGGTAACAAGTCGATTGAACGTTGAACGTCCCAGCAGGCCTGCGCGGTGCATTACTGTACCTGTCAGTGCAAGGCTGTGGTTTGCCCCACAGGTGACCTTCGACACATGGTCCACACACTCCACAAAGCGTGGGACGACCGCGTTTTCATTAGAGCCACTGCCAACTTGTCCATAATCATTCTGCCTGTAGGGAGAAGAGTATAAACACATAATTAAAAACATAATTAATTACCTGCGGGCGTCATCCTCACACTGTTTTATCACATTTTTTAACTATACGCAACTCCACCACTGGCAGTACAATATTGCAAATTTTTCAATTCTATAGTGCAAAATAATTAATCAAATCAGTTAAACTATTGCAGTGCAGAGTCTCCACTGGGGACCGTGGAACATATGTGTTTCCTCCCATTTTTTACGAATCTTCTTTGTGACAATAACGAGACACAGCCCTATCAGAAGTGAAACACCTCACTAACTAATTAGACTCTCAGGCTGCAGTCTGACAAAATAAAAAGAAGGGGAAAAAAAAGTGCTTGAAGGAAGACTTGCTCTCCCGCAATTTGCATCTGCCACTTTTTACTGCATCTGTTCCAAGTGCCATTCAACGTTTTCTTCCTCCTTTTGTTGGGAAGTGTTGAGCCCCAACTATTTAAGCTCACCTCCTACCTACCCAGAGCTTTGTTCCTGCTCCTCTGCAGACCAGTAATGAGCCAACCGCCACAAAACCGCTTGGAAATTAATGACTCATTACGGACGGGGCCTAGACCACTCCACAGCCTCTCCTCCACCCCCGCTCCACCTTACATGCCCGCATGTAATCCTCTCTCTCTCTCCCTCTTTCTCTCTCTTACTCTCATCCCTTCAGCCCATACAGAAAGACCCCAACACCTCCCTATCAATTAGAGCCTATTACAGGGCTCCCATGCTAGCAGGGCAAAGAAAGAAGGCCTTCACAGCTCAAGAGTGTGTGCAGGAGAGATTGGGAGGGTTGAATGAGGAGCCTTAAGGTGCTCCTTTCACACCCTTGCCCTTATCCATTATGCCAGTCTGTAGAGCCCCCTAGGAGAAACGTGCAGCCCCGAAAAGACTTGGGGATGAAAATAAGTCAAGGGAGGGATTCTTGGTCACACCTTTCTTTTTTTTGCTTTTCCTACTACTCCAGCGTCAAATTATATCATAACTAGTCCTTAAGCAACATGGTCACTGTGCTCTTCCTTTAAATGAGGCGTTGGAAAAAAGATGGCGAGATCTGAACGGTAGCTGCAATCGTACCATCTGTGTCTGAATTCATGACCAACAGGCCGAGACAGATATTAACAAGATAAAGCAAATGGTGGACAAGCACCTACACATGAAAATTCATATGGTTATTGATTTCTTTCAGTTTCCTTCCCTTTTACCCTCGACTCGCCCCAGGCCCCTTCGTATTCATGGGACTGTTGGTCTTTGTTCAGAGCACAAAATACTGTTTTACATCGCCAGCATTTTAGAATATCTTCTTTTTTTTCCTTGATAGGATATGTATCAGCTTTTCATTCAAGCATGCTATGCTCATTGGCTTTTGAATCTATGGTGCATTTCAAGGCAATCCCTCTGAGAGTGAATGGGTGAGATCACATGGGTTTGAGGTGGTTTAAAATGGCAAATCCTGCTGAAAGTGTCATTTCCAGTCAGAGACATCAATTTGGTGTGTGAACCGGGGCCCCGGGAGAGCCCGATAGCCTGAGAGATTCCTGACGAGAGCAAAGGGCCTGGGGATCAGCTCTTTCTCACCTGGATAAGACAGGAATTTTACAAAGTGCTTCAAATACACGGAGCAAAGTGAGAAAGGAGCAAGACAGAAGACACAAGATAGACAACTTAGCAAAAAGTGCACAGAGAATTTAATAGGAGAGGACAAGTCCAATATCACTTTCACAGCATATAATTAGCCTGCATTGTTCTATAGCTGTCTCAAAAACAATTTAACATTATTTAAGCTAAAAAGAAAAATTCCAGATGAAGATTCTTAAATGCACCACGAAAGCAAATTAGAAGCAAAGCGACAGCGTGTCCTTTTTGACTTTGATACTATTGTATACAGTAGTTGCTTGCATTAAAAATACAGGGAACAGGAGTTGATCAATGACCACCATCTGGGGAGGATTGTCAGAGCTCATAAGTATGGTTAATAGGGAGATATTAAAACACTGACATGCACAAATTAAAAATCTAAATTATTGGCAGCACTTTTTCTGGCCAAACATTTTGGTAACTGTAAAACAGTGCACATAGGCAGTGGTATTAACTCTAATATAAAGCCTCAATTAGCTAAAGTGAGAGTAAAATGGCTGGTAATTATTGTGCCAGCTCATTAGACTTGTTTTGACACTAAAACCACTTAAATAACTACACAGACATATACACAAGCACAGATGCAAACACACATGTGCAGATGTTAAGAGTTTATTTCTATCATAATGAGGCAGACACCGTACAGGTTGGGTTTTACTTGTTTAGATGAAAAAACTAAACACTTCAAACTAGATTTAATAGGGTCTCACCATTACACGGGCAATTTATAAATCTGTCTATAGATGATACATTAAATGAACTGAAACCCTGAACAAAAACTAAAAAAGTACTGTATGTGACTAGTTAAAGGCGCAAGTTATATATGCTTTAAATGCTCTATTTCCTTCCAAGGGCAGCAACTTAGCACAAAGAGTTTATGAAGTTTTGAGTGTCAGGAAGGTCTCCGTATAAAAAGCGATGATACAGAAGATAATTACAAAGTCATTCAAGTTTAGACGATATATAACCTGAGTAAAGCAAACAGAACAGCAGTGCTGACTATTGATTTCCAGAGAATATTATCTATGAAATGGTAAAGAGTACAAAAGCGAGGCGATCGTCTGCTTCACCTGCAATACATCTTGGTTAATAGTGATACAGACTCCTGAGAAATAAAATCCTTGGGGTCGGCCATGAAAGTTTAAGATTCAATGCGGTAAAATACAATGTGCCGTAAAATATTAATGTGTGTGGTAAAATTATGCTGGTGGTAATATTTTAGATTGCTGCTGTCTGTAAAAGAGGCATATCTGTATTTATTTACAAGCAGGGATAGTGGATGGGGGGCTTTGTTTGAAGCCTCGTTTATGAATATCGACTCAGGCTCCTAGGTAAGTGGCTATAAATCTGGGAGAGGATCTTTGTAAAGTTCCCTTGGAGGACATAACTTCAGGTCTAACCGACTCCTTCCTTCACTTGACTTTTAAACATTTAGATGTTGCCTGGCCAGCTGCATTTAGAGCAGCTTCTAAATTATGAAGGGTTCCATTCTGAGAGTCCAAGTGTTAACCGAAAGTTGATAAATTGCGGCAATAGATTTCCTAAGGATAGAAACAGAGGTGTTTTTGGCCCTTGATCTGGAGTGTTTATGAGTTTGGGGAATACTGAAAAGGATTTCTGCACAACCTGCTATGTTCCAGATGTTGACTTGGACGTACTTGGCGGAAGATGCCCCTAAACCCGAGAGATCCGCACTATACACCCACATTCTGTTAAATATGCTTATACCAGATACTTCGCTACACAATTCATTACTTTTTTTCCAAATATGCACATGGCATTTAACTTTTCAGCCCGCTCTTTCCATGCTAGTCTCTTTGGGTAAGATGATGAAAAGTGTGAAGTACTTAAAGCCGAGAGCATGACCCGCGCTAATGAGAGGAGCATTACTTGTTGTATGATCAAAACGATCATGTATCACACGGCTCAAATCACCTTTGGCTATCAAGACCAGCTGGAAGAGTTCAATAGGTCCATATTGGATGAACCCTTCGAGGATGACTCATTCACACCTTCTTTTTCTTCTTCTTCTTCTTCTGCGCCATGTCTTTGACATGTTTATCTATTTATTTTAGTTCAAGGTTCTGAAGTTCAGATCACAGGGGTGATTGCATTAGTAATGGTGCTGCAGTTGGCTGACCGTGAGATGATGGACACAGAGGTCCGTATCCTCCGGCTACGATGATCACATAGGAGTCAGGATTAAGAGAACTGATTTCTTTCCTGGTTGAGTTCAAAGGGCTCAATCAGAGGTTTTTTTTTTTATTTATTTTTTTTACAGCTGAACTCTTGCCCCCTGCTTTAAATGCATAATTAACTGACAAGTGGTGATAAGGTTGAGCCCTGTGAAAATACTGTTTTAGTTTTTTCTTGCCTGGTGATGAATGCAGCAACAGTTGATGTCACCATGCACTAATAAATAGCTGGAAAGCTGCATTGATCCGACCATCTAATTCCAAGAAAATAGCTTCCTCCTGAGCTAAATTGGAGAAAATTGACAACCCCTCCCCATTAAAGCCCCATGTCTCTCTTTCACTCTCCTCTTTCTTTCTTTCTTCCTTCATTCCTTCCCATTTCCATTTCTTCCTCCCAAGTGCGCCTCCTGCTTTTCTCGGGGCTAATCCCCGCAGCCTCTTCGTTTATGTAGACCTCAGCTATCTCTCTCTCGCCATTCTGTCCCTGACGCCAGCTGACACTAGGTATCAGTTCACACCCCGAACACACAGAGAGAGGTGCTAAACAAGGACTTCAGGACATGTCACAGCACACTTAAGGGGCTTCACAGTAATACAGAAGGAGTTCAGACACTGCAGTGTGAACAGAGCATGTTCATTCAGTAACATACACACAGCATAGTGTGCAAAACCCGTTCTGTTTAGTCTAGGCTTTGAGAAATATTACAGAAATATTAAACAGAAAGTAATAAACAATCAATCATAGTACAAAAAGATGGAAATAACAACTATGTGTTTTACTAAAATGAGCTTTTTATTTAATAGCATTATGTTTGGGTTTTGCATTTCAAATGTAAATGTAAAGCTCACAATCACAGTGTTTCTCTTGCCACTAAAGAAGTAAATACTTCCCCCTCTGAGATTTTAAACCTCTTTTTTTCTGAGACACCATGTGTGTTTGCAGTTATGGTGGTTACAGTGTGCTTCTGAGATCTAATGCAATTAGGGAATGTTCAGTGCTTAATCAGTCTTGATTACCTGTTGAACATTGCAAATAGGCAGCCCCGTGGCTCTTGAAGACATGAAGGTTGAGTTGCACTAATTAAAAGTAATGCGGCAATGAGAGTTAGAGAAGCTAAACAAAATACATAGAAAAAAAAAAATAAAAAAGTTCAATTCTGTTCTCACAACCTGATAATCCCACTCACTCACTATTTCACTATTTCTAATGACTGTTTTCATTTTTACAGAAAATTAATGATGACGTGCAATAAGCAGAATCTGTACAGTTTCTGTCTTTGAGATCCAAACCACAGAAGAACATAAGATGTTTCAACTCATAGGAATTCTTACATACACTCTGAGAGTTGAACCCACTTAAACATACTGTAGTGGCTCTCTAGACATAAGGACCCATATAAATCCAAGTCTATGACGACATGTGCTAATGAAAAACACAGTTTTCCTGGGTGAATTCCATCTCAAACGCTGTAAAGATTGCCCCGTCTATAACTGCTTGAAAGTGGTCCATTTCCCTAAAGTTAGTGCAATCATTTCCCTCCTCTCACTTCCTGTTTTGTGCCTGAAAATTGTGCCGAGCCCACACCACTTTAAGCCAGTATTTACAGTTACGATCAGGCTGTTGTTTTCCAAGGAGCAGAGCTGTGCTTTGCCTTTTTTTTTTTTTTTTTTTTTTTTTTTTTTTAAATTCATTTAGCTGTAAGGCAGAGTGTGATAAGACAGAACGAAGACTTCCCTCATAACGAGGCACATGCCAAGTCTGACATAATCCAATCTGGTCCATTTTCATCAGCTTTTGTCTTGTGTTTTTTGCTTCTCTTTTGGACTTTCCTTTGGTTCCAACGATGGCTCAAAAACCTGAAATGACACAATTCGGTCGCACTTGTATGGCGTTGAGGCTGCAATCCAAACGGCTTTTCTGCGGAGAAATCCTTGAAGACCCACACACATTTAAATCTGGCCCTGGGGGCAACAGGCTCTAAACCACTGAGATAAAAAAACCATCCAGGCCAAAAGCAGAAATATATATTTTAAGG
The DNA here is from genome assembly GCA_029814765.1 of Acanthurus leucopareius. Lineage (NCBI taxonomy): Eukaryota > Metazoa > Chordata > Actinopteri > Acanthuriformes > Acanthuridae > Acanthurus > Acanthurus leucopareius. The sequence goes on along the minus strand of JAQMCX010000048.1, from coordinate 13,214,038 downwards.
GAGGGCTTACCATGGCAACAAAAAGGCATGTCAAACTTGTGGAAAGGAGGCATTCTGACTGAGGAGTAAACACAGACCAGTGTGCCCGTAGGAAAGCCTAGGAAAAGCTCTCCGCATATTAAAGGGCCCAGCCTCACACATGTATACAGCAGAAAGAGAGACAATGGCGGTAATAACAGGCGAGGCGTCAGGGTGCGGAAAAGACGGTTAAACGGTCATTTGTGAGAAGAAACATAACTGGGGCCTAATAGAGGCTGTGCCATGAGCAGGGACTTGCAGAGAGAGACAAACAAGATCTCCATAAGTGTGTTATTAGGTCTCGATGAGAAACATTTTCTTCAGTCCGCTGGTCTGCGGTGAGACAAAACATTAACCATTTACAAAGGAAGCTTGTTTGCAATATCAACACCTGGATCAAGGTAGACTCCAGATGTTTCTGTGTGATGTCAGGTAACAGACGCAGTGTGATACAACAATATTTAGCTTAATATGAGCAAAATTTTCCAGCTAGTAAGAGGTGGTGAGAGGAACTTTGAGGAATAAAATGGAGGCGAAATTGGCCACAAACAGGCACAACAGAACAATAAAACAAAAGTAGTGGATATTCCATGAAGCTGTCCACATGTGTCTTCACTAGACACTCCTGCTTCAAATTAAAGACAGCGAGGAGGAATACGGCGCCCTGCTGCTCCGTGCCATGCAGTGCCACCTTCGCGGCGAGCCGTCAATACACCACGTGGATATTTTTAATCCTAAATAACATCCGACGACAGCAAAACAAATTCAACAGAGAGGTGAAAGAGGGAGGGAAAAAAAGAAAAAAGAAAGAGTGGGATTCTCACAAATAAAAACCTTTCTATATTCTCTTTTTCTATTCACACTCATGCCATGGATGCTTACATTTCCAGTGTAAACACAATCAGTGCTGTGAAAGAATGATGAAAAGCTGTTACTTTTATTATAGGAGAAAATAACAAGCTCTCGTGAAGGGATTGATTGTTTTTAAATCGTAGATCTTTGTAAGAGGAGTGTAAAGTAGAGCTAAGTCTCCATTATAGGACGCTGCCGCTACATTGCTTTTGATTTTCTGTCAACATCCCTCTTACCAACCAGGCACTGTATTTACTAAATGCATCGGGGCCAAGAAATGGATTGAATATATTGTTCGTCTTCAGCAATCCAAACTGTGTCAACCAGTTGAAGGTACTGCAGGTCTTTTATTCTGCGTGTCTCACTCTGCCAATGTTTGTAGATATTGTAGGACTCTTCTGAATACTTGACTGCACAATATGGGAGTAGTTACTGTGACAAAACTGAGCATAAATTAACCGTGAACCATGCAAGGAGGCAACTCACTCCTGCAAAGCTGTTTTTCTCTGACGTGAGGATTATATGGAGAAAAAAAAAAAAAAGAAAGAGTCCCGAACTAAGTGAGAACTGCTCCCCAAACACGTCCTTTCTTAAATCAAAGCCTCTTTAAAAAAACACTCTTTTGTTGTTTATATTTCTAAGTCACGTTTTAATGGTTTTACCACCAAAAAGTGAGTCATGATCCCTATGATTACTGAATTGTTTTTAACAAATTCAGGGTAGAAATTACAACTTGCAAAGGTAGACAGGCGCGGCGGTTCATAGTGTTTAAAAATTTAAGGTGCTATTATATGCTAATGCCTTGTTCTTGATATTGTGAGGTGTATTAGCAAAAATAATAATTATCTATTCAAAACACAAGGCTAAAAATTTTAAATCCTACAACAATGGAGTTCTTTTTTAAAGTAGTGAGGATAAAAACAGGCACTTCAGCAGGGTTAACACAGACCATTTACCTCCTCAGCTTGAACCACACACACACACACACATACACGCAGCACAAAAACTCGACTGGATGCAAGCACACACACACATACACACACAGCCACGTAAACACACATATCTGACATCCTTCTCCACTGCAGTATATATATTTGGTCGCTAAGTTACCCTGCCCCGCTGTCTGTTATAAGTCAGTCATCTGCACCCTTCCCCTCTTCCTCAGAGTCACGGCCCCTCTGTCCCCTCTAAGTACCCCAATAAATTCAAATGTAATGCTCCTAAATGAGATCACTTACATGTGCCATTTCTCTTCAACCATATTTATCATTTAACACTTTGGCCTTCATTAACAAATGGCAGTCAAGGAGGTGGTGGTGGTGGGTGATCCCTCATCCTGCCACAGGAGAGAGAGAGAGAGAGAGAGAGAGAGAGAGAGAGAGAGGGGCTAGCGCTTCTCTTTGTGACGATAGCCTTCGTACAAAGTCGCTAAGGTTTTCATGAGGTCAACTAAATTACTGTTCCACAGTTCAGGGAAGATACTGCAAGCAACAGTAACAAAGGCGAAGCCGCAACAGAACCTCTTTATGTGTCATTTAATATCCCGACATTCAAATAATTGTGTTTGCACAATTTAAATACAATATGTAAACACTGTTGTTGCCGCCCAGGAAGCCGAGCATATAAAGATGACTCATCTCTGATCACCAAAACAGTTCAGAATCATATTTTCTACCTGAAGCAACACAGAGTGACACACTCACATACACATACACACCTACACCCACACACCCACACATATAACCCCTCCTTCACAACACTATCAAACGTTAAATGTAAAAATCCAGAGGCCCCCCCACCGTCCAATGAGCATTAGCCAACTTGTTTGGCATTTTACATCGATGGATTTAATTGGCTGTCGGCTCCAGCGGTGTGTGAGGCAGTTGGTGAATTTGCATTGAACTGCTCCTGTATTAACACATACTGTTCATCACTTAAGGCAAAGCCTACCTATTCTTAAATTTATGGCCCAGTTTTTTTTTCTTTCTTTCTTTGGCGCTCTCTTCTCATCTGCATTGGCAAGGAAAATGTTCAGTTTAGCTATTAATTATCACAACAATGGAAAGATGCACAAAGCAAGGGTAACCCCTTTTTTATTTCCTTTAATAAACATTTTAAAACAGCTTCATTATAATAATGTATTTTGATTAACGATGTTTACCACAGTGCTGGTAGTGAAAATTGCTTTCCCATAAATTAAACCAATAAAAGTTTGTTGATGAATTATTGCTTAAATGTAAAATGTTAAAGTCTAATTCATTCACAGCAGCTCCACTCTGTACTGTACCTACAAAATCTACATATTCATATAATGATAAACATAATTAATTAACATGATTGGCTAGCTACTATACTGATAATATTTTTTATTTTTCTTTCGTTTTCAAATATTCATTGTTTGAATTGTAAACAGATACAAATGCAAATATTCAGTGTTTCTGTAAATCTGCTGTAATGATTTTAGAAAATGTTAAAGAAAGTTTTAACAATATACATTGTGTTTATACACACCATATGTTTTCAAGACCAGTTTAATACAATAACTTCACATATTACAAAAAGATATTCCCAGTATCTAATTCAGTTAATTTACTGTGTATTTGCATGTATGTTATAATTATTAATTTATGAATATTTAAACTTAACTGAAATGACCTTGTGGTTTATCCTCTGCTTTCTATTTAAGAGCCTTTAACCATATGATCTAATCTTATAATAACCTTTATTTGCATTTTACATGTAAATCAATTTAGATCAGATTTGCATATTAAGGTTTAGCATTTACTGTAATAGAGTAATTTAAACCAAGTAATTTGTAATGTATCTTCATCAAAGTCAGAATGCAAAAGCACAAAGTGCATTAGTACATAATCTTGTAATAAAAACAGAGGGCATGTTGAGTATTCAGAGATGTGAATATTTGCTGAAAAAATAAAACTTTTCAGAACAATGAAATTCACAGAAAACTGAACTGATACAACTTGAAAGGACATATTGATGTATTAACGTGAGCACGTCAGGTAAAATCAAAAAGATAATGCAGTTTAAGTTTTTTTGTTTAATGTGAATTGCATTAAAAGAACATAAACACATTTCATCAGAGCCACTTTCAGTTCTTCTCTGATAACTACTTGTTAATGCTAATTTCAAATAATGCTGTGCGAGTCTCTTGTATTTAACAGAGCAAAAGGCTGTGTACCCTCAAGGTAAATTTACCATCTCTCTCAAAAAATTATAAAAAGCAAGAAATAAAGGGAAAGCTTTGTGGGGCAAGCCTAACATTTTAACATCTCTGCTTTTCATCTAAATCACTGACAACAAAATAGCCTCTAGCATGATTCTCTCTCTCTCTCTCTCTCTCTCTCCCTCAAAGTTAACTATGACATCTGGCATGGGCTCTGAACACCATGACAACAGACACCACGATTACAGACACCACGGCAGCATACAACTGTAGTGCAAGAGAGGAGACATTGAGGAAAAGAGGGGGAGACACACAGCTTGTTAATGGGGAAGAATGCAATGTAAAGAGATCAGTAATTACCATTATTTAAACAACTCCCAATAACAAGTGGATTATGTAGAGCCTAGCTATTGTGCAGACAAGCGTCACTCTAATGTTTCTGATGCAAATCCTTTTTTCATTTTTTTTTTAACTCCAAGTTTCAATATGTAGCATTGTGTTGACATGGAGCATATGCCAGTAATGGCAAATGTACAGTAAAATACATAATTTGTGCTAAGCTAATAACTGAGAACACACACAGTGAAATTTTTTATGCATTATTCATTTAAGCATAAAGGATCCAGAGGAGATGGTACATGAGCCCCTCTGCGTGCCCTGGGGCTATTGTCATGGTGGGCATAATGGGAGGGGATTGTAGTGCAAATGTTGTCATCTGTATGTCCTAATGCAGCAATTTAGGATGGAACTCTATGTGAATCATGAAGAGAGGTCTGAAATGATGTTCATGAGAGGACAGAAGGAGAGAGATGACAGAGTGACAGAAAAAAACAGAGAGAGGGAGAGAGAGAGAGAGAGAGAGAGTCTTGTCTTTGGTGAAGTGAGGAACACTGTGGCAGGTAATACTCTGGACACTGCCACTCACTTTCCCAATCAGGCAGAAATTATAATTTTAATAGACATTCAATTAGATTCATTATTTCACATTTTTTCCTTGTGTCGGTCAAGACCCCTCTCCATTCAGATTTATCTCTGAAACACATTTTTGTTCAGGCAAAACGATGGATTGACAATGCAAGGGAAGAGTGAAGTCAATTTTGGTTGATGTCACTGACGGCTTAGCATGTAATTACTGTCACACATGCACAATAGCAGTACTTAGAGAAGTGCAAGGACAATCAATTTAGTTTTCAGGACTGCAACTTAAGTATAAGTACACAACTTTGTTTGAGAGAGTAAGAGTGGAGGTTGTTTAAATGTGAAATTATAAGAATATATGTGGTGTTTTGGAAGTTTCTTCCCTCTTTCCCACTAAAGATCTAGTATGGATTGTCCAGCAGCACCCTCTTGTGGAGCCCAAGTAAAATGCAGCCTGTGTGCAGTGCTGCAGCCTCTCTCTGCTCATCTCTCCTCTCTGCATCCTGCTGCAGCACTCCTCCTATAGCTGGATCTATCCTCCAGCCTCTTCCTGTCGGAGACGCCCAGACGCCACTTCCTCTTTCTCTCACAATGCGCCTCCGCCTGTATTACTTGCTCGGGCCTGGCACGATCTCAATGACCTTTTAGTCAAATATTTAGATGGTCGATTTCAACCCCTTTAAGGAACTGCCTCACAACCTCTCGCCATAAAGAAATCGATGGGATGAGTTCAAATGCCAGTGAAAATGTTCAAACATAAACAGGTTCATTGGGAGGCTATGGGGAGGAGTGTTGGCAGGGGTAGGAGTGTTGGTGGTAGAACGAAGCGTGTGTGTGAGTGTGTGTGTGTGTGTTGAGGGGGCAAAAGGGGGGTCTGATGCAAATGTATGCACAGCCATAGAGCAGCTAATCATATGCATATGGGTAGAGAGGGATTACACAGAGGGATGAGCAGAGATACTGAGAAGGTTTAAAAAGAGGGTGAACGCTCAGGACACAATGAGGCAAGGCGGGGCATTTGTGTTTACTAACGGAGGAGAGGAAAAGATGAGGAGAGGAGAGGAGAGTGTTTGGTCCATCATGGTGAAAATGGGCTTCGCCTCTTGTGCTAAACAGAGTGACCTCTAGTCGGGGCCTTGGGGGAAGAGGGGGTAGAGTAGTTAGAGCAGCCGACTCGAACTGTTCCCTTCAGGGAGCGACACTGCACCAAATAGCATGGACAAATCAGGGCATTAATATCCTCACACTAACCCTCTGACAATACCCCATTATGTATGTACGCCTCTGTGCATTACACACCTTGAACTAGAAACAATCGCGCCCTTTTTCTTTCTTTCCCCCTTAGCACTTGAACCACAGCCAAGAAATGCGGCGAGCACATTTTATTATATATTTTTTATTTCATAGGCAAACAAGGGGTGTGTGGTAGCACGCACAAACACACACACACACACACAAACACGCAAACAAACACATATATACACACACAAGCACACAAAAAAACTGAACACTTTCAGTGTTCTTTACATAATCAGTGACACCTACCTTTGCTGCAAATGACTGTTTGCCTTTTATTCTGCTCTGTGTTTTCTCTCTATCTCTTCCTTCCAGCCATGTGTATCATCTATAATTACAATTCACACTGATTCCACCCCGCCATGCTAAAACCCAGCCTACAGTATAAAATAAGAAAGCAGCTTGTAAGGTGCAAAGGGGAAACATGACAACCAAGACACAAGGGAGGGGGGTAAAGAGAAAAAAAAAATCTAAACACAAGCTCTGGCTGTGGGGCAACAGCATCAGCACAGTATTATGATGTTTCTAAATGGGGAGCGCGTCTCGTGACACGGGTCCCTGTCTAGATATCGACTGCTTCTGTGGCTGCAACACTAACAGCAGTGGAGAGCCATTGAACTTTAAAGCAAATAGTCCTTCTCCCCCGCTCAGCGTCCTCTCACAGCCGATCAATACAGGTCGGCCCGGCGCGGCTAACACCTCTATCTGGAATAATGGCCTTCCTCCTATAGTTACTGACCAGGAAAATATACGGACAGGCTGGAGCAGGTTGGGAAAGGGGTTTAAAACAGAGAAAAATATGTACAGAGGATAAAGTTCAAGCATACATATTACTTAAAATAATAGTGCAATGATTATTTTAAAACAACATAAACCCAGTAATACCTGCAAAACTATGATGGAGGGGACAAGTAACTTATTAGGCTGCTTAAGCAATTACTTTAACAGTTAGGTTTAAATTAAGCAATTTATCTATAAATGTCAAAATATTAAATTCAAATAGCTATATTTTCTTAATACAAGGACTCACTGCAAGCACTGCAAAAGTTATGATATTTTATGAGAGGCTCGGATCGCAGTAAAACCACTGGTGCTTGGACACTCCCTCCTTATTGTCCTTTAACAGTCTTCCATTTACTTGCGTGTTTAATAGGTGGAGGTGGGCCGGGTATCTGTTTGATCCACATTAGCCTTTGTATGAGCCACTGTGACCCTAATGTTCCTCACTCCATTACTCTGTGGCATGGATAGAAGTGGAGATGATGGCCCTGAGAAGAGAGGAAGGCCGCAGGGTTCAGCATGGCTGGGCAGAGATCAAGTGTGAACGGGGGAGAAACGCCCATCGCCCATTCTGGATCGCCCTGGAACCTCTCGGGACCCCCAAAGGGATACACCCTGTATTCATCTCGGCCCTGTCTAACACATGATATGACCTACCCTCATCGTGTACAACACATATTATCATAATAGAGCTATCGTTAGCATGTATGTCCAATTTAAAATGTTCTTTTTGCAACCGCTGTAAAATTCAAACTGTCAGCAGATCAGTACTTTGGATCTCGCAGTCGGTCACAGAAAGTAAAACAGGAATCTCAAGATGGAAATACTATTTGGCTTTTTTATGATGAGAAAACATTGAACAGGGATATTTTTAACCGAACTGCTGTTGGGCTGACTGTGCAAAGGTTTCTGTATCTTTGTCTTTCTGTTTAAGAGTATTACTGTAAAACAGGCAACTGGATAATAGCAGGGTTCAAAGCAATATGCAAAAAGAATGCAGTTTTTCCAGCTGCAATCATCTGATCCCTTCCATGCCTGAATCAGCTTCAGCTGTAAGCCAGATTGCTGGGGAGGAACACAAAAGGGGAAAGCAAGTGAAAGAGGTAGAGAAAAGGGAGAATGTGAGAGTGAAGACAGAGACAGGAAAGAGAGAAATTCAAGTGTTTAAAGATGGCTGATGTCAGAAGTCAGAGGAAGACAGTTCTTGGCATCGGGAGTCGGGGAGCGTAGCGAATCATATGGCCGAGGCAGAGGCCAGTCTGAACATGGAATGTGACAGAAGCCTCAAATATGGCGGCATTGGAGCTCAAAAACCTCTTGGCTCGTGGATTTCTGCAGCAGCAAGCTACTGTGTAGGGAAGTGCTGACTGCTGACTGCAGGAATTTCACTTCTCGCTGAGGATCAGAAGGAGATCCATCGTGACAAAAAGTCCCTCATTAAAGGCTCAGGCAGACTGTGACCAAGATTACAGCAAACTTGTTTGTTAGCAAGTGTATGCATCCATCTCGGCATGCAAAATAATTTCCGAACTTTTGCAAAGTCTGCATCACATTGCATTGGGTTCAATATTGTACACTAATTCAGAGTTTCCAGAAAGTCTGCACAGGAAAATGCACAAGACTCACATTCCCTCAGAGTATAAAAAGTGTGAGTAATGTGTCACCCACAAAAATAAGGAGTATATTTGAATTTCAAAAGGACAGCTCCAAAGGTTCGGTCCTTCCAGTTCTTGATTGTGTCTTAACTGCTCGAGTCTATTTTAATGGTTAAAGGTGGGCTGGTCCTGTAAGTGAACTCTATTAGCCTAGTATTAGCCATAGTGACTCTAATGGTCCCCACTTCATTACTCTGTTGCTGAGATAGACAAGGTGACGGCACAGAGAGGAGATGAAGGCCGGAGGGTTCAGCATGGCTGGGCTGAGCTCAAGTGTGAACAGAGGAAACGCCCATTTGCCCATTCTCAGTCCCAAACTCCATCTGAGACCCCAGGACTGGGTACCAGCCTGCATTCAATGCGCCCTGTCCGACACGGATCCCTCGCACAAAAGGATCAGCAGTTATGAATAACTCTTGTGCTAGTAACCACTCCCCTCTCACGCATCAGGAAACTTTAGGAGCAGATGAATCGCTCACACCAACAGAAAACGTTAAAGCTACAACGGACAGTGATCCCATGTTATATTATTCTTCTAAATAAAATTAACATGATTTATTCACAGAGAAACATTTCAAAGAGTGTCGAACTAAATACTCCAACGTTTGCTTGATATGGTTTTGTTACTGACCACTCCCCTTCTGTTTTTCTAGTAATTCCCAAAGTTATTAGGTACAATTGCATTAATTGCCCCGAGGAGTGGCCGCAGGGCATCTGTAACAGGATGCCTTTGACAGCAGTGAACTATGCATGTGTGGAGAAGTCAGAAACAAGTGGCATTGTATTATGGTTGAACCCAGGAACTCCTCTTACACATGTTTCACCTTTCATCCCATGACCCCATTATTTCTCCTTCCATAGAAACATCACCAAACAGAACATGTTTGATTGCCCTGGCCCTCCGATCTCTCTCCCTCTCATAATGTTATCTTAAGAAATGTGGAAACGATTGAACCTCCATTTGATTTTGGCGGCCGAAATGACTACCACATTGGCGTCCTCCACGAATGTGTGTGTGCGTGTGTGACTGTGTGTGTGTCTGAGGAGTTCCCCCCAGAGATTCCCCCCGAGAGATTCCAAGGGTTGTGTGATCCAGTTCCTCTCATCATGGCAAATTGACCATGTGTACTTGATGGCCAGCTGAGTAATCTCCCGACACGTCGGATTTAACACACCACTCTGCAATCACAGAAAGAAAAATAACTTTGGGGAAGAAAAGTCATAAATAACCTGGCAGAGAGGGAGCTTCACTCTCTGCTTGCCCTCTGAACCTGGTTGAGAAAACAGTCAATAAAAGAGGAGCCACATGATTTTCACTGGAGTTATGTGGATGCAATCATTAGGAGAGCCATTATGTGCCCCAGAGTGTAATACTAACCTCGAATGCTGAAAAAATGGTGAAGAGAAGAAACTAGTCATTTTTGGTAATAAGGGCTACAGGGAATATTTAAGGTCTGAGGAGGAGGCTTGTTATTGATAAATAATCTAACAAAAGATCAAATCAACAACAGTATATAATTGATGTTAATTCATGACATTTCAAACAAATTACTGAAACAAGCCCAAACAGCACTGCTGAAAGGTTCAATTAGGGAAGTAAAAACAAGCACATACTGTAGAGCAAAATGCTTCCTCTGAGTGAAAAAACATGCATGTAGAGCGCTGCAGGACTTAGTCCGAAAATCAGGAAATTTGTTGGCATTGTTGCACTTCCAGTTCCCTTGTCTGAAAGGCAGCAGGTATTTTAAAATGTTTTTTTGGTTAAATGACTGCAATGAAGTCTGTGGTCAACAATCTTAAGACATTTTAATTTTTTTTTTTTTGTACAGCATTTAATTCTGGGGATGCTAATGTCTCAGTTAGCGTAAAAAAATACATTCTACCCATAGTACTCTATTACCTTTTGGGTAGAGAGTAGCAAAAGAAACAAACAAGCAAGCAAACAAAAGAACATGAAATAAGCATTAACTTTGGCTCCCCAAAAGTCACTTGTCAAACATAACTGTTTTAAAGACAGAGAGGGTTAATGTCAGAGACACATGGTGTAAGATCATGAGAGCTTCAAGAAAATACAGAATGAAAAAGACAGACGCTGCCAGGTATTGTCATTCCTCATCGTCAGCGTGAGCAGGAAGTGGTTGAAGCCGGGATGATGTAGGCCATGTTCTTTGAGAGGGAGGATTACACTTGGCTCTTGTATGACAGCGGACTTTTCATCACACAGCCACACTGAGCCACCACTGGCCTCCCAAAGCTGTCACCAGACTCCATCAGAAGTGGTCCTCCAAATTGAAAAAGTCTGCTGCCATCAGAGCGGTATAAGAGGTGATAGGTAGGAGTCGGGGAAGGTGGGGGGGCTGGAGGTTGAAAATATGTCCACGTTTACCCAGGCACAGACCTGTCTGAGAGTGCATTTGTCTGCGTGTAACAGTGTGTACTCTGAAGAGAGGTTGGGATGAACAGAGGGGTGGGGAGGGAGGGCAGTCGAAGGGGTTTTAGGGGGAAAAATGTGGTCATCAATTGCTGGCAGCAGATCCAGGGAGAAGAATATTGGACGGTAACCCAGAGGCAGATGTCTGGTGTGTCTATTAACCTGCTTCCTACATCTCGTAGGCCGTGTCGCTGATGAATTCAGCCCAGGAGGCCTTGTCCCGCCCAATAGGAGGGGTCGGTAATCCCTCTCCAGGAAATAGCTGCCAGAGACCCGAGGACCTGATTGGCTGTATATGTGCTGCCTTGGCACAGTTAACAGGAGTGGTATGGTATTGAGGAGATGTAAGTCAACCAGTGCCACTTCCCTTCTGTAGCTCTACTATCATCAAGCAATTTTGCTCATTTATTCCTTTTTTCTATATTGTTCTGTTATGTTTCCATCCATCCATCTATCCATCCATCTGCCTACTGACCCTTTTATCTGTCTAACAGCTTACCCTTTCTCAGGTCCTTCTGTCCTACCCTTTATCCACATGTGAGTGCCTCTGTTGATACTTCCTATCCTTGCCTAACTGTAGTCGACAGGCTTGGATAAGGTGACAGACTAAACAGGCCTGGTCTTGTCTTTTCCACACAGAGAAACACAGAGGGACATCAGCTCACTGATACAGCAGCTGGAGGTAAAACATCACACATTCACCAGAGTCTTGGCCGTGACTCACCCAAATCCCACATATGAGGTCTGGGTAAAGGGGTCACCTGACTGGAGCATGGCACAGTCCTTCTCCCTAGTCACTGCTGGTTCAGGTCCAACAAATTACTACACGGACATGGAAGAGCCTGTCCCACCTGCACCACAGCACCGGCTCCTGCATCAGTGTGCCCACAGTATAGAGCAGCTGGGACCATTAATGATGCTCTAATAAAGGCTGCTCCATCACTATTGTTCAGTCACATTTGGAAAGGCAGCATCCTTCAGTAAAATGCAGTTTATTTTGGCTACAGTTGTCCTTGCCGTCTGTAAAAATACACCAAAAAGTGTTTAAAAGTAATGAGGTATAACATGACACATATTTTTTGGTCCGTTTTGTGTGTTTGTGAAAGAAACCATGTCCTAAAAAGCTGGATGATATATGAGTTTGGTATAATCTGCCAGCAATAACTTTTCTGTCATTCATTTCTCTTGGAAATGTGCTGTTCAGCCTCTTTCTTTTTCCAGAACCAAAAAAAACAGTTGGGCGAAGGTCATCTGAAATAAAAGTCATCTCCACACAACCATCTTAGCATGCCAGTTAGCTTCTATAAACCAACTTAACTAGCATCTCGCTAAGCATGGCCCAGGACAACATGGCTGGCTCGAGGCAGTGTTTCGGGCAGAGGGAGGGGATGAAGGGAGCGAGAGCTCAGGGTCTGTGCTTCACATCTGTTCCTGTATTAAAGGCATATGGGCCGGTCCGGGCCAACCGCTCATGAGCGTGCACGGACCCCGTCCCGAGCCCAATCAGTGTTGATGGGGGTGATGTAATGGACCTTCGCTGGCCTCCCTTGTCCTCTCAAGCACAGTGCAACCGCACAATACTGTATAGTAGGCCTGACAGGATGCCAGGTCGCTGTCAACACCTGCCCCTCAAACACTGGTGGGATGAAGGGATGCATGCAGGGGGAGTGAAGGGCTGGAAAGGGGGGATGGACCGAGGTTAAAAAAAGAGAGAGGTGAGAGAGAGGCAAGGTGGCCTGTAGTAGCATTAAGAGTCACAGAGGGTTGAAGAAAATAAAGGGATAAATGGAGCAGAAAGCAAAAGAGGAAGGGTCAAAAAAATAAATGATTGGTTTAGATACCCCTGCTCCACTAATCATTTGAAACAGAAAACATACACCAACTCATTCCTCTTGATAGCAAATAAACCAGCAAAATGAATATAATGCAGCTGTGTTTTCAATATTTGATATACTGCTTTGTATTTATGCTGTTTGCTTAAACAAAGAAATACATAAAAATATAGATTTTTTTTAAATTATTTAAATAAGCTTTTTCGTAGCAAAGTTCATTACCTGTTACATCGATTTATGTCTTCTATCAGATCCCGTGTAACTTGGGTTTGTCTTACATGCATGTGCGGCTGTACTGTAATCAGAAAGAGGCCTGCTGCTCTGACCTGCCTTTGTCAGAGCATCAGGAGGCTGTGGAACATGTCCCTGCCACTTTTACAGTATCAAAGACACAGCCATGCCTGGACCTGCACAATTGTGTTTTCATTTGCCCCCACAAACGACCATTCATCTTGGTGGTGTAATGGAGGAGAAGTTAAGGGAAGGGAACAGGATCAAGGGATCCTACGCTTTGGTGGACAGGTATGGCAGTGCGGAGAGGGAGGCCTGACTTGGTTGACTGAGTGCCATCTCAGGGTGAAAGCTTGTGCGCAGCTTGGCTTCTCAGAAGGATAAGGTGTAGTCACTCTGTGGTGACCCGGGAGCTTGTCACAGGGGATGTAATGAGGTCAGATTACAGGCTAGTCCACGAACTGGCTGCAAAAGGTTGGCCCATAATCCCACAGTCATTAAAGGAATGCTTTGTTAAAAGTGGATGGAAGAGAAGAAAAAAAAAGAGATGGAGAGAACGAAGAAGAGGGGGGAATACAAGAGGTGTGTGGGGGAACTCAATAACACTTGATTCGATATGAAAAGCCTCTTGTTGCCACCCAGGAGAAGACCAGCTAGGAAGGATGTGAGGGAAGCCAGCCGAGAGACTCCTACAACCAGGAAACAAGACATGCCTTGTTCCGGGTTTAAGGAGCAAACAGATTAAGATGAATTGATGCAAGCTTAGTGACTTTGGAGAATGGGGGAGAAAAAACGCCCACGGATCAATAAGGCTTAGGAAGCAAGCAACCAAAGACAGAGTCTCCACTCACATTCTGGGGGATAACACTCAGTGAGGGAAAGGGTCTCAGATCTCATATATCCCTACTTTGTGTGGTTTGGATTAAAAAAAAGAGGTTTTGGTGTAGAATAACAGAATTAACAAATCTGAAAAACCAGGAAAAATAAGATTTTAAACAATAAGGTTTTCAAAAATTTAAAAAAGAGGCATTTCAAATTTCTTCTGGCACATTTATGACGTGCTGGAGATCAGAGAATTATTTCTGAAAGTATGCAAAGCATAATAAATTTTAAAACAGGAACAATGAAACAAGGCTTCACAACTCATACGGGCCTTTCACATGAATATTTGCATTTTTTTTTTTTTAATTTACATTTCTGGGGCTTGAAAATGTAAGCGCTTGTACTAACTGTGCGCACTTAAACACACAAGGGCTTTAAAATAAAGCATATGCAGATCACACCAAAAGTCCTATTGCTAGCAAGCTAACATACATCCAGTGTCCCACAGTGCACTGTGACAGATCCGTGCCTAAGCCGGCCTGGCGGGGCCTGCGCCCTGATGTTTGCAGAGATCAGAGAGAATCATCTGGGTTAACATGGTAATTATACGGCAAAGCCCTGCTATCTCAGGCTTGATCTGATACTGTTTTTCTCCTCTCTGCTCAGAGATCTCAGGCCTCCAGTCAGGAGGAGCGACAGCCGTCTTCCAGAGCTAATCCCTCAAGAGGTGTTCTACCACTGTCAATGAAAATGAAAATGCTGTGTGTGCTGGAATTTGATTACACTTCTTTAAAAAAAAAAAAAAAGGCACAAGCATCAAAACTTGGTCTTATCCTCAGTACAGCCCCATCGACTGTGTCAATATTGACAGGCCTGAGTGAATGTCAAAAATTTGCCCTTATTTCCAGAATTAACAGCGGGTAGATATTTCAATAGTGTAATTTATTGTTGATAGCTTGGCTGAGTTTGATGTTAATCTGAAGACTGAATTTAAAGGTGCACCAAACCTGCTGGTGGGTCGGAGAATGCATAACTTGGCTATGTCTTTAATTGACTGTAAAGTTATGCATACTCCTTGTTTTGCCTCTGACCCCTTCGCTAAGCTATTATGAGAATATCTGAACATAATGCATGTAGAATACCACTATGCCTGGTGACCTCGACATCTGTTGAAAATGACCCCATGGCAGTTCCTGGACCCAGGTCAGGTGATTTGGTTTGACCCAGTATGCTGATTGAGTTACGATTAAAAAAGGAAGAGGTGAGCTGACCCCTGGCTGGGGAGCCCATTGTCTGAGGCAATTATGAAAAGGGCACCAAGAATAACATTATACTGCTTTACATAACACGGTGAACTATGAGGACAATACCATGCTGTTGTGTGGAAGTAGAACATTTTCAATAAAATATGGCTGACCTTTGACAGAACCGAAATTAGTATTTTCTTAGCTTCTCTTGTGGTGCTCAAAACACAACCCACTGCTGACCTTCAATCAATTTCAATTTGAAAAACTAATCTGAAATAATATTGTTTGACCTATAATACAGAGAATGATCAAATATAACAACATTATCGCTGTATTAATCATAGTTTCAGCCAAACAAAAAAACTTGTATTTGTGGAATGAGCACTGTATGGCCATGACTGTTATTTCCCAGTATGTTTGTTTATGTTTTTCTGTATTTATTGTATTGTGTATTGTGTCTGTGACCGCAGGTGTGCCCTTTAACCTTAAAGTCATTAGCCTTTGCAGTCTGGGTCTCTAAACTGCATCACGCTGGTGCAGAACACGTGCAGAGAAAGAGATAGACAAAGAAAGAAAGAGAGACAGAGAGAAACAGAGAGCGGGAAGGAGAAGAAGGCTCCAGGGCCAATTACAGCCCAGAGAAAACAAAGGGCTATATTTCAATGATTCCTCCAGCTGTGCTGTTTATGAGCTGTGTGCTTAGTCTCTCTGTGACCTTCACCTCCACACTTGCCCTCTCTGAGGGAAAACAAGCTAAAATGCCCTGATGCTCAATCTTTCATTTCCCCTTGTTTTTCCTCAATTCCCCCTGTTTTTCTTCAGTAGGTTTGCAGAAAAAAAATACTGTTTATTTGATTCAGAGTTCTGTTAAAATTTGTTATTTCACAGTTTTTCATGGCATAGCACTTTTAGTGCCACCTCGACATCCTATTGTGCCATGTATGAAATAGCCTTAGATATGAAAGTAAGAAAAAAATATGGACTAATCTAAGGTTTAATGGCAAGGTGTGTGTCATATGTAACCTTTATAACTTTGCTTGTCAGTCAGCCCCCCCACCACCACACATACACACACATGCACACCGATTACAGACCTCATAAGCAGGGTCTGAGTATCAGTCACTGTGCCCCTTTGACAGGTCTAACCTTCCCAAGCGGCAGGATACACCATCTTCACTGCACTCCTATTGACCAAAGCAATAAGCCATTCTATATGGTGTATTAAAGTCATTTTCCACATGCTACCTCAGCACGATCCATTGTTCATGCAAGCGTCTGCTGACCATGAAGAGAGGTGGAAAGAAAAAAAAAACCTTCTCTGTGCTCCTGGACAAAATTGGAACACTTTGCACGGTATACATCATTTAAGAAATAAGTACACTGCTGGAAATGTTTTTTTTCCCTTCCTGACTTAAAAGGTGTAGTCATTATCACGGTGACTCATAAGCAATTTTGGATAGTGGAGCGGGACACAGAGGTCCCAGGAACAGCTCTACACTTGAAGTCATGTCCTGACAGCCAGGAGAGCATGTTCCATTTATGTTCTGAATCCAGCCTCCTATTACTTTCTCCTTAAATTTGCAAGCAAAAAAAAAAAAAAAAAAAAAATGGGGAAAAGGAGGGGCTCTTTTGTTGGCAAGCAGTGGCTGTGTAATATGTCGAGGCCATCTGCGTAGTCTGGTGGCTGCTCTCCGCTGCTCCCTGTGTCAGAGGTGGTGTTGGAACCGCTGTGTACCTCACCCAGGCCTCTGCTGAAATCAGCTCCAGTCCGGGACCATGTGACAAATGATTCCAATCTAGGCTGAGCGCCCTTGACTTGACCCTGACCGCTGTAGACAATAAGGGCAAGCTCAGTCACTGGAAAAGATGTTCTGCGCTAATAAACCCGAGTGCGGACCAGGGGTAGCAGTGAGCGGAGGCACAACTGGGGGCGGGAGGGTGGTGGTGGTGGTGGTGGGGGTTTGGACAGGAGAGAGGGGGGAGGGAGAGTTCAGGTTCTGACCTCTCAGGTGCAGGTTGATAATGAGTCTCCCTGTTTGCTCTGTGAAAATGACCTCAGAGAGATGAAAGGATCCAGAGCACAACAAAGAGCCCCATTCTCTGCTCCTCTGAAACGGGATCATTCCTGAGGATTGCCTTATGAATGCACTTTCTATTTCATTGCTTTTAAAGGGCACTTAAGCCAAAATACAAACATGTAAAAGTAGTCGGCCGCTGAAACCGAGCGCACCTCTTCTCAGACCCCACGCATGCAAACAAAACAGCCAAACACACACATAAAAGCAGACACTCACTTGCACGCACACGCATGCAAGCAAGCTCAGACACATGAACGCACACACACCAACAATATCCCAAATCCTGCTTGTGCCTCCCCTTGTCTCCTTAATAAACCCTATAAAATGAGTGTGCTCTTGCCAAGCTTGGTGCCGTAAACATGCCACTCCAGAAAGGTTCTGGGCATCCCGCTAGTTATGCTAATGAAACCCCCACCCTCTTCTGTTTTTTCGCTCTCTCTTATCCTGCTGGCACAGCCTTCAGTCTTCTGCAATACACCACTCCATTGTCATTCCCTGCCCCTGTTCTGCTGGCATCAGACTAAATAATACACAGCAAAATGAAGATCCAAGAACCCTTGTAAAAAAACATGGCAAGAGAATAATATGGTTATTATTTCTTTGAACTCAAAACCAGGCCATTGTTCTTCATTTTTTTGTGCCCCAATTTGTAGCAAAATATGGTACAAAATATGATTATCTTAACAATGTGCATGCATGGACGACTAATTATAATGATATAAACAATGTCTCTGAGGTAAGTGATAGAAAAGACACAACAGGAGGTCATACTGTACCGAGCTAAACAACCCAAACGTCTGTCTGCTGAGCTCTGAGTAGTCAAACTTGTTCACAGCCAAGAAGTAGAGGCAGGACTTCTTGTAGTTCCGATTCTGGCATAGTAGAGGGTATCAGCAGGTTCTTTGTCATGGGGACTTTGAGGAACTGAGTGTTGACAGGGGAAAGTGCTGGGCACGACAGGAACCACTGAAGTCTGCTGAACTCTGCTGAGAGTCAATGTGGGAGCCAGGATTATACCCTCCCTCCTTTGGCTCTAAAATACAAAACCCACTTGACACTGCAGCCCAAAGTTTTGTTTGTGTGAATCTAAGTGTGAGTAGGTGTGTGAGAATGCACATTTGTGTGTCTCTCTCTAAGTGTGTGTGTGTGTGTGTGTTCATGTAGCTTCAAGGCCTCTGTGCATGTGCATGTGGATTTCTCAAAGTTCTTTGGTAAGCCAGGGCAATGACGTGGATTTGTGGCTTGACTGCAGAGGAGTTTATCACAGATAATTACATAAGAATGTGCTGGAAAAGGAACAAACCACGGACAGTCTGGGCTGGCAGATGCTGAGCCTCGGCCTACACAGTGCCCCGTGCTCCCTGCACTCCAGCCTCACACACTCCAGCCCCCACCGGGCCTCTCTAAGCTTGAAAGGGCCGCAGAGAAAACAACTGAAACACTGGAGAGCCCAAATCAGCTTCTCTTTTATAGCTCACCCTGCAGCCCCCTTACCTCTCTTTCATCTGCCGTGTTTTTCACACATGCAGCTACACAATGCAGTTTATCGCAAACACAAATAAAATTGCTTTTATATTTTTCAATCTCTTGCTAAAAAACAGCTAAATAAAATATAATAACCGTGCATGTATTTAAATAACCAAAACAGTAAAATAACACATAAATATCACTTTAAAAAATTAATAAATAAAACAAAAATACACAAATAATATAAGAAAACTAATATTTCTATCAACATTATGTGAAAAAGTTTCAAATACAGTTTGGGTGTTTTTCATTTACAACTTCTCCCCGTACGGGTGCGAGAGTTTTTATTTCCTATAAGAGGCCATTTCATTTTATTTAACATCCTTCAAGGTTGAAATACTGAACACACCTCACTCTGACCTCTACGGTTGAAACTCCTCCTCTTTGAGAAGGTGTCCAATGTCAGATGGTATTGATGATGTTTAGTTTGTGAGTTGTCACAGGTACAAACATATTCAGATGTCATATAATTTCTCTTGCACAGTGAGAAAAATGCAGTGTTACCTCTTGCTAGTTGAACTTGCCACACCTTTAAATTCATTTCGAATGATTTCCCATTTGAAAGCAGAAAGCTGAAAAGCTGGCGGGGACCTTGGAGCGTGAGGTTCAGCTCAAAGAGTACTGAGTAATGTTGTAATGTAGTAATGTCAACAAGAAGGCTAACTCACGCAGTCTCTTGCTATCCCTGAGCTCCAGGAAAGGTTTTCCCTTCATCCCCATGAAATGTTTAAGACAAACGTGACACTTTGGAACAATTTGACTTTGTCTGCTGCTAGCAGCTCTGCAGCTCTTACAGGATGCTCCTTCACGAATTCTTCTTCTAAATGAGGTTTCAGCTTCTCAGCTATTAGCTCACTCACCACAAAAACTGCCTGCACAACACTGTCTCTGTCAGAAAGCTGATTGTCAAAGAGAGTAAACTTTGTCCAAGCCCATTTGACACTGCGACTCATCCAGTTCAACTCGTCTCAAGCAGACTGAGACGTGAGACTGGCCTTGAGACCGGCCTTCATCGTGGCCGATGCGTTCCCACAAACAAGCCACATTTGGCCGGCTTGCCTTCAGAGTCAGCCAGAAAAAACTGTTTAACCATCACGCTATGAAAGTGCAACACATCCACATCTGCTTTTCTGTTCCTGACGTTCATCATGTTGCATGTGATGTCATTAGTGACATGACAACTGATATGTGTGTGTTGTGCTCAGGAACCACAAGTCAAGGCATTTTACTTTTTTATTTTCTTTTCTTTTCGTGAAGAAAAAGTAATTGCTGCCTTTAATTTTTTTTATTATTATTTCCAAATTGCTTTGTGGTCAAATCAAACAGTCTCACTGGCAGTAAAAAGCCCATTGGTCAGACAGTCTGTGCTCTTGTCTTAAAGCATGCATTTAACTTTTCAAATATCCTGAAAACGTGATATAAAATGAAATATTTTTATCAACAACAGTGTGACAAACAGGAAACAGAATATATAAGAATGTTAGGGATGTCAAACACAAACCTACACAGTGTTAGAAATTGTTTATAGGACAGCAAAATCTTTGCTGCAGTGGACACATGGACACCTAAAGACAGTCTTCTCACTGTTGACGTGTCCATTCAGTTAGGAGAATAACAAAACATTCTTCTCTAGAATAAATAATGGTTGCCAGCAGCACAATAAAGAAAAAAAGAGTTGCAATACTATTCGAACAGGTTACTGAATGATCTGTCACCAACATAACATCACTTAATGATTTCAGATTTTTTTTAGAGGCACTCTCACTCACACATAAAGACTACCACTGCCATTAAATACACTCCCACTGATGTGTTTACTTTAGCGGCAGGTAGGAAGCAGTTGGTGGTTCAATGGTTTATTCTGTATTATGAAGGAAACCAGGAGCCCAGGGACCAATGAGATGCTTTTGCCAGGTTCCTTCGCTTCTACTTTACCATTAGATTGAGATTATTTGTGATCACTGCTGAGCAGCCCCCTGAATCGAATGAGTGACCCCAAGGTGAACATGATACTATATGGCCCTATTGCAGGTTCATTCAGCCATTCATCCACTGTAGACATCATTACTTTCATATTTTACAGGTGTCTAAAGTGATATGGATACACTGTGTGTGTGTGTGTGTGTGTGTGTGTGTGGGACAAAGAGAGAGAGAGAGAGAGAGAGAGAGAGAGAGAGAGAGATAGAGAGAAATAGCCCATAGTGTAAAGCAGAAACAAAGAGGAAGATAAGCTGTAAGATGAGGCATATTTCATCTAAGTCATATTTTTACTTCATATATTGTCCTTACATTGCTTTGAATGATAGAGTTTTGTATAAAACAACACCGGTACATGTGCAAAGTTGTCGAGGTTTCCCTTTATATGTTATTTAACAGGCATGTGACCTAAAATTCATATTTTTTTTAGGTTAGAGTAATAAAGTATGTAAAGTTCATGTTATAAACACAAGATCAACACATTGATCTTGGTCCTTTTTAATAGAGATAACAGCATGCGTTTTTTGTTTGTCTGTTCATTCTATTTCTCTTTTTTGTGCTTTTATCAATTAAAAAATAGCTAATTTATGTTAAAAAATACAATTATGAATACAGCTTTTGGCAACTTGACAGTTAGGATTTTATCAAAGCTTAAATACAGCGTTTATGTTTCTTCTTGACACAAAATGGTCACTTTCAGGACATCATACAGAGACATCCTGCAGCATAAGTGTGTTGATGTGTGGTGGGAGGGGTCATGTTTCTGTTACAGATGTTGTGGTGTGGATATCTATGTGCCGGTGAACTGAATGAACTGAAATGCACATTTATAAGGTTGCTGGCAGAAAGCCCTCCTCTGCCCTCTTAAGATAATGAAAACAGCAAAGCGAGAAACTAAAATCTGACCACTGCAAAACTGAAATCGCACTCAGGTAGGAAAATGAATAACCTTGTGTACCAGCCCACTGAATTCTGGGTATCAATGCCTTTTTCAATTCGCTTACTTTTTCATCATCAAGGTCAAAAGGCAATTTCTGCAGCCACAGAAATAAATAAAACAGGTTGGCAGCAAATTAATTAGAAAAGGGGAACAAAGCAATGCCTCCAGCAAGTTATGGGAGAAAAAAAACCAAAAAAAACAAGGGTAGAGAATCTCACATGAAAGCTAATTTCAGATAACATCAAGCTTTGCCATTTGACTAACTGGAGCACACCTCACTCTTTATGCAGAAATGTTAGAGTGAAAGATTTTTTGTTTTTTAAAAGCATTATTTTGCATCCATGACAGCAGCCAAAAGTTGATGCTGATTACTAAAGTTGTTTTATTTTATAATAAAAATACAAGAAAATCAATTGTAACTGTTTTTCTAATTAACTCTGTTTTTTTTTTTTTACCAGTGGGATTTTATTTTCTCTTTAAAAAGCCAAAACTGACATCTGTAATCCATACAACATGTTACCAAAATCCAAAGGTCAACCTTTACCTTATTTTTTATATTGACCATCATGGCTGACTTTTGTCTCATGCTGCACTTTAGAGTATTTGTACAATCATTTGACTAGGTAATTGATCTGCTATAGTTATGTTGTTTGAAGGGCTAAAGGGCTGACCTCTTGCAGTGTGTTGATCAATTTGTGAACAGTGGTTCTTAATTTATTATTTTCAGGGATGGGATGGACGTATGTGGACCTGGTGTCTTTGATCTGTGAGGGATGGGGCTCTTCCTACATCATTTGTCCAAAGTTTTGGACATTATAGTTTGACTGGGACCAAAATTTCAGGTGTGAAAGGTCCAGACCACATAGTCAGATTTTGGACGGATGAAAAGAGGTGGTCTTTGCATGGTGCAGTTCTTTTCTGCTGTGAAGGTATTTTTTTGAACAGTGAGACTTCTGCACCAATTACAGAAAATTTCCTCAGGTTATAACATCGTCGTCTCCTCGTCTTGTTTATTTACAGGAGGCCAGATGTGGCAAAAATGAGTCATGGGGGTATTTCAGGAGAGGAAAAGATCAAAAGTTTAAC
>JAQMCX010000048.1:13125650-13191064 GCA_029814765.1 Acanthurus leucopareius | reverse complement strand
TTTATTTACAGGAGGCCAGATGTGGCAAAAATGAGTCATGGGGGTATTTCAGGAGAGGAAAAGATCAAAAGTTTAACTGAAATGAGGTGCAAAGATGTCATCAAAAGTCATAAAAAGGACTGAACGTGTTTGACAATAAAAGCTTCACAGGTGTATTAATGAATGGATAAATTAAAAAACACTAAATGGCTCAAGGTTATTTTCTTCGCCTGTTTCTGGTGTCCTGATTCTGCTCTCTCATTACACATTACAGGACTCTGGGTCCATTCTGAATGACCAACAAATGCACCTGCTACTTTTTTCAAAAGGACCAGCGCTGTTTATCAAAAAATAAAAGAAGGGTGCAAACAGTTTAATACTGTTTAGATGCATTCTTTTGAGAGCAAAGCAAGCACATACAAGAAAGAGAGTAATGATATGCTTTAGGTCAATATTTTACACAATGATTCATTTTGGGAGGCACACCTCTGCAGGGCATGTGTGAAACAATGGGTGTCATAACTGCCCTGTGCAGCTTATTAATCTTCCCTGGCCCCTCTAATCAATCTGTTTCTCCCCTTTGCAAACACTGGTTACATTCCTGCGTTAAACGAGAGACCATCTTTCACTGTGGCACAAAAGGGTGGCTCCAGGATGGTGATGTCTCTCTTACGCGAGGCAGCCAGGAGTAACAGCACAAAACGACTTCCTCAGGATGTTTTTAAATCAATGACAGCAAGATTAAGTAGGGAAAATGTTCCTGAGAGCTGATTTGTTGTCAAGCTTCTGTAGCAGGGCTTCAGAGGACATTAAGTTTTTCTTTCCATGGCTGATTCAGCTGCGTATGAATCAGCTAGGATAAGAGAAGTCATTTATTCCTTAGAAACTGGCTTGTATTTTATTTTTTTGCTCTCCAAATGCCAAAAGAAAATTAGTGAGTGATTACATATTAACTACCTGAAAAAGAGTTTTTAATGACAAAAAAATGTCAGATTTTTTTTTTTTAAGCTGTGACATCATGATATGTTTTCTAGGCTGGGTTTTATTGAGCATGTCCAATGAAACAAATGGTGTCATGCTTACAACTGGGAACCATTTGAGAGGTATGTTGTGAAGTCATTCTGTAGTGCTCGGCTAATATTATTCTATAGATGACAGCAAGGGGAAGTAGCCACTATTCCTGTTATTCCCAACTGTACAGTCATACTGCAGCAATTATTCAAAATCTTTGATTATCCTCAGAGAGACGATGCAATCATGGCTGAAAATCAATTTCAGGGACATCAGGAAAAATCAAAAAAGCTAGCTTAGTGCCAACAGGGCCAAGGGCTTGTGCGAGAGAAGAGAAGGGATTTTTTTCTCATCATCGTTTCGTTTTTTTTTTTTTTTTTTCCTCTGCGAACGGTAATCAGCCAGCAGAACCAGAGAGCTTGCTGTTAGTCAGAGCCAGATCCTGATCCTGCTCAGAGCTGCTAGTGATGTAGAGCCAGGTAGCATCCAATTAGTGCATAGTGTAACTTAATGCAAGGTGCTGGCACTCGGCTCACCGAATCCAACTAGTTGTCATAGAATTTCCACGCTTCTGCTGTCAAATTCATGAACATTTGCTGATTTGCTTTGCCTTCTCAAAGCACCATGAAGTTGAAATGAGACATGCGCCATGTATGGCCATTTTCTGCTAAAACAGATTGGCCTGATTACTGATGAGACAGCAGGCACGTCAGTGGCAGCTGCTTGATGCTTATTGACAACTGTGTTGCTTTAGAACCACATTTACTCCTTTTACATATAGAGCAATTTGTAATGGCACAGTTTCTAAAGCTCTGTAATGGATGTAAATCCAAAGAAAAAAAAAATTCTTTATTCAAGATAAACCAGGAGCATGTACCGTTTTTTAGTAAACAAAGCTGGAAGTTCAATTTCACACTTTCTTTATGTTCAATCAAGGCGTGCCTCTTCATATTCAATCAGCCTGGACTTGTCCAGATGCAGGACTTCTTTCCAACAGCTGAGAGCACATCAAGTCTGATAATTACACATTTAAAGACGGTATAGAAAGGCAACCCCACCCAAACCCTGTGTTACTCACAACAGGCTGATTTGGTAGGAGAGACACTTAATGATATGCCAGAGACGTCACAAATGGCCAACATCTCATTTTTTGTCCCTATTTCATATATCTCAGCCCCCTCCATCTTTTTTTTTTTTTTTAAATTCTATTTCCTCTTCCTTTCCTCTCCCTGAGTGCAAACAGCTGTGAGGACCCTCTCCACAGACTGTGGTATCTGGCAGAAGGCAGACAATTGAGTTTTGGAAGTGGCATGGAACGAGACAAAGGGAGCCTGAGGTGGCTTCCTCCCTCTGTCCCCCCCCCCACCCCCGTCAGGACTCCACGGGCAGACTGCCCACTCTTTCATAACAGCATTAGCAGAGACTATGCAGCAAAAAACAGTGAAAAAATCCGCTCCACCATGTTTCCTCATCAGTGATGTTCTCCCTGACCTCCACCTTTGTTTCAGTGACTCGCATGAATATGGAAGATGAATATGGGCCAACTTCTGAGGTTACGCCAAATTCAACAAGAGACAGGCCTGTCAACCATGAAATCGTCTTTGCAGAGGGAGTATGGACAAATTTGGATTGGTTGGAGGCACTTTCATCCCTGGGAAATTTCCTGACCTTTATTTTATGTTCTAGGCCATAAAGATCAGATAAAATGCTATCGTAACAACCAGTATAAAGGAAAATGGTGGTCTATTATCCTCCATAATTCCTCTCTGGACATCTATCATCATTCACCCTCTACCTAGGCTGCCCAGCAGTCATCACAGAACACCTCCATAGTTGTGCAATCTGTAGATTTCCCCTTTCCCTGTACTTGGTAATACCTCCTTTGACACACTTGGCTCAGCAGCCTTATACCCTTATACAAACACTAAAACACATACACACACACACACACAAACACACTGCTGTTTGACCTCTGAGGTTGTTTCAGTGAGAGCATTAAATACCAATTAGGGTTGGGACAGACCAAGCAGAGTCTGAGGTTGTAGCAGGGCCTTGAGGAGGCCTGTGGGAAGCAACTTATTGGTCCCTGGGCATGTGTGTGAGTGTGTGTATGTGTGTGCGTGTGTGTGTTTATGATTGTGACTTATATCAGTGCTGCAGTGAAGGTTTATGTTATATGAGTGCATGTGTGCGACTGTTTGTGCTGAGATAAGGACATCAGTATCTTAGGCAACCTCTGTGTAGACATCCTCCTACTTTCTACACACATGCAAAAAAAATCCACATCTGGATATTATATTAAATATAATATTCAAGTTCCCACTTGTGATCTCTCTGTGTGAAGCCTGGTTTTGGCTCAGCTTATTCTCTACTACATCTCAACATTTGACTGAGCAGGACGGTTTTGCTTAAGGATAAATTCTGTAAAATATGTAAAATTTAGTGGTAACATCAATGGCAGATGTTTAGACAGTCAGTCTTTATAAGAACCAAATGCATATACTGTAAAGGTTAAAATTGTACTCCATGCGCCCTGACGACCACATAATGCAAATTTAGTTTTCAGATGGTATACACATAGGCTCTCTGTAGACATACCACCGATTTCTTGCAGCCTAACTCTAAACTGTTGAAGAGTCGTGGCTCTACGACCTTCGCTGCAACCAAACTAAAAAACAAGCTTAAGAATAAATCTATGCGAGTGGAAAACGCATCCTCTAAGCAAACTCCAAGGTCATAAAATAGTATGAATAGTACCACAATGATGAGCAGTCTATATGTGCACCTGTTTGGGAGTTCATTCAGCCTTTAGCCTTCAATAGCTGTAAGGCTGAAGAGGTGCCATAAGATGTCAGATGTAGGTTAATTGTCAAAGTTTGAGAAAGATGATTTTCTTCTTCTTTTCTTCTGTTGTGTGTATACATGACGAATTCAACTTTTTTAAATTCAGCACTTTCAGCAGAATACCAACTACCAGAAAGTATAAATTAATTTGTAGGTTAACAACTGTTTGAATGTTGAGTGTGTGCTGTATTTTCCTCTGTGCCCATTACTGCATTTTATCAAAGATATCTAAAAAAGGCTCTCTCTCTTTTCTTTCATTCTCTATGGTAACTTTCATTCCGGTCACATGGGTGCATGCTGTAATAACTCGGTTTTATGTTCAAAATAAAAAAGCAATACAGGAGAAAGAATATTAGCAAATGCTCTGAAGGCAACCCTCTGAGAAATATCCGTTTTCGGCAGTGAATCTTGAGGCTGTGTGTGATGATCTGCTGCGGTTATCTGGTGGTTTCAGAGTCATGCCCTTTACTGTCCCTCTGCTATTTACCCACCAGACACACACAGCGTGATAAATGTTTCGTCTGACCTTCTAAATTTGTTTTCCTTCCTCTTAACTGTGATTTTATTTCCCTTGGACGGGCCAGACAGTGTGTGTGTGTGCGTTTGTGGGTGTCTTTGTGCAAGAGTGGATGTGTGTGTGTGTGTGTGAGTGTATCAGCTAAAAAAAAAAGGCAGGCTGCATATTCAGACGAATAAAATTTATCATTTCCTAATTGCACATTTCTTCCATTCAAAAAAAAAAAACACTGAACAAGCAAAGGAATTGAAACAACCACTCACAGCAGCACTTAAACATCCACTGACCATCCGTCTGGTGTGTCTCTACTTCAGTCTGCTAAGGGTTAAAGTCGCCACAGGCCAGAGCAGAGTCAACATCGGCCACGGCTTGGCTGGCCTACCCTGCCAGATCAATATCTGCAAATAATAAATTAGCTCCCCAGAGGGGTCGCACTAAACCTTCAGCAACACTGCCCTGGAAAAGTCCACAATTGGTGTGTTCGAGACTCAATAAGCCAGGTGAATGACTGTGCAGGGGCACATCTTTAGCACTCCATAATAGAAAATTAATGGTGCTCAAATCAGTGCTGAGGGCACCCTGAGGGTTACCTAATAGGCCTAGTTAGAACTGTCATCCCTCCTAGAGTCGCCTAAAATATCACATGCAAACACAGGGAGCCAAGAAGAGAGGGAGGAAATGGGGAGAAATATACAGTACGTGTGCATGCAAGCCTTTGTGTGTGTGGGTGTGGGTGTGGGTGGGTCAGCTGGGGTAAAGGTGAACAGGGAATGAAGGAATCAGAAATACGGACAGGTAACATGGATTACCACCTTTAGTTAAGATGCTAATCGTTTCAGTCCTGACTGAAAATAATCCAACACTGTGTCTAAATATTTTGACTGTCAATCTTTGAATTAGCCTGCTAGCTTGTTTTTAGCACACATCTGTTTGTGAGCCTAACAAGGATCGCACTCCTTCCAACTCTTCTGTCAAACCACATTTTTTTACTTATTAATTCCTTTCACTAAAAGAAAAGACTCAGCAAACCATCAAGTCAAATTTCTAGAAAGTAATCAGACTGCTTTATGTGAACTGACATTCAACTGTTGCAATACATTCAGAGTGCATGTTCTTGTTTGCTTATCCCATTAATATTTCACTGGATTGCATTCACTATGATTACTATTCAGTATTCATTAAGCATTTTCATTCTTATGTATTAGTTATTATTCAGTATTACTGATGGTCAAGTGTAAGTCAGACATCCCTTACTCCACTGAATTTGTAGTCAAACTCAATTCTGAGGAATAATTCACAGCCCCATGCGCACAAGCATATCCATCCTCTTTATGATGGTTGTGACAGTTTTCTACAAGGAACAGACCACAGAGAATCATTTACTGATTTTCTTAGCACTTAATCTGACCAGATTTTAAAATGAACAGAATTTTAAAAAAGCAATTCACCAGATTTGTGGCTGAAGGAAATAAGACTCATTCACTTTCAAACCTTAAAGACATATATAAAGCTAACATAATTAAGAGTCTACATTTAGCTAATTATTAACACACCCACATTTATGCAACCAAATAAAAACACTAGCTGTGAGTGAAAAGTCATTTGAAGAGAAAGTAAATCCTGAAAACTCTAAGTACATGATCAAATATGAAGCAGAAATATGTGAGTATATCATGCTGGCTGTGCTCAGGCATAAACTTGTGCGATCCAGAGGGCTGTTTAAAAGCAGATCTATATGCCCAACAGACTGGTAATGAGCCTTAAAAGCACATGTGATCACTTATTCCAACTGGTCTATTCCCCTTCTCCACAAACACAACTACTGGATTCAATAAACATACTTCATATTGATCCTGAGCCACCCGGCAGCACATGAAGCTCTCTTACCCACAGTCAACAAGATTTATTACAACTTTGCATGCCGAGCAGAAAAGAAGAGCCACACACACACACAAACACACACACACACACACAGGAATGTGTGTACGCACATGCAAACAAATGCCACACATACAGAGAAGGCAAGTTTAAATACCCAAATGATTTCTCGTCAATGTGCCCCACGCACATGCACACAACCTTTCGATCTTTTCCCCCGACCCTAATTTGCTTATGCATTAATATCAGAGGGGGTTGGGGGGTGTGTGTGTGTATGTGTGTGTGTGTGTGTGTAGGGAGGGGTTTGCCTCCTCATCTCTCCTCCTATTCCCCTCAGGTCTGGACTTCGGTGAAACTGTCTGCTACATTGACACTGAACTCACCCACATGCCGCCACTCTGCCGTCCTCTAGTGCAAACAGAGTGTGACGCTCTCCGCAGGCCACTCGAGAAATTTTCAGAGATGACGGAAGATTCTGGAACAAACGCGGCACCAGCTGGAAAAAAAAAAATTAATAATAATAAAGTTCCCAGTGAGGTGAAGCAACACACTACATCTCTGAGTTGCTCTGTAGTGAAGTTGGTGTGCTCCATCAGCCTGGCAAACATCCCGAAGACGGGCTCAGCTACTGTAGATCCTCTCAGCACAGATGAAGACAGAGCAACGTGAACAACAGAGGGAAACAAGAAAGAAACAGCATACTCCTTTATGGCGCTGAGCTGTGTTGATCTGATGTTTTTAAGTCCCTGTGTGTATGTCTGTCTGTCTGTGTGTGTGTTCATGCCACTGCCACAAAGAAAAAAAATGAAACAGCCTATGAGAAGAAAAGAAAGCCTGGTTCCTCATCATGCGCTTGTTAGCTTGTCCAATCTATGGCAATCAGCACAGTCCCAGGGGTTGAAAGACACGAGATGCCGGGGAAAGGGAAGCCAAGGCTGAGGAAAAGATCAATACTGCACTGTGAAACAAGAAGTGTGGGCTATTTACTCTCCATTGATCTGATGATGCTGGAGAAACACCTCACTCGGCTATTAAATTGAGGGTATAAGTCTACTGTGGAGGGCTTTTTTTCTTCCTCTCTCTTTTTCTTTCTCTCTTTCTTCACCCCAAGGTCAAGAAAAAGCTAAAAACATCCACAAACAAACAAAAATGGATTGCTTGGGCCAGGGAAAGTAATTAATCTGCATTAAAATGCCAAGGGAACAGGCACTAACTACCCATCTTAAGTGAAGTTTTGCTCAGAGCGACAAGAGACCCAGGACAGGATGGACTACTAGAGGACACAGTGATAAATACAAAATAGACTGCTAGCATTCAGCAGACCTTTAGTGGAGATACTTAAAGCTACAATGTCCACCTGCATAACACAGTTTTTGGGTTTATGTTTTATACTCTTGTTGTTTAAAGCAATGTCTGTGATGATTTAGCCCTTTTATGGTGCGGATCATTTTTGAGAAATCAATGCTTTTTTGTATCTTTATATTGCTCTCCTGATGAGCTGTACTAAAATCTAGAATGATATTTAAAAGACTGAAAATCACTGTGTTACGGTAGAATATGAGACATCTGAGTCTGTGCAATGATCTAATGTTATGCTATGATCTAAAAGGTTTCTCACTGAAGAATATAACAATCAAATAAAATTGTCTACCAATCAGAAGGACGCTGGTTTGATCCCTGGCTCCTGTGGTCTACATGTCAAAGTTTCCCTGTGCAAGACACTGAACCCCAAATTACTTCTGATGGCTGTGACATTGGTGTGTGATTGTGCATTTAAGAGTTTATCGCTCCTGATGAGCAGGTGGTATGAATTTGTCAGTGAATGTTTGAATGCTGACTTGTGTTGTAAAGTGTTTTAAGTGGCCGGACGACTACAGAGCTTTTAATATGATACAGATATAAGAAGTGCTGAGTTTTTATCAACAGTCATGCAGACTCTTTAATGCAGGGTTTCATACTAGAATAATGAAGCATGTTACATAAACTTAATCATTTCCACCAACCTGTTACAACTGAGAATTTTCTCTTTGCAACAACAGTTTGACTAGTACAGTCACTGTGTGAACAACTCTCAAGTCTAGTACATCAGAAGAAAAAACGGTGACACCCTGTTGGATTGAGATTATTGGCTTTTCCAGGATGTCTGCGAACTATCTGAATGCTGCTAGCTCTCACTCTTACAAATGTGATGTAGTCAGTTCTTCTAAAATCAAACTGGCTTAAGCTTGTACATCCAACCAAAATCCACAACTTTGCTTCCAGTGGAGTTCAACTTTGGCGAACAATGCTACAAATTTCACCTCAGCAGGCCAGACAGGTCATCCACCTGCTTTAGTGCATGTGTGACTGTTCCTCCAACAGCAAAACATAAAAATAAAGACATAAAACTCATCTCTTGTTTCACAGCATATGTACATGGAAAAGCTGCTGAGATATGGATATTTTTCATGGTGTGAAACTCTTTCCCTCCACATCTATCTTTGCCTTTCTTCTGCTTCTCAGAGGAGTAGCCTTATTGACTGTGTGGCTGTATTACAACAAGCAGTCTCTAATGACTCCCTGAAGACCTCTTTATCCCTGCTGCCCGCCCTCCTTCTCTCTCTCTCTCTCTCTTTCTCCCTCTCTCTCTCTCTCTCTCTCGCTGTGTCTCTCCTTCTTTGCCTGCTCTTCAGGCTCCAGTTCAGCAGCTAATTAACCCTCTCTAATAGCGTAGATTACATTAGCTTTGAGCGGCTCGCACCCTCCACCGGACTCGCACTGCCACACAATGAACCCAGCCTTGCTTTACAAATCTCCCCCTTCACAAGAGCACAATTATGAATTCAAACAACTTCTTATCCACACTCACTCATCCAGGGACAGAAACCCTCCTCTGCAGCCGCCCCACACCTCCCCTGCCACCCACCTCCCAGGCCTTCAGCAGGGAGTAATGAGAGAACTGAAGAGAGGAGACCACACAACAAGACTGCCATGAAGGGGGGGGGGGGGATATCGAGGGGGGGTTGTGGGGGAGGAAGGGACCCCTATTGGGTAAATCAGAGAGGTCACTATAGGTGTTTCATTGGGTGAGCCTACAGAAGCCCACTGATAACCCTCCATCTTAACATTCCTATTCAGAGCAGAATGGAATCTTAATTACTGTGGGCGGATAGAGTAAGAAGGGGGAATACCGGGACCAAATGGAGGTTTGTGCTTTAAGTAGTCAAAGAGAGGGAAGTAGACGCAGGAATAAATGACTTAAACCACTGGAAGCTGTTTTCTACACAATGACAAGCTGGCAAGGGAACCCGAAGGCGTAACGAAGACTTAAGGAATATGTTTTTTTCATAAAGTTGCAGATTGTGACGGATCAGACCGTTTAATCAGACCAAACAATCCACAAAGACACATCATGTCTAAAAACACACTTCTTTTGCCAAAACATGCAGGGTTCCTGAAGCTTTTTAAGAGTAAAATTTCCAAGGTAAATCAAAAATTTCAAAACTCTCAAAGCCTACATCATCACATCTAAATTGTTACTATAAATGCATTTTCCCAAAATAAAATGAACAGAAATCCTTTACACAACAGCAGTCCTGGTTTACTGCCAATTTGTTTATTATACCAGCTGTTCATATTAACTTTGAGTGTATGGCTTGATTATGATTATTTCATGCTTGCTATCTTCAACGTCAGGAACAAAACAAGTTTGATGACTTGATTATTTAGTTCCAAATATTAAAAGATCTTTTGTTGATATGACTGACTGTAAGGATGAGATATTTGGTTATTTTGAAAATCACGTTTTCTTTTTAAGGAACATGTTCAAACATACACATAACCTTGAAAACATAGTGGTAAAAAGTGGGCATTTTCCGACTTTCAAGACTCTATATGAACCTTTAAGAGGAGATGATTACACAGTATTTAGTAGCCCATATTAACGCTATAAGAGGAGACTATGGCTGGTTAGTCATCTCTGATGCAGTGGAGCCGTGCTGTATAATAGCGGTGCTACCATTAAACTGCAGGAGTCCCACCACACTGTGAGAGCGCTCAAACCAATGGAGTACCTATGAGGGGAGAAACAAACCCTGAATAAATGAGATAAAAACATGTTTTAAATCTTAAGATTTTTCTCTCTTTCAGTGCTTAAAACATTTAGTGGTGTTTTTATGAATGATAAAGAAATTAGAGTTTTGCTGAGGCTAAAAAAAAAGAAGCAATGTATCGAAGAATGGATGTAATCTGCTCTGTCTTAATGTAAACTGGTACATTTGTAGTGAAAGGACATTCTCATGTTTCTTTGTCCGAACAAGTAATTTTCCCTCCGTCCCCTCTTCTGTGAGGCTTGCCATAGCAGCATTTTCTGCAGCACAGAGCACTCTCCTTTCTATTTCAATAGGACAGCTCATTTGCTAGACTCCTAGCCCAAACTGCTGACTGAGTAATTCAGGGCTGTGTACTTTTGTGCGCGTGTGCACGGGCTTGTGCTAAAAGAGAGAATAGGGGGAGAAAGGCACGAAAGAAGGATAGGCAAAATGGAAGGAAAGAGAGGGCGAGAGCACACATTGTATCATTAAGGTACTCAGAGATCATTAGATATATAAGGGCACTGCTATGCAAGGTCAGGGCTGCTGTGTTTTTCTAGGTCGGCAGAGGAGCAGTAAAACCCGTCTAATCAGCCGCTTCTCTCTCTCTCTCTCTCCTCTCTCCCCTCCACCATCCCTTCCTCCTCCATCTAGAGGTGGTGTGGATTACAGCCCAGTTTATCCATGCCCCTGTATGTATTTATTTACTAACATTATCAAGGCTTACGAGCCAAGGACACGGTAAACCACACAAAAGGCACAGAGAGGCTTTGAGCTAGATATTGGCCTCATTATGGGGTAAAGTTGTTGGCTCCCTGTCTCGCTCCCAGGATGTACAAGGCTGCTTTAACAGGTGCAGCACATTGCCTGACTATCCAGTATTTTTTCATTAAGGCCATCCTTTAAAGTGGAGTTTAACACCTGGCAGCCCCATAAAGATGGTGTATGTGTTGGAGTCTGTCCTAAACACCAACACATGTAGATTACACATGCCAGCTAGATGGAAAGGACATGAATTCTATTGAGAGGTAGAAAAGTAACCGAGCAAGTCTTTTTCCAGACACTCAGACTGAGGCTGCATATTAAAACTCTTTTCTCATTACAATAAAAAAAATGTGTCTGCAGCACCAAGTACTGAAATTTGTCAAGCTAACTGGGCGGTTTCATGCTTTTGTTTACTAAAATGTACGAAAATGTACTAGAAAGAACTTTTACCCAGTTATGAGACAGTTTAAATTCAATACTGACGACCTTATGACCCTACATAGGCAAAAAAAAAAAAAACATCAGGGAGAAGACTGTTTCTGCATACTTCTTCCTGACTTGTTCAATGCCTGCCATTGGGCTGAATACCTAAAATTAAAACTATCTTTTCTGGCAGAGCACAGAGGACGACTTGAGGTTTGAGAATAAGCTGCTCTATAGTCTGCTGGTACAGCTGCAGATACTTCTGTTTGCCATATGGCAGCAGAACAACTGGCTTACACTGAAACATGCTATGTTGGCCTTGTCACCAAGCTATATTATTATTATGAAGACATAACATTGCTTTACCCATAATTATGTCTCCAAATGCTCTTATATGGTTTCTATTTTGTATTCTTTTCTTGTTCTAGTTTTATGTACCTTGCCATGTTACTTGTCACTGTGCTGCTGCAACCACAGAACATCCCCACTTGGGATCAATAAAAGGTTATCTTATCTTTTATCTTGTCTTTAGGCAGTTGCTGTATAGCTTTTTGGCTTTTTTGCTTCAGATACATTAAACGTTTACCTTTTTTCTTTAAAAAGATGATTTTATTTAGAAACATCTTCAGATTTTTTGAGTAAGATTTTGAAGACCATTGTCTTTATCTAAAAACATGTAATGTATCACATGTTTTTTTGAAACACAATACACAGCCCTGACCCAGATGTGTAAACACTCATTCTCCATCCCTTCTCTCCTCATGTGACTGAGGTCCATGAGTCCATCGAAGGACAAACTGCTGCTGGCCTTGGATGGCAGGGGCGTGATGTCGTTGATAATGTGGCGTGTTCATCAAGATAATGATGGATGGCCTTAAAACAGCCTCTGCTTTATAGAGATGAATTTCCTGCTTCACTTCTTACTCAGCACATTGGCCTCTCGTCCACTCGAACACCCTCACCCAGCCCGAGATGGAGATTAGCAAAGTCTGCCTGAAAAATGGACTGAACTAAAGCTTATCAATCAAAATCGCTCCAGGCCTATGAAGACAGACCACGATTACCACATCGTCAGGTCAAGTTACAGTTTAAATCCACACCTTTCCTGACTCATATAACACAGGTAGTGAAGACTTTCATGACTTTAATGATTTTAAGTAATTAACTAAAAGGAATTAACTTCATTTTCAAGAAAAATTCAAGTTTTCATCATATTTACATGGGAGATTCCAGTGGTGAGAATCATGTTGTCTTCACTTAGAGTTTTTTGAAGAGGTTTGCAGAAGTCTGACGGAGAGCACCATCACATGGTGTAGAGGTTTCCCTGAAGCTAAAGATCAGAAAACCAACAAGCTTCTGGTGGACTGTTTCTTCAAAGCTGGTACAAACGGAAAATGTTAGTTGATCACATTCATCTGCAGCCCAACAGCACAGGATACCTACACAATCAGCATCGTCTCAGGGTGGGCACCTAAGATTAGGGCAACAAATTCAGTAACTGATCAAAGGTAAAAAAATTGCCTCTGTTCCTGAGTAATGGCATCAGATAATGACCAAAAAGGGTTTTGCAGAACTCCATCATGTTGCAGTGAAGATGGCCATTGACTTTTAGAATTTCACTTCATCACTTTATCCTCATGGAAAATTGTGTGAAATTCTGTCATAATTAGTCTATAAAATTTTGAGTTGTGGCAAAAAAAAAAGCATTTAATGAGGTCACAGTGACCTTCATGTTTGACTGAAAACATTCTATTTAGTTCATTCTAGAGTCCAAGTGGATACTTGAATAAAAAATTAAAGAAATGCCACCATGGTGCTGCTGAAATATCACAGGCATGAGAATGGGCCGAACAGTGACCTTGGCGTTTGACCCCCAAAACTTAATCGGTTCATCCTTGAGTCCAAATGGATGTTTGTGCAAAACTGGACAAAATTTTGAAAATGGGAGTGACGGACATATGGACAAGCCGAAAACATAATGACTCTGGCGACAGCGTGTCAAAAATCACACATCTGAAATCATCACCTTACACTATTTTCTAGTGTCTTTTGGTGTTAAGTAATTAGAGTATTAAACTGCAGTACTGATGGAATGACATTTGTGTGCTTGTATGGGATGAAATGAAAAGATAAAAGAATGAGTATAAAGGAGAGAAACGGTGTTTAAAAGAATTCCTCTCCTGCTCTCAACCATCTCATTAGGCTAATGTTTTTTTATAAGCCACTTGAAATGTCAAGGCATTGGTGGATTTAGTGTAAACTTAAATTCCATTACCTGGCAGGCATTAATTGCTAACTGAGCCCAGGGATCTTTCCCCTGGGGCCTCTATGTTTCCTCTCTGTCATCTGGCTAACTATTCTGTCTAGACTAACTTAGAGCACCATAATCCACCATGGGGATCAATAAACTGCACATAATTCAGCTCCAATAATGAGCTTTCACTTCACCACAAGCGCCAGCCCACTTCCCAAGGAACCGGCAGGGGCGTAAAATGATAATGTAATTATTAAAAGGACAGAGAAAATGAGTAAGCACTTTCACACAGAGAGGGAGGGTGAGCCCGGCCTCAATTAGACACACTTAAAGCTATCATTGTTATTCGAGACAAAGCTAATCAAGGAGGAGATACAGGGGCATCCATTTCAGCAGGTGATGGAATGACGCTCGCTGGCTCTCCCATTTCCCCAGGCTCATGATGTTATGAAGGCCGCCCTGCAGTCACGCGTGAGTGGGCACTCTTTAATGGAGTGCAATAGATGTGGTTTCATCCACCAATCAGGGATAATCAGAGGAGGGGACTTGGAATGGAGAAATTTAAGATTCACTCTGCCTAATAGCAACACATAAAACCCTAAGTGTGAGGGATTATTTTACACCTGCAGTTTCCATTAGCAGTGCAGGAGTGGAGAAGTTACATTTTGTGTGTGTTGCGGCTATCGAAAGAACTTTCGTCCAACATGAAATACTTGAGTCTCTAAAATGTCAGCGCATATTTTTTCAGGCACGATCCTGGCCATGACATCCACAGATCAAACCAGCGGCTGCTTTTAGACCAGCATGATAGATTTGGTGTGTGACAAAGTGAGGTTTAACCCGCGGCCTTATCTGCTAACTACTGTTTCTCCAATTATATGCATCCTTGAACTCCAGTGAATTCAAGAGGAGCTAGCTTGTTGTTGTTTTTTTACACCCAAGTGCTCCTAATTCATCTGCAGGCTACAGGAGGTCTGGGGTGGATAAATCAGGCCTTTACGGAAGGATTGCTCCCACTGTTTATCTGCTGGTGACATTTGCCGCACAGCCCCAACTGCACCATAATTACCCCACTTATTCACTAAACAGGAATCATGCCTGGCAGGAACCCCCTGCCACAAAGGTTGCAGGACTTAAGGCTATATTCTGTCTCCAGAGTTCAATGGCCACGGCTTCATGAAAGGACTCCATTCATTTGGACATCAGCATGGGTTCAATTTAGCATGGTCTAACAGAAGACAGGGGGCTAAACTGACTCGCCTCGATAGCCGGAACAAAGAGCATCATGGCTGATGACGATGACGAATTTACAGCTGACTGCACATGCTTTCCGAACGCACACGGTACACCTTGGCACACTTCGAATGTCACAGTTCCCACTGAGGACTGGCATTTTCAGTGGATTTTTTTCTGCCCCTGGAGCCAAAATGCTAAGGAGTGGATAGCTATCTATATACGATGAGGTAAACTATCAAAGAAAAACAACACAGAGAAAAAACGTCATTATTTCGCTCTGTTTTGATTATGTGATTACTTAAAAGACATTATAATCTTGTATAAATCTTTTTTTTACCTCATTGTCTCTCAATCACTGCCATTTTAGATGACTTATTGTTCATATAAGTTATTGTCTAGATAACACACCCAAACTAAGCTTAACCAGGAAACTGCCAATTAAAACAGAGGACAGGGTGTTTCTCCAAAACTCAATGTGCACCTCTTTATTTTATTTGCCCAGAGTTCTGCATAGTCTAAACTGTCAAAGATACACCGCACAGATGGATGACGAGTGACAAAGGGATATTTGGTTGAGGTTGTGCAGTAATGAGTGTCACGCGACTCCCACATTCAAATTTCAGACTGCCTCTCCTGATCCTAAAGCTGCAATCAACACTGGGCCATCTGCAACACTGCAAATTAACATAATTGGTGTACATTACATGCTTATAGAGAGTACATTTTTATCCACTATTCTTCATCCTTAACAAGATGAGCTGCGGAGATACGAAAAGAGCAACACTGTTGATTAGATAAGGATTGTTGGAGCAGCAGTGAGACTTGTTGTCTTGGTGAAAATGAATGAAGTGACAATTAGAGATTGGTGAACAGCCAGGTGTGAGGGCCAGAGTGCAAGTAGGCCAGTGTGCATCTGACACAAGCACCTTCTCTACACCTGGAACTGAGGCTGAGGTGATAGACAGCCTGGCCATCTTGTCAGACAGCTCACAGACAGAATGCAGGCAACACTTAGGCCTCTTCCAGATGCTTCACCAGAATAAATTGAACTTGATTAGAATTAATCACACTCAACCACGTGCAATTTGCAAATATCAGGGTAAATATTCAAGGAAATCTGCTTAGAAAATTGTAGCCATGAACAAAGAGGAAAAACTTGAACAATGGAAACATAGTTTTGACAATGTGCCTTGCACATGCAGCATCTTTTTAAACTAGAGAGACCCATTTAGATTTGGATCTGTCACTCAGGAGCTACCATTTTATTTAAAATTGCATTTCATATGTGGCAATGACAGATTTTATGTATGAGCAACAATTCCAGGAAGCAATGGTGAGGGACAAACTGTGGTTCATCAACTTAAATTACTTGAGTTGCCTAAACAGGCATTAACATGGTGAACACGGGGCGTAGAAACACTCATAGCAACACAACACTATTATAGGTTTCACATCAAGTACATGAAGCAGTCTTTAAGAAGGTAAAAGATAAGAATTTGTCATAATAGAGTCGCACCACTCACATTAATAGAATTAATTCAGGCTGAAGAGGCAAAGAAAGTCACCATAAGTTAGCTGTCTCGTTCCCTGTGTACACCATGAAAAGATGAAGTATGCAAACTGCCTGATTTTAAACTTGTATCTAATTGTCTCACGTCATGGGTCTGGGCCAGGGCATTGTTGCTTGAAGAATAAATTGGGTAATTCAATTAAAGTGCTTTCCAAAGACACATCATAAGTGATAGAGAATGACTCTAACCCAGACCTGAACTCCGTGTCCCCCCCATCGCTCCGCTTGCCTGACAAATGGATGGCGGTGTATAATTGAAACACATTGCTGCCAGCGTAGGTCAATAACATCACTCTTTCTGCTCACCAGCACCAGATTAACAGACTTTATTTTATCTTCCCTTAGCCTGTCCCAGCTTGACAGAGCGGGAGCGTCAGCTGCTTATCCATAAGAGAGGCCCCTTATCTTGAAAATAAACAAATACATAAAGTGCAACAGCCTGATGTCTGTCCAAGCAGTTAAGGGCTACTTAGTTGAAGGCAAACATGTGGGCAGTGTTTTGTTTAACACATCATCATATGAGATGAAGCATAGCTGTCACTTCAGAAAAAAAAAAACAGACAGACATACTCCTCTGCAGAAAAAAAAGATGTGACCTTCTACAAGCAAAATTCTATATTTTCAGAATTAATTCATTGTTTAAGATTTTTCAGATGCGATCCCTGCATTTTTTTTATTTTTATTTTTTTAATTTGTCTTTTGCAAACGCACGGTTTGACTTTTGTTGCTAGCTATTTTATATTCAAAACAAAAACAAAAGACATAGTTTAATGACATTGTGAAGGATGGTGGGAGTATGGGACTTGTTGTCTTCATTTTTTTAACAATCAACATTGCAGATAAAAACGAATGATCAGGCTCCATCACAAGGGAGAATTACAAACAATGTGTGATCAGCTAGCG
The DNA here is from genome assembly GCA_029814765.1 of Acanthurus leucopareius. Classification (NCBI taxonomy): domain Eukaryota; kingdom Metazoa; phylum Chordata; class Actinopteri; order Acanthuriformes; family Acanthuridae; genus Acanthurus; species Acanthurus leucopareius. The sequence continues at coordinate 13,173,614 of JAQMCX010000048.1, read as the reverse complement.
AGTTTGGACTTCCTCCTTCACCCTCTGATGTATGATTTTCCTATGTTTTCCAACAAGTCATAGCAACAAGAGAAGTTAAACAGAATACAACAGTGTTCAACTAAATGAAACACATCATTAACTTGAATAAAATTCCAGATTTATGTGGGATTGAACTTTTGTGATGTAGGAACTGAACTTAAACAATAATTACACATACATCTAGTTGATTTTAAACATTTTTACACAAAAATGTTACATATTATGGCTTTAAACGCAACCATTATTTTGTGAAATAACCCATCAATGTGCTATCATTAGCACCAATGTCATTCAATGTCATTTGCCAGTATTTGTCTAAAAACAAGGACAAGATGTGTCTTCCAACAATCAGTAAAATGTGATGGCATTAAATAATTAACATTTTTGAAAACAATTATAAGGACCCTCACTTCTGTCGATATTTAATGCAAAGCCATCACTGTTTATGCACGATAAACATTGAAGATTAATTAGCATAAGCACAAGTGTAATGTGAAGCTAAAATGGGTGATTATATGTATTTAAGCCCAAGCATAACAAATCTACTGGCTTAAATTAATTTGATAAACAAATGGGAAAAGTAGGGTCAAGGTTCAAGGGTAAAACTCCATTATCTCCCACTCTTCACTCTATGCTTTCATGTAATTATATGTTAGGTTAGACAGAGTTAATTGAATCTGGTCCATTTAATTTGTTTACAGTTTAGTCATAAGGATTGAAAGCAATAATACCCGACTTTCAACATCACACCAAATGAACGAGTAGCCCTAAAATAAATTCCTATAGGGTGTTATGTGCACACAGTTTCGTGTATGTTTGTGAGGCTGTTTCGGGGCACCTGCATGTGCTTACCATAGGGAGCGTGCTTGTGAAGACGGGTCTGTATGTATTTTTGTATGGCTTGTGTTTACACGTTACCACATGGAACACACACAAATTAGCCACGGACGGATATTCAATTAAGTCCTTTGTCAGTGGTCTATGTAGGGGCGGGACAGGATGCACAGTACAGTAATCCGTGATGAACAACAAGGTGGCAGCTCCATTGTCTGTTTGACGGATAGAAATTACTTGCAGCATGCTCGACCAACAGATTAGACCACTGTTGGAGGGCGAGATAAGATGGCAGCTAGCGGTATGGAAGGTAACTCCTCTTCCAGCTCAAACAATGCCTTTAATCCATTTCCTTCTCACAATCAGGTTGTTTGACACAACTTTACAGCTTCCCACGCACTCACCCTCTCCCTCTTTCACCTCATTTATTCCACCCATTATCGAGGGGAAGGCTCAAAGCAGAAGAGACTTCATCATGTGAATTAATTTGTGCAATTTATTAGAAGTCCCTCAGCGAATGCCAAAGAGACTTTTACTGTACCTTTATTAAATGTATTAGAATTGTAACTTTTTTTTTTGGTTCAATTCATATTTGGCTTTCAATCAGTGTAACTCCTGGCCAGATGAGTTATATCGCAAAGTACAATTTTGTGTTTAATTCATTGCTTACTGTCTGCTTGTCTGCCAGCCGCAAGGCTCAGTTCTCCCTTCCAGTTGTATACGTCTTTATAGTATTTTATTATTGAATCATGACCTTGGCAGCGATGCATTCAGTTTAATGAAATCACAGCTCTATAGATTCACATTGCAGGGGTCTGACCTTAAAAGCTGTCAATTAAGGGAATGAACAAGTATTTTAAAAACAATATGACTGCAAAATCCTTGAATAAAAATATAATACCGTCTTTTTAACTGAAGTGTAAATACTGCCTCTCCAACTAAAGCACCTATACTCTTCTCTTTAACTGAAGTTCTACTTTTTGACCTACACATAATTCACTGTGTTTTAGTACTCACGGTGCTCAAGGACTACCTCCTTTGAATTACTAGGAACTTGTATGTTTTCAATACCCTCAAATACTGAGTAACATTCTGGTTCCCTGTGTGTACCAAATACTACACTTTTCCCTGTTTACTTTCAGTTCAAGACTATTCAGTCATGACAACCTCACTCAAATGTAAAAATGCAAAAACAGGACTAATGAGTATCATTAATGACCTGACAAAAATAAGCTGCAAGAAAGTGAAAGCAGCTTGGAAATACCAAGTGTTAATGGTGATACACTTCCAGATGTTTGCAGGAAATCCACAGTCAATTATAATTGTTCAGTTTAAATACTCTCAACTACAGTCTTTATTTTTGACTCTTGGGTCGAAATAATTACATTAGTATCCCAAAATGAACTACTGTATCCAAGTACAACTTGTTCAGTTTTTGTTTTTTTGACTAAAATAAAAGATTGTACAATTTGTTACTGTTGTATTAAAATAATTCAAGGAGCCAACAATCGAACCTATGATATACCATAATTTAAGTCGGGCACAACATATGTGGTATTAAACGAGTGCAGTGCAGATTGATTTATGCATCAAATGCACCAGTAAGCAACATACAGTAAATCTTCAAGCACTGTTGACGGATGTGGGTAGAAAGGCTCGTGCGAGTGTGTGCCAACAGTTGGGTATGTAAGTGCTCATGTATGGACCTCCTCCTGTAAGCATTGATCAACCACATCCTCAAATATCCACGCTATGTTGCCAGAAGGTTCCACCAACAGCTGTTTGTTCCAGGGGCAACTGCCTATTTTAAATTTGCTTAAGTAAAAATGATTATTGCCAATTAGATGCCCATTAATTGTGCAAGCATGGGATGCTGCCAGCTGTTTACATAGGGGAGAAAAATAGCCCTTCTTATTTAATTTTTCCCTCAAAGCCAACAGCACAGTCTCCCTCTGCCAGCCGCAAAATATACAACTATTACACTAAAACTCATACTGTAAATGCAAGAGTGACAAGAGAGAGGGTAGTTGCAGATACACCAAAATCAAGCGAGTGAGCATTGTTATCTTAAGAAGATGGAAAAAGTAAGAATTTTCCTAAAATGTTTTAAACAAAGTAAAAAAAGATTGGATCAACTGTGCAGGTGAAGGTTGTGTCTCATATCAAATTTTCCCATAGCAGTAGAAGAAACAAAAAAGAAAAAAATTGCATTTATATGAAAACTAAAATGTAAATTCAACATTTAACTTCAGGGTTACCTTCTTCAGTCTTCATAACAAGAGATTTGAATCAATATTACTATTGAAAAACATGAACCAAAGTTAAAATGACTAAAAGTTTTGTCTGAAGCCATTAACCCACCTAAGCAGAACTTCAGAGGTTTACAGTGCTGAACTGTTGCTGAATTTGTGATGAATGGTTGTCAGCTGCTCTGGCAATCTGGACGGCTTTAACTTGACCCCACAACAATAGCCCAGGACCCCTCAGCTTGTGCCCCAGACCGGCAGAAAGAGCTGAATTTAGTCTTTTCAATGGTTAGCGTCTGACCTGGGCACAGTGTGCTGAGTCTTAAAGCAGCACACTTTTATTCCCATAAGTCCAGCCCCTGCTCAGCCTTAGCTTAGGCTTCCAGGAAGAAGCATCTATTGCAGGTGTCATTAGTTTACCTCTGACCCTTTTCTAAGCCGACCCTATTAGAGGAGTGGAGACTGGACGCAACCTGTCTCACCTCTGCAGATGGGCGCTGAGCAAGCTGATGCTCCAATTTTGAGTAGACTAGAGGGATAAATAGCATTCAAGTTGCCACGCGGAGCCCTGCAAAAGACTGTCGAAAAGATAAATGAATGCTGAAATCGAGGAAAATTATTCAACCATTTACAACCCCTGCTAGCACATCACTGTTATTCTATTTGTCTTTCACCACTTAAACTGTAAAATCATACAGAGTGCTGCGACCATTTCTCTCTCCGGTTTGTTGCCTCACTTCCACAAAATAACACATCATTGAACAGATAGCATCAATTCTGCCCACGGTAATCCCAGCACCTCTGGTTGTATCACTCATTCAATTTCAGCCGCCGGCTACAGCAAACATTACACACTGCATCAAGATTACCGGAGAGAGGCAGAACGGGGGAGAGAAGAGGAGAAAAAGGGCTGTATCCATCATGTCATGATGCCCCTGTTATTGTGACTGATCAAATTCAGTGCAGTGTATGTGCATGTGTCTCCTGTGTGTGTGTGTGTGTGTAAGATGCAAAAACGTAGTTGCATGCACAGGCTGGTGTGATCAGCTTGGTGTGACTGCAGATGTTTGAGTGGATTTGTGAGATTTGCCTGACTTAGATGACCTCCTTTATACAGTAGCTGGGGCCCTGGCCGCCATGCTTGTTTTAGCTGCTGCAATTAACCTTGTATTGTTATAACCCTGCAACCCCACCCACTTAGCTGAAGGGCAAAAGAGAAAAAAATGGCAGGAAAAGTGATTGAAGAACACAGAGGTATGAGACAGATGAGAAACAGGTGAATATATAGGGCAAAAATGTAGGGCAAAAATAGGTGAGAGAAAAAAAAACGCCTAAAAACAAAAAGGGAGTCCAGGAAGAGCTAAACAATTTTAATGATGTGGGAGCTAGAGAATGGAGGAGATTTGTGCATTGGTTGCTTTCCTGCCTCACTGACAGACTGGCTGGCTTGCTGGCTGGTTGCCTGGCTCATTGGTTGGTTTGCTGTACTGTGTCTTTCCTCTGGGGGACGTGGGTTTGTAGTGCCGCCCTTTGAGAGAAGAGGGGAAGATGAAGAGGCAGTGTCAGGCTGCCTTTTAATGGTCAGGAGTGTGGTTAGTTCCACTGACTCAGGCCTCTCCCCCGTGACGCCTGGTCCACTCCACATAACTGGCCATAATTCAACTCATTTGGCAGTTTGAGGTCTCTTAGGTCTAGGGATAAAAAGTGTGGAGAGGCCTAATGGCAGACGGAGGGACCAGCTGAGGGCACTTCTTACGAGATCTCCGCAGGAGAACATTTCTGGAGCAGACCTTGGAAACCACAACGATCAATTAGCTAGTGAACAGGAAGAGCAGGAAGGGTGAGAGGAGAGAGACAGGGGACAGAGACAGCTGAGGATCTACAGGTATGGTATAGGTGTGCGGCTGTCGTATTAACAGAATATTGAAGCCCTCTGCCTTCAGTTCAACTTTTTTAAACTTCAAAGTTATTAAAGAACCCACAAATATGGCATTTCATAAATGCCAATCCAAAAGATATTAAAAATTGCTTTATCCATCAATAGAAGACTGTTTAAATAAATAATATTTCTTGTCTTCTCCTTTAAATAGCTACGAGCCACAAAGACTACAAACCAAAGTCTTTGCATACTGTATGGAAGTAAAAAAAAATAAAAATACATGTGCTGGAGATCAAAGTTCCTGAATCTTTTTAAAGGGGGAGAACCAGACTAATAGTCAAATGCAAAATGTTATCTGACAACTGCTCGAGAATCCATGTGTTGATCTGTTAGTGTTGATTGGGAATGAGAATGAGTCGAGCCTAGTAATGTCATTTAAAAGAAAAGCAGTACAGCAATCTGTTGGTGAACGTTTACAGGAAGAAACCCCCAACCACCATCCCCCCCACCCCACACACAGCGAACACACCTCTGTGGCCATGCAGGGTGCTATGCCTCCTAAGGGGTATTAATTAAGATGTTGAAGGAATAAGTGGGATGGGACTGCAACAGGGCACAGTGTGTGTTTGATAGAAGAAAGGATATTTTGGTGAATTCCAGTCCAGGCATGTTTTGGGGGGCCCTCTGAGAGTGCGTAGTGAGAGCATCTGTGAGAAAAAGAGAGAGAGAGGGAGAGAGAGAGGGAGAAGGAAATAGAGAGATTTCTGAATTTGTGAGCTTGTGTGTGTGTGTGTGTGTGTGTGTGTGTGTCCTTGTGTAAATGAGAGAAAGCCCCGCTGACCCCAAGTTGAAGTGTTCTGGCTACACAATTAAATGGTGTTGAAGCATGAGAATGAATAATCAATCTGCTTTATTATCACTGATGTGAAAATTATAATACTGGCAAAAAAAATGGCAAAGAAGGTTAGAATATTTCTTCATTCTCACAAAAGCCTTAAACAGAATTGCGTACGTATGTGAATAAAACTTTCAGTGAAGAAAAAAAGCACAAAGGTCACAGAATGTGCCTACATGCTTGCACAGAAATATAATTCTGTCTGTGTAAAATATGTCAGTTGAGTATTATACACTCTGACATACCTTCAGTTTGCTCATATGCAGGAAACAGGCATCATCATTGTATCATATCAAGATGGGAACATGAGGGAGGAAAATGTTTAAAATTGACAAAGGAAGAGGTTTTCCAGTCCAAGTGGGTGTAATTTTGGGATTAGGATCCGCTGTATGCTCGTTAGGAAGCATGTATATGATGTGAAGGTTAATCACAGACTATAGCTTTGTAATGCTAGTCGTCACTGCATTGCAGTGCAATCAGCACAGTGAGAAAATAAGTAGGTCAAAATGCGAGACCTTGATTAAAATCGCAGTGATTATAGTGCAGCTTCAGCTCTGATTTTGTGGGTATCCCAACATCTGTCCTCGCGAGGAGGAGCCCATGTGAATGAAAAAAGACACGCAGTACAGAAGTGGAAGCATGCCTGCAGAGATGCTTCGTGGGTGCACACATGTGCATGCTCCCACTCTGTAATGCACAGATGTGCATTATCCACACAAAGACAATCACAAAGACTTATACAGAGCAATCTAAATGCTGTACATTCTACGCTTTCTTTGTCTGTTTTAAAGAATCACACACACACACACAGAAAAATGTTAATTGTATATTGTAAGCATTGTTTCATATAGAATCTCCTCTCAACTAATTAATTTTCTATGTTCAGAAACTGAAAGATTGAATCAAGTAGCATTGAGGCTAAAGATTTCTGTGTAACTTCAAGTGGAAAAAATAGATACACATTTTTCAGATCATTCTGTTTTTTTACGCTACATGCATGATTTTGATGGTTAGGATATGACTGTAAGCATGTACTCAAACAGCATACAAGTATAAAAAACACATAAGTGCATTTTATTAGTGTAAAAAGATCAACAAACAAAACACAAAGACAGTCACTACACTGTCTTTTTCTCTGACCAACAAACAAATGTATTCCATATCTTATATCAAAAGGGGCACAATATTTAAAAGGATGAATTGAATTCTGTACTTAGTGATGGTGCAGAAGTAGAATAACTGCTTGATCGATACAGTTTTTCCTTTTTATCTCTTGTTCCTGCCAAGTTCATTGGGAGTCCATGTGAAAAACAAAGTACAGGGTGAAGGAAACAGTGCTCATGCCATTTACCAGCAATGTGAAATCAATATATATTCTGAAATGGCAGGAAAAAACATCATTGTAAACTAGTTATTGACGTGTTAAAGTAATTTACACTTGCTAGTACAAGACAGATCGTGGCAATATTTATTTAGCTGGCAAGCTGGCAGTGGGAAAACGATACGGCAGCTGCAGCTATCACCAGATGCTGGTGTTACAATGTCCGTCCATCAAACCGTCCCCCATTACCCCCCTTTTCCTACTCTATACCCTCCTCCTTCACTTTCCCAAATGGCTGGCTCCCTTTTCGCTGCAACCTGACAGTCTTAAAACAACTGTATAATTAGAGCTGCATCTGTCACACAGGTTTATTCTGGCTTTCAGTTTAGGAGTCACAGGCTGTGGAAGACACTTGAGGACACAACACCAGAGCAAAGGGAAGCGCAGGTAACAAGACCTTGGCCTACAAAAACTGTATTTTTTACTGTAGTAAATGTCGGATATGAAGGTTTTAAATTAACAACAGAAATTTTAACACATAATGAAGCGTTGCTGCAAACAGTTACAAAGCAGGAAGAAACACCTAATGGCACAAAATCAGACAACATGTGACTAATTTAATTATTTAAATCTGTACAGGACTTTGTGTTAGTCAACTTAAAAGAAGAAAGGAATAAGCCATAGGGTGGGGGGAAAAAAATAGGAAATATGCAGCTGTATAGTGAGCTATCCCACTATCAGCTGCTGCAATTAGGGAACACAATGTAAAATGTCACAGCGGATCTGTATCATCGGCAGCCCTGTCACAGGAAAAGGCCAGGAGGAGTGGAGGAGAGGGAAGGCACAGAGCACGCCGAATCCCATCGGCCAAGCCTGCTTTAGTAACGGGAGAGAGGAGATCGTGTAACGTTAAGGCAGGACAACTCTGAGAGCCGAGTTCAGATGCTGTAATGTCAGCCCACTCCTATTAGGGAGGGACAGAGACAGAAAAATATGATTAACTGGCAATATGCATTAGTCTACAGCAGGTTGATGAAATGCAAGGAGGGCAAAGAAGCGCATGAGGCAGGAATAAATGTGCATGTGTATTCATAAGGTGTGCAGACATCAGTGCAAGAGTTAGTTCATGAAGTATGGAAAATAGAACCACACAAAATACCGAAATAATATCCATATTGTGAGCTGATATATTGTTTGTAATAGCTTAATTTGACGACCACACTTAATTTGAAAGACCACACTTGTGTAAGCTATGGTCTTTCAATGGTTTTAAAGTCTTTATTAGAGTAATTTGCTATAATTTCCTGAACAGACCACAACATGTTAGCTGATTTTTGTACACTTAGTTATTATATCCACATCACTGATGGTTATTAATGAAAAATCAAATTTTTCTAATATTTTTGTCAAAGAGACACATTGTGGTATTTCATTTGTTTCATATCGCCAAGCTTCACATAAATCCCTTCTATTTACTGTATTTTATTTTTAAAAAATCACATTTTACATTAATAATATTTATAATTTCAAACAGGGAACAGTACATTTCTTTACTTTTTTTTGTTTTGTTCTTCTCTGAATTAAAGTGATCATGACATCCTAAAGTGGTCTTGAATAAACTGAACATTTAGTCCACATCTAAGAAAATATATCAGAAATTGCCACTCAGCCTGAAAATAGCTGGGGGGGTTTTTTTGGTCAGAATGACCCAGTGAATAATGGACAAAATGTTTCAGTGTGCTTTGTCGATGAGCACATGCATAATAATCAAATGACATGAAATACATGATATTTATTTTAGCATGGTCATTTCAGAAAAACAATTTAGACACAAAGCTTTTTGTGATTGTCCTCATTAAAATTATAGCACTACTAGTACTACACTAATACTGATATTAAATCATCGTGTAATGTCGACAAAAGATCAGTAAAAATTCTAAACAGATGGAAAGAGACCAAATACAACAGAATATGTTCAAATTGAACCAGATAAAACAGTTTTCCTCTTCTGTCTGGACTAAATTGCTTCCACGCTCCCACTTTCTGTCTATATTAGGAAAATAACGGTGACGAAAGATGCCTTTTAATTTTCAGCTCAGCATCATTTTGACATGTGTAACTGATGAATCTCCACAGGATATAATAAATCATTTGCAGATTTTCGCCCGTTTTTGATCAAGTTAAGATGACCAGACTTCTGCCCAGACTCATTACATTTGGGGAGCAGATTGAAAGCACGCCTAGGCATGCTCTGTTATTGTCATTACACACCCTTCTCAAGCTTCTGAGCAACTGTAGAATTATCACCTCTGCACAAGCACACATAGACTTCCACTAGCACATATATCGGTGCTAACACACAAACACACAAGAGGTAATTATTATATTTGTTTGAAGCAAAAATACACTCCTAATTCCAATTTATGTCTTTGTCTCTTTTCTGTGTTAAAGGCTGCGATCTCTGCATTGTCAAAAATGTCAAACTGCAGGACATTTGATAGTTTTCAGGGACAGAATAGAAACAAAAATGAAGAGACTGTGCATCCTGGAAAAGTATTAAAAAAACAGATACCTGACATGAGGGGCCACAGCATAATATAAGCTCCCTCTAGTGGTTAAAGAGTAGACTGCAAGTGGTGATCATGTTAGGAGAAAAAGTCCTGCTTCTTTCTAGTACTGATAAAAAAAAAATGAAGTCATATTCAAACTTTATTTCTATTTGGAAATCTTAGCTTTTTTTCAGGTTTCTACTGTAAACGTGTAAGGTATCTATTTTGACCTGTTATGTATATAATTTTGCATGTAAAGTAGAACAAGAGTATGTGAAAATATTTCCGGTGAATCAAACTTAGCGGGGGTTAGTGCAGTACAGTATGTGTGTGTTTGTGTGTTGCACGGGGACAGCTGCCTGCCGAAGGAGACAGTTAAGGTTCACTCGCAGTACCACAGAAACCCCCCAGCTGGGCTTGCCACTAAGGAACGGAGATGCCCAGGGAGAAAGATAAAGAGAGGAAGATGTGGAGAGAGTTTAAAAGAGGGAGCGAAAGAAAGAGAGAGGAAAAGAGGAAGTATACGCGAAAGAGGAAAAGTGGAGAGCGTGTGTGTGTGTGTATTCATATTTCGCCTATTTTGCCACAAGCTCTTCAAAGGCTACATTTTGCCTACAACACATGGGGGAATGAGAGTGAAAGTTGAAGAGTTCCTCCTGCTCTTCTCTCTCCTCAATCCCTCCGAACCCATTTTGCTGATTCTTCTTTTTTTCCTCCCCTCTCTCTTCTTTCTTTTTTCAGCCCTCATCTCTTTCCTCGCTTTGCCTTCTTGCACACACAAAACTTGGCAGCTGTTGTCCGGCTGACCTCTTCTTGACATCAATTTCACTAGTCCTGTGTTTTCTTTAAATCGAAATAAAACAGTTCAGCCTCTTTTTGTTTTTTTGTTTTTTTGTTTTTTAATCATGCACATTGCCGTCATTCGTCTGATTTGCTTTAAATGCAAGAACAACATTGGCCGCACTGATAACACCGAACAAGAAACAATGAAACTAAACTAGGACACTGTCTAACAGCGGTGTGAGTCACTTGGAAATCACCTGCACTGGTTGTCTAAATACGAGACAGTCTGGGGCAAGAGACATCGGCAGATCTGTGCTTCTATAAACACAGAACACAAGCAGAATGTTCAGAGAGTGAATACTGATATGGAGCGCTGTGATTCCTCTGAAGAGGCGTCGGCAGGTTAAGAGGATACCTTTTCTCTATATATTTCGACTGTTTTAGTCACGGCTGTGTCTTCTTTCCAATTTCACTTTTTTCCCTCTATCTTCCTTTCTTGCCAAGGTTTATCCCTGAGGTGTCCTCTGGGGCTACCTACTGGATAAGCCATTTGAAATGCATTTTCTAAAGAACCTTCCGTTCCATTTTTGAACTGCTGCTATCTCTCAAAATGTCCTTAAGAAAAAGTGCGAGAGAAAGAGCGGCTGCAAATGTTTTAAACTACTCTCGCTGTACTTTTTTTGTGCAATTTTACTCATACAGAAAGAAGCCATGGTTTTCCCAGCAGCGGTGTGATACAGACTTCTGGAGCTGTGATCTGTGTGGATACGGCAGACCTGCTCTGAGAGAAGCCTCCACCTTGCCTGTATTGTGCAGCTCCACAGGGGCTGATGGAAAGGCCAAGTACACAGGGCAGAGTAGGAATTTGGGTGAGATCATCCACTGGTAAAACGGGCTTAAGCTTCTCCTTAAAGTTGCACACAGGATGTTATTTGTGGTGGAGTTGGCCTCAGATACAAAGTGGTGAACCGATGAAAATCAGCATTATTCTTAAATACTGTGTAATTGATTTAACCAGATTAACTACCCTTATATAAGAATGGCAAAACACAAGAAATGTGACCCATTTAAGATTTTTGGACACATCAATAAACTTGTGGTTTAACCCTACAATGTCTGTTGTTTGCATATTAAATGATGCAATTCTTATACAGTATCTTTAGGTATCTGAGAGATACTAGAGACCTAAAGCCATGATCATAAAGTGCATCACTGTGCCACATCATGGATTGCAGCCTGCTTTGTCAACCAATTATGCCAATTATAGCCAGAAACCCCTGTGGTGTTTTGATAAGACCTTCCACAATTTCTTCCAATGAACCAATTTGTTCCAGTATTTGTTTACAGAGAGAGGCTGTGACTCGCAGCAAAAATAATATTTGTTATCTCTATTTGCCATCAGAGCAGAATGAATCCACCACTGGCTAATCTTAACCTGGCTTTCTCATTGAGGTTTAATCTGGTCATGGCAACTTAGCATCTAGTATGGAGTTTGTCTGTCTATGTGTGTGTGTGAGGCTGTCTGTGATAATGTGTGTGTGTGTGTGTGTTTGCATATGTGTGTTGTTTGCATTTGAGGAGGGTGTGGAGGAGAGGAAGACAGACAAGCCAGTCATCCTCCTCCTGCCCCCTCCCTCTCCCCATCCATGTCAAGAACCAATCACGTGTGAAAACTTGCCTTAACTTCCCTTGCCTGTGTGACTACAGCGTCAGAGAGAGTTTGACAGATCTGTGCGCCACGGAGGCGTCTCCCCGCCATTTGGCATGCCATGCGCGTCTGGTGCGCTGGAGACTGCCTGTCAAACGCCTGTGAGTCGGTGGCGCAGCCAGGGACCCTACGGAGCGCCAGATGGGCCATTAAGGTAGTATTAATGTAGATGCCATCGCTTTTCTCCTCTGACTGGGACATGCTCTCTCGAACTGCGAGCAGCTGCTGCCATTTACTAGGACAGCTTCCTGCTAACTTTGGCCAACTGGCATCACCACTGACTAGCTCTCAATGTAATGATACACTTTTTCTTCCTTCTATACCTGTGACTTTTGTCTTTCTCCCCCCCTCCCCGGCCCTCCCTTTCCAGCGGTTTTAACAGGATAGAGCTGATAACTTCCAGCTTTCCCTGCTGCCAAAGTGTTACACTGACACACTGGAGCTCATGCAGGCAGTGATTCCCTCTCCCTTTCTCTCACAGACACACATTCACACACATAAAAACACCAGCAGTCTAATAGGAGTATAGAAACTGGATCCATCTGTACACCCACTCTTAAGCTCATAATCAAGGCATGATATTCAGTAGTGTACGGTTATTTCTGTTTATGCCCTACTGAGTGCTAATATCATGCTTTAATTGAGAGAAAATTGGCTGTTGGCAAGAATCAGAAAAGAAGGTTACCAAAACCCCAACCATGGATAAGTGTTGCAATCAGTAATATTCTATTTAGTTAAGTAGCCTAAAATGGGATGTTTTGAGATCATTATTCAAATCACATTGACAAAATCCTATTATAAGAATTAGTTTTCCAGAAGGAAATGTACAGAATTATTGATGTGTAATAAATGTGCTTTCAGCATTACATACACTAGGGGCGTATTAGGAAACAGCGGGGCATATGATTCAAACTGAAACAAGGTCACAAACACCATATTCTTTCATTCACACTGAGAAAAATAATGCATATTTCAAGCGCAAACTTTGCATATCATTAAATGCAAACAATGAAAATTGCCTATAGTAAGTTCCAGAGTGCAGCAGAAGTCATCATACTAAACTATTACAACACTGTGGCCTTAAACAAGCCAGACGAGGGAGTGAGTAGTCAGGAGAGGTGGGTTTGTCTTGGTACTTTTTGTGAAAAGACGCAGGATCTCCAGAGGCGCAGGTTAGCCTTCCTACACAGCTGAGACTACCTCTCTGTGTTCCCTCTGTTCACTGTCTCTCACTTGTCTTGCCTCTCTTTTTTTTTTTTTCAGCAGAGCCCAAGCATACTTTGAGGCGCCCCTAGGGGAGCTGGGTATAGTAGTTTAGGTCGCTGTACACCCACACCGAGTTCCCACATACCGCGTAGCTTGTATCTGCGGTATAACAATAGACACGTGATAGAAGTATATACTATACAGTGACTTGTTCGTCAGCTTGTTGGTCAGCTTCTCAGTTACTTTTTCCCTCTTTTTCTGTGTGTGTGTGTCTCTCTCTCTCCTTCTCAGCAGCATCAATCTGAAAGTGAGATGTGGAGGGGGGGGAGCGCCGTCTATGTTTGCGTCTCAGGAGGCAGCTCAGATGAGGACTACAGGGTTGGCATCACCGGTGGTCAGTGTTGAAATCAAACGCTCTGTCACCGAAGCGCAGCGAACACTTATGCTCCCGCACAGCCGTTAGTGTACTTGTGGTATCAAACTGACACTTTCTCCCTTGGCTGCTCCTGACAAGGAATGTCCTCGTCGGAAAAAAATTAGCTGTACCTTGCCAAGAGCACAGCGGCAATTTGTACAGTTAAGACTTGATTTGATTCTGAGTAGATGAGATACACATTTGTTGTTTAGGATAACAAATGCACGGGGAATAATGTAAGGCTCACGTACAGTATCCTGGGAATTATCATTGGAAAAAACTTGCATCCTTAATTGCTGACCTCACACTGTTCATAAATACCGAATCAGCTGTCTGTCAACTCAGTCTGATTTGAAAGTAATTTGAAAAGCCTCCTCAAAAAGTCACTAATCGAGATCTTCCAACAATGCAAACCAATTTCTTCGTAGTTGATTTAGAACAGCAATTGCTATTTTGGTACTGGGACTCAATGAATGGGCGGCTTTCTATCTGGGTATCTACACATATTGAAAAAGAGACAAACTGGCACTAATCAGCGTGTCTGCCAAGTAACCAGTGCAGCAGAGAGAGCCACATACGTTTTTGTGTGTCTGCCTGACAGCTTGACAGACAAGATTAAGAAGGAGAGAGATGTTGCAAAGTAAACTTGAAGATGAGGAAAGAAGGTCTGTATATCAAGTGAGATGGCAAAGGGATCCATTTCCCACAGCTTTATCCAGGAAATCCAACCTGCGTTGAACAGGATCAATTCCTTTATTTACAAGGTGCATGTTATTGCTTTGCCATGCAAATGCTTTCAAAAGCACAGTAATGCCATCCCGCTATTGTGGGGGAATGATCGCTGCACCAGGACAAGCAAGCCAGGCTTTGATGGGTGCAGAATAACGGTGTTACAGAGCTAAGCAATGTGTGTGTGGGTGTGCTGCAAATAGGTTATTTTGAATGTTTTTTTTTAGAAGAAAGGCATTACTGGGGCCTATTGGTGCACCGAGGTATACTTCCAACCAAGGCGATTAACATGAAAGGAAATATCTAATGTTATTTTCCACTGCTGTGAAGAGAGAAGCAGAGAAAAGCCTGTAATCACATTATTATTTGTGTCGGAGATCAAGATCAATCAGGGTTAAAGCGTGTCACAATGTGTTACAATAACAATTGATGGTTGCTTGTGTGGGAGATATACACAGCACAGCTGGATGTGTGATGCTGAGGTTTGGGCGGCTTCTCTTTGACCAGAGTTGTGTTTTACATTATACCTGCATTCTAATTCAACATAAGCACACAAAGGATAATGTAGTCACATTTTAACAGTTGCAAATGTGACTAGCAGCGTTTCCTAATATGCAAAAAAAAAAGGAGGAGGCACCATTGGAAAAACACTAGTGCAGGGAGGCTTCACTCCACTCAGCAGCCTGTGCTGGAAACAAGGCGGCATCCTCATGCATGGGGAGAAACTATAATACGGACTGCATCGACTTACACAGACTAGAGATAACATTTAAAGAGCGACACTTATTTTACAGTATGTACACAACATCAAAAAAAATGAATCAACGGCAGAGGAGAGCTAGAGTTGGAATAACATATAACATTCAAACAAGCATGCACATTAGGGTTTTTATGATCCCCCTGGCAAACAGGTGCAAAAAAACCATCATGTTCCTGCAGAAAGAGTGCCTGCTAAGATACTGTCACACAGTGTATCGAGCTGGTGAGCATGCGAGTGGTGAGAGGGAGATTCAAACTTAATGAGTGCTTTGGCAGCTTGTGTGGAAAAGGCAGGGAGGCAGGCAGTGATTAACGGAACACTTCAGAGTACAAGGCACAGCGGTGCTCAAAGAAAACAGTGATGATCTCCACTTAATCGCGGAGAAGCCCGGAGCATCTGCCGCCAGAGCAGGGCAGCGGCACCGGCGAGCTCCCGCTCCGCTAGGCTGTCATCTCCAGAGAGCTGTGGCCATATGCTCGGCTCTGCCGCAAACTCACAAGAAGTTAATTTTCTGACAAAACACAGGGATAAATATGACATTCAAACAAGTTGTGCTCAGCCAGGCTGAACACGGGTGCCGTGCCAAGCTCAAGCTGCACACGTGTCACACTTAGGAACAGAGTTTATTTTCATGCTCCCACGGTCTCTTTTTTTGCTTGGTTTTGTAGTAATACAGACAATGGGTGGTGCTTTTCAGCTAGGGAGGTGTTAACCTGCTAAAGGAGTGAGCTTTGTTATGCATACAGGGAGAAAATAATCATACAAACAAAAAACAAAAGGCCTTATGATATGCGACACTGGCTTGAAACTATCAAAGCTACTGCGATAATATAGCAAGTGACTACTTATCATCAGATTCAATTCAATGAGATTATATACAGCAGCACGCTGAGAACTAGAGAGGGACTGTCCTGACTGCATTCAAATACATGCCTCAAAATCCTGAAAAAAATGACAATGTCATTGTCCTAATGAGGGGAGAGAGAAAGAGGGGAGAGACATGAGAGGGTAAAAAAAAAATAAGATTAACTTTCATTTCCGTTCAAAGACATACAGCTCCCCACGGTGTGCCATTAAAATAATGTCAATCAAACCATTAAATAGGAGCTCTGTCTAACCTTGTCTGTTGCAGGTGAAATGCCATAGCGGGCCCTAACAATGGGCTCACAGGTGTGAGCAGAATCCCAACACCTTATCACTGGGCCAATAAAGACCAGAATATAGTGTTTCTCAGATCTCAGCAGTCTGCTACCACTCCATTTCAGACGGTAAAGAGAAAGGGAGCCTTAGGGGCGAACTCTGCAGCTCCAGCCTACAGATTCTTTACAACAATAGCAAGTATCATATAGTACTGAGTCTGGGGGATAGCTGGAGGTGGGGCAGCTTTTCTTGTTTTACTAAAAAAAAAACACACTAAAGGAGGTGATAGGGATGAAAAAAGATTGAAGTTGGTGGTATACACAGACACAGACAAGGACCAGGATTGGGCCTCCGCTTGGAGCAATCAGAGTCCACTGGTTTGGCTGGAATGAGGGAAGACGGGTGACTCTGTGATACATATACCACCAGGTCTTATATACTGCCACTGCTGCTACATTTTTCCACTTCAGTATCCTTAAGTTTAGCAGAAAGAGGTGAGGGCTGCGTGCAGTCATGCAGATCCCAGCTGCCTTTATCAGAAAGGAGAGGTGAGAGTCTTGGCCCCTGGGCCTCCACACTGCTGCCAGGTGGCTGGGTGCTTTCTGCCCCCCTCCTACCCAGTGTGAGACCAGTCTCGTATGAGCCCTAAAGCCTTTCCTCTGGGAATGTATCTTATGTTACTGCTGGAAAGAGGCCAGAGAAACAACAGAAAACATAACAAGAAAACCGAATCACAATAAAAAAAACACAACTTCACCTTGCTGAAAGGAAAAATCTACTAATCAGGTAAAAAGGAGTCCAAGAATTTGATAGTAACCTCCTTTAAACTTACTTCAGCATAAGAGAAACAAATGAAAACAGAGAGAGAGAGAAAGAGAGAACTGAAATGCTCTTTTTTTTCAATCGATTGCAATATGTGGTTGTAAAAAAAAAACCACTGGAAGACTTAATGTATAACAATGCACTAATGTAACTGCAAGAGACTGGGAAAATCTGTCGGAAATATAATATATCCAGTACACATGCGCACAGGAGCACATACCCATATATCAAGTGCTGAGTGGCAATCATTCACCTAGACACTGTCACACTGCGGTAAATGGGCTTATTTTGCATGAGAAGGAAGAGGGAGTGATGGGCTGCAGCGAGCAAAAGAGGGACTGAGGGACTGAATCAAATGATATGAGTAGGCAAAATTAAGCTCCAATGCAAGTGGAACACTTCACAAGAGAGCCAATTTCAATTCCACAGCACTTAATTTAGGATTTGTATGGTTCAGCAGCATGCTACTGTATGGTAAGCCATGTAAGGACAGAGATAGAGAGACAACCAGCGAAGAGCCATCCAGGCCCTTGAGGTATCCATCACACGGGCCTGCCTCCATCAGCCTCTCTCTCTCTCACAACAATGAATTAAAATCTAATGATATTGTACTGTGGAGATTATGTAGGTGTTTTAAAGGGTAAGTCTATATTTTTTCAGCTTGGGCCCTGTGTTCTCATGCTTTTGTGTCTAAGTGGCTAATTGAGATGACAGTTTTTCAAAATTGTCCAGTATTGAGTGAGAGTGCTTCACGTAACCTGGCTGCAATGTCATCCTTCAGAAAATTGCGTACCATCAATTTACTTCCAATAAACAAGCTTTTTTGTCATTAACAGGCTCAGATTGTTATTCCAAGTGTCTGACAACATTACGGAAAGAATCCGAACAGAAACAGACATTTTTTGTTAAAGAGTAAGATCCTTTTTTGTTTACCAGACAGCCATTATATTGAGCTCTTCAAATAACCAGGCTCCATTTACACAAAGAATTTTATCATCCTAAAAACACTTAATTCAAATTCAACAGAAACAAAATAAAACTCCCCAAACCCTCTTGGTTAGTCTTTGCACTGTTCTGACAATCACCAATTCTGGTTTTGTTGAAATAAAACCTCAGTTCACAGAGTTAGATGTGAATTTATTCTCGCTCTACACAGATTTCCCCCACTGCTCCCATGCTGCTAGTGTCTGACCCATCTCTCGCTTTTCCCCCAATATTTTCACATCTTACTCTGTGAATAAAGGATTTATTTTGACCAAACCAAAGCTGGTGATTGTTAAAACAGTGGAGGATATTTACTTTTTGGTTTGTTCATCACTAGAAAAATTACTAGCATCTTTATACCTGGTTCTCTTTGAAGTCAGCCCTCTGGAAGTCGTAACCCAGCTGGGCGTAGAAGTTGTTACCAAAGCTGCAGGCCTGCCCGGCGTCGGTCCATAAGAACGAGTGTCTGCTTCCACAGGCCACACCAACTATATTGACATCATCCAGATGTGCATCACATCCTCCAGCGTTTAGCTCCTGTGGTAACTTAATCTCGACCGGCTTGTCCTTTAATATCCTTTCTCCGTCACCCAGCCTACAAAAAGAAGACAAAAAATATTTTTGTCATTTTATTTTCCATCATGGTTTGGTGGCAAGGTTAAAAAAAAGTTTTCTCTTGATTAAAAATTATAGTACTTAACAAATATTCTATATCAACTTTAAGTGGAATCATGTCAGCGAAATAAATACTTTAGGAAAAAATATGTTATTAAAAACAAACGATTCAAAGGAACTCATCAAACAATAAACTTATTGTTTTTAAACACAAAATATGTTAAATTGTTTCTTAAACATTTGGTATAACAAACAAATAACATGTACTTTTAAGCATAACATAGCATGGGATCTCAGCATATATCATTCATAAGTGCACAATCCATTAGCAATACTCTTTCTGTTTCCTCAATACAGACACGAGTCACATACATTGTGTGTCTAACAGGCATATTTCAGTGAAGTCAGTTTCACGTTTCTAGCAAAGAAATAATAACTGAACCCAACTCAATTTGTAGCTGTACAAATGACTTTACACAGGCCTTGGCTGAGAGTTGTGTTTCTGTCTCCATGTCCCTAGCGTGAGTGAACAAAGAACATCCAAGACCCCTTTTCAAGATGAGCTGGTCAAACGCAGCCCCAGCACCCCTGTGACCCGTGAGCTCCCAGCAGCTTCAAACAGAGCTCTGCTGTTTGCTTCTTGATAAAATGCTCCTCTTTGTATTTGTTTCCCTGAGCCAGCGTCATAACCTGCAATGCCCTGGCCATATCTGCTAGTTTGCGGCATGTCTGGGAAAAATAACAAACAGTCTTCTCCATTATTTCCACAAACGGGGAACGAAAGGTCCTCGCCCGCCATCCCCACGAGAGCCTGTATTGATTACAACAATGCTTCAACTCAAGACAAGACCACTTTGGGGTCACTGCTATTTCCATCAGAAAGTTTGCCAGTTTAAATTTACACAGCTCTCTCGTACTCTTCTCCTTTCTCGCCTCCAGTGAGACACACAGGAGAGCTGAAGAGTTTTCAGATATCAGAGTGCCAGTTGTATAACGGAGATGCTCACCCTTTGCTCTGAAAGTGGGTGTTGTGAAGCTCCAACTATAGGCTCCTCCAACTATAAGTTCCCCACTAGAGAGCCTCGACCTGCTTAGAGGGGTCAAAGCATCATGAGAGAAGAGAGAGAAAGAGAGAGCCAGTCAGACGGTGAGATGGAGAGAAAGAGAAGAAGAATAAGGGACAATGGGATATGATGAGAGAGTAAGAAGTGATGCCTTTGTTTCTTTTATGTATTTCTCTGAGGTCTGCTGTGCTCCTGTATGAGTACTTCAGGGCCACTGAATCACTGCAGCCCCCAGGCCCTTAGATGTCATTACAGCCAGACTGGTTCTTGGCTGGAGAAGTTTTAACAAGGAAGGTCATCAGGAGGAAAAAAAAACTTATCTTTCTGTATAACTATGTTTGTTTCCCTGTCAGAATGTCTTTAAGTTTAATATACAGCTCTGTCATATGCTGTCAGAAGACGAGAAGGCATTTGAATGACCAGCAGGCAGAACATAACTAACCAAGGATATTTGAACTTTTATGGACACCAGAGTCGTCCCCTAAAGCATCACTACACCTTCTTATCCTTCGAATGCTGTCAAAAAAAAAAAGCTATGATAGTCTGAGCGACCAGAAATTTCACATATCAGAGTGCCAGCGCCACAAGCACAGTTCACATGCTCATTTGCAACTTTTTGCTTATGAAATTCACTTACTGTCCACTGGAACCATTTCCCCAAGCGAAGATCTTGTTGTCAACTGTGGAGACAAAAGAAAGGAGTACAGTTTTAACACACCTTGACTAAAATGGGTGAGCAGTGCTGTGAAGTACTTTGTAATCAAGGTGCATCTCTGAGAAAATCTTTAATAAACCATGTGGGATCATTGTTGTGCAAATAATTAAAAGTGGTTATGTTCAAACACAGTGGATGTCTCACGGTAACAGCTTAGGTTGCGTCTTTCTTCCTTTTTGTGTAGAGTGAGCGGTGCCGTGTCAGTGGGTGGACCCTTCCCCGCTGTGTGAAGTTTGATTAATACAGCCTCGACAGAGAGTTCAGAGACTGGGGCCACCTCTCACACACCCTGCTGTAAAATAATGAGCCTTCAGCGGGAAGGAATAATATACAAGGGAGGGAAGAGACACTTCCTCAGTCTGAGTCCAAGTTGAATATATTCAAATGAAATGAGTAGAGGAGACCATCCTAACTGATTAGACTTGTCTTAAAGAAAGAGAGAAGCCTATATATTTCTCTGTCTATGTACATGCATTTAACTGTCACCTCTTTGCTCTAACAATCCAACATGGTAGCGATCCATTTGCATATGGTTTCTATAAATACCTGGATCTCTACCTGCTCCTGCAGTGATTCAAGTCATGTTGGAACACAGACAAGTCTTATTGGTCTTATGGGAACTCAAACACCGCAGGGGTTACAGCCAATAGCAACGTACTTTACTCATCAAGCTAGCTGAGTCCTCATACATTACAGAGTAGGCTATGTGATTTACCTAAGCTTGTCAAAAGAGAAAAATTATCAAGCAAATGCGGGGTAATAAATTGTAATCCGTGCTGCATATGTTTGACTCGTGACCCTTGGCATTTTAAGGGCTGGGTTGTATAAAAGAGTTGTGGCAAAATGTGCTAAAGAAAATAACATGAAAGGTAAAATAACACTTGGACATTTTGTGAAAATGTGCAAAAACCAGTCTCTGATTTTTATGAAAAGCACTGTATGTTTTAAGGGATGAATACTAGACATAAGCTGCCAAGAATCAGTCAATATTTAGATGGTTTATATATGTTTGTGTATAGATGTGGTGCTCTATCTTTCAGTTGTTTTAAATAACATGCAGAGCAAAACATGCAGAACATTTTGGCCCTGAATCTTGTAGCAAAGTATGAACTACTTTATGTACAATATGATGTAGTCAGCTTTGATTTTTCTTTATTGCAGAACAAGACCGAGCAATAAACACAAAAAATTGCAACTTCAGCTCCAGCTTGGGCACCAGAAAGAAACAACACTGCTAATGTGCGGGTAGGTTAAGGGGCCTTTAAGTGCTTCTGGAAAAATGCATATGGTAATAATTCACATGAAATTATATCCTTGAACTCAGCTCAGAACATATAGCTCACTGGACCGACCACACTCATTATGAGCTAATGCTAATCACCAGTTCATGTACAAGTTTTTGGTCACAGGAATAATAAGGCACAAAAAAAAGAGTTTAATGAAAGGACATCCATTAAAAAACTTTTAAAACACTCCTTAAATACATTAGCAGAGTACAGAGCACTGCTGCAAAAATCATCGCAGCCGACTGTGGGACTATGGCTGCTGTAAAGCTGCTACTGTCATGCATAAAGAATACAGAAACAGCACAGGAGTCCAGGATTTAAGTTTACTTTTACAAGCGTAAGAATCCTCACTGGAATAATGAAATAAAGATGAGAATGAAAATGCAATGGGAATAAAGACTGTGACTGTTCCAGAGTTTTATTGTCTTGTTTTGTATTTTTGTTTTCTTTTGTTCTTGTACTTTTTGTTTTCTTGTTTTTGTTTTCTTTTGCTCCCTTAACTCTGGAGAATTGTTATGTGGGAGTATGATAAATAGCGGTGCTTAGAGTGTGTGCAACCAAAACACAAAAGTATTGGCAGCCGTAGATCTGCAGCAATGGTTTGCACACAAGCACATTATTAACGATATCTGAGTTAGCACCAGGCTTGGGTCAAACAGGACAAAATAATAAATAGCATTTATAGTTTTAGATGTTTTTTAGTTTTATATTACAAAAGTGTCAAATCTGCGGGATATAAAACTCTGGTTGGCCGCTGCAAACTTTACTGTGGATGGTCAAAGTTGAGTATTTGGTTAGTTTAGAAGCCTCTTAAACTGATTAGCATCCTGATGCATGCAAATTGTTTTGGCCAATCAGGTTTTAAACAAAGGCTAAGAACAACGTTGAAAGTTTTCTTTGATGCATGGTTTCATAGTTCATATGTATGAAGGCCATGTGTATTTATCTGAGGAACCCACATACACAAATTCACTATGATGCCCCGCTCACTTTTTATCTCCGAGTCCTCTGTTATCCTCAGAGTGGCAGATGTTTCTACCCCCCTCCATCCCACACATCCACCCACCCAGCACTCTCTCTCTCTCTGCGGCAAGGGCAGCGGATGGCGCAGGGGCACAGGGGCCGACAGTGGTGCATCAGGCTGACGTACAGAACTGATGGGCAGTGCTGAGAGCTGGCAGTGTGGCAGGTTGAGTGCTCACCCTCCTTTGCCCCCCACTAGCCCCCTGCTAGCCCCTGCTGCTCTGCACCATACCCGGGCACCAGCATCCCAGCGGCTGGTGGCCCATTGCTTTGCTCCCCCATAAAAATAGCCCATCCCATTATTCTTCTGCTTCCCCAGGGGCCACAAGGTCTCTAGCATCATTACCAGGACTAAGGATCTGACTCTGCCGCCACCACTTGGCACTTCCTTTCCTCTCCCCTCACTCTTCTAATTATAGGTCAAGCACTCTTTTTGTAAATTATAAAACCTTTGTTCTTATCAAGAAAAACAAAACGTGGAGGAAAAATACCATGAAAAAAGGGAGGAGTAAGGAAGACGAGAAAAAGTAGATGAAGAAAAAGGAGGGAAATGGTCTAAAAATTAGAAAGGGGGGGAAATTTTTCAATTATAAAACCAAGCTAATTTGGTATGACCAGCGACTGTCATGCATGGTGACGGAGCTCCATTATGCAGTCATTTGAGCTCTTTCAAATTAGTTATGTTAATGTCCTGCGTGTGAATGTAACACTTGGATGGGACAAGATTTCAGCAATTAATTTCTACAGTCAGCGGAGAGACAAGCAAATTTATTTTCCCCCTCTCAGGGAATTGGTGGTGGAGGGAGTGAGGAGGGGAGAGAGCATTCTGGAGCAGGGAACAAGCTAAACACAAGACCTAAATAAAGCCTGAACAATGGGAGCCAATGCCTCCTCATTCATTCAATTGACAATGTTTTGCAGCTTAAACCTGTTTTATTAATTATGTTTGACATTTCCTTAATTAGTTTCATTTACACCAAATCAATCCCTGCTGCTGTACAGCGTCATTTATCATTTTAAAAAATTTGCATAGCCAGTGCTGACTTTTTCTACTTAATTATACATTAAAAGTGTCAGCCGCGCTTGCTGCCTGGCATTATCTGAGGCAGAAAGGTTTGTGGCTGGACGGGGGTGGCATTAATCATCAGGGCGGGCGCGGGCAAGGGGTGCTCCTGGTCGCCAGCGGGAGAGCCGAGCAGGGCTTCTCATTTTCAAAGCTTGATGCTTCCGGGGCTGTGGTGACCTTAATGACCTACGGGGAGAGGCAGACAAATCAACGACCTCCAGCCCCCCAAAACAACTACAGCTTGTTTATAAACCGTGGTGAGAGGAAGAAGGAGGGAGCAAAACCAGGAGAAAGAAAAATCTGGAAGATGTGTGACCAAACATAAAACATTAGTTGAGGGGACAGCAGTGTACAGTATAAATAGATATTAAAGGCAATGAGTATTAGGCACATTTAAGGCTTTAATCATTCTTTCAGCATGTGTAAGACATGCTTTTCAGAAAAACAATGAATTATTATAGGAAACTAGTTTCCCACAGATGTAAATAAACTCAGCTTTTATGGCTACCCGGTTACTGAGAAGCGTTTCAAAACCTTGTTGGTAACATTGACTTTTCAATTATAAATCAAAGTTCAAATGCCTATAACAGGTCTTTGCAGGTCTTTGCAGCATGTTGCAGGCCAGAAGGGAGGACCAGACCCCGGCAGATGGCAGCTGAGAATCAGGTGGAGGGGAGAGCCACGGGCCAACTGGACCCTCTGAAGGAGTCAAATCATAATCTGCCCCAATCCATAGCCAGATCTTCTAGTTTTATTTTTGAAACTTTTAGTATTAAAAAGTGGATTTAACTTCACTTTGACCTGTCTGCAGCAGCAAGAAGTGGAGCTTCCAAAGCTGTAGTAATTAGTCTCTCTTAACAGACTTCTTAACTTACTGGAGTGGAAATTTTCTTTACTTCTTGAATGTTCAAGGGTGGAGAGAGGAAAAATAAAAGAAACAAGAGATAACTAAAAGAACTAGTGAGTGCAGAGTTCTTACCTGAAAACAACACACACACCCCTGGTACCTGCAGTTGCTCTCTAGCCTACAGCTAATGTCTAGTTTTTTGAGGTGAATAAACACAATTGATTCGTCGATCAGCTTGCGTAAGTAACACAAATAAATAAATCATCCCGTTGTCACACACATGCAAGTACTGTGAGGCAAAAATGATATTTCCTTTCAAGGTGATGACATCTTAAAACACGCCACCAACTTAAGTCAAAGCTGTGATGATGACATTTGGTACAGCCCTATAACTTTTTGTTATTGCAAGTGATGAATCAATATTAACCATCATATATAACACATTACTACTCCTATAGCAACTCAGTTGGCTGAGTCAACAGGCTGAGTAAGGCTATTACTTCCCCTTCGGCAAGTTTGTGAACACGGAGTGAACTGACAGCTCAAACACCTGGCAAGCTTACTCCTGAGTAAATCTTCTGAGTGTTGAGGTGAACATGGCTTTACAAATCACCCATTCAGGAACTGAGACAGAAATTGGCAGGTAGGCAGAGCCGTGGTGTCAGGAGTGAAAATTACTCTGAAATGCGGAGCACAGTGAGAGGCTGAGTGAGTGAGTCTCTGAATGGTGAAAGCTATGGGTGTCACTGTGGACTATGTTCACATGGGAAATCAAACAAGTGTATTTTGGAGGTGAGTCAACACTTTTGTCCTTTGGAAAATGAAAATATTTGATGTCACTTTAAATTCAGAATGGCCTCAGGTAATGCCACATACAAAGAGAAGTGTGGTGCATATGAAGATACGGTACACGCTCGTGCACAACTCTCTCAGAGGCAGACAATCAGAATTCATCTTGTAGGAGTTTGAATACTTAACTTAATTTTGTAAAATGAAGTCTCTTTTAATTAAACAGATGCCATAAAAGTATGAAGTGATAAAACCAATCATTGTTCACGTTAGGTGAGCTGCTTGAGCTGGAATCAATGACAGGGAAACACATCCTGAGCCTGGACCTTCAGGGAAAAAAAGCTCGTCCCAAGCCACCGATTTCTCCAAAAGTCCCCTGAATAAGCTGTTTCAAGATGTAAAGAGGAGGCAGTGGCCGTGGTTTTTTGCTTGTAATGTCCTTCAAGGGCGATAACAAAGGAGAGGCGGGCAACAAAGAACCTGATGAAGTGGCTAATGCCCTGGCATGCCCCAACAGAAGAGGCAGGGGGGCGGCCGGAGGCAGCTATATGTGCACGGCTCACTGCCCCGTCTTACCCCAGCTGAAGTACAGTTATCCTCCCAGGGTCACTGGATTAAGAAATGTTACCTGGAGCATTAGCTGTAATTGCGACAGGTTTTATCAATATTGGGAAAGAGAAAGGAAAAAGGGGAAAAGTTACTTGCTAACAGACAGGGGACTGCTTAAGAATTAATTCCTAAAAATGTCGCGAATGGAAAGTCTGAGTATCAAACATCATTATTCTAGAAAGTTCCTAATCAGCATATTAATGGCGCTACATTGACTGTAGAAGTTTCTGTTATTTCAAAGTAAAGTAGTTGAAATAAGCCCCTGACTCTTTTCACTCATAAAAATATTATAATTCATAAAAGTGATCACTCTAAAAAACTAGAACTTTCCTTTCTCTACAGCCCCCCCTCCCAAACATCACCATCAATTCCCCGACCAAAAGTACCCCTTTAAATGCAAAACATTTCCACTATCAAGGATTATGCTTCCTTTCAGGATAATATGAAAAACCCTTTGTGAAAATATGATGATGAATTCATGGGCCTAAAACTCTGGGGTAGTTTTTACATCGGCAAAAAAACGGAGGGGGGAGGCGGAGAAAAATCACCTATTTGGATGGCATACATTACCATTACTCTTGTATTGTGTCTCCACTTTTCATAATGACGGGGATAAGTGTCCTGCTCCGAATGCGTATCCGCTGACAATGGAGGCAGACATTACTTGGTTAAAAGCTCAGGGTCCTGTGGGTAAAGAGGCCCAGAGAATAAAGAGTATCCGTCATGGCTAACGAGCTATAAGGATAGCACATTGCCTTTATAAATCACTAGATCTTGCTGTTTATTTAAATTCATTGGTGCCTCATTATAACTGAGCTATGCACCTTTAGGTCCGAGTTGATTAGGAGTGCCATAGCTCAAAATGGCTTTTAATTCAGTGAAACGTAGCTCTGACCTTGGTGCCGTAACCCTGACTAAAACACGCAGCGACTCCCACATTAATAATGATGCTACCTTTACTGGGCCGCGGAGCTGCGCCGCTGCTACTTAAAATATGTATTATTAGTTACCAGCGACGGCACATTTATCACACCAAATTACCCTTCGGTGTAAAACTGCTTAATTCTGGGTCCCTGTACCCCTCTGCACTATTACCTGCTCTTTAGAAAAGCCTGGAATTAAATGTGGGGATGAAATGTCAGGGTAATGGGGAAGAGGATGCGGGTCGATGGGATGCACACTTGATCATTCCCTTGTGGCCTTCTCCACATCAAGACGATATACTGAATGTGTCTTCCTCATAAAGGAAGTTCTATTGCGCCCTGCTATTTAGACCTTTAAAGATGTAAATGAAGGGTACTTCTTTGAAATAGACTTTGTACTGTTCATTAAATTTAGATGCAAAAGATTCTCCAATCCACGTGAGCATGAATGAGAACTTAATACTCTAGGTATCAGGATTTCATCAAAAATGTATCTCGTAAACAGTAACTTTGAGGAAAGAGAACAGAATCAACTGCAAACTTTGGATTCACTGAGGCATTTTTAAGAAAGTGACACTTCAGGGAGTTGAGCACACATACAGTACATAAACAGGCAACAGACTCAGCCCTGCCTACTTTCAGCCTATTGTTGTAAGCGGCACAAAACGGGCCTGCAGCCACCGAACACTTGTCATTGTCCGTCCCATGTGTGCCCACCAGAGACTGATTACTTTGACCAATCAGCTAAATGATTAGATCAATTAGGTACTTTGGAGTGTGCATCAATAGCGGCCTGCTGCAGCTTCAAGACCTGTGGGTCCATCAGAACCGCCTCATTAGGTCTCTGGCCTCAACCCAAAACCACACCACAAAGACAAAGACAGAGAACCAGCTGAGGGGAGGACAGTGGGGAAAGGAGAGACGGAGAAAAGAGAGACGACTAGACTTCAATAGGTGAATTAGTTGCGTTCCTACTGCAAAGCACCTCTGGGATCAAT
The DNA here is from genome assembly GCA_029814765.1 of Acanthurus leucopareius. Taxonomy (NCBI): domain Eukaryota; kingdom Metazoa; phylum Chordata; class Actinopteri; order Acanthuriformes; family Acanthuridae; genus Acanthurus; species Acanthurus leucopareius. Next base: position 13,145,387 of record JAQMCX010000048.1, on the reverse strand, counting down.
TGTGTTTATGTGGTGCAACATCTCAAAACGTGTAAAAACAATACAAAGCGATCTAACAGATACATAAGTGGGAGTATTTTGAGTGTTAGCCATATAATCCATTGTTATGAGACCAATGGGAATGCATTGGTATACAGAATTTCTTTTCTCTAAGGATAACATCAAACAGTCCAGTAATAATTTAGATTACCAGGGACAACACTACGTGGGGTTTACAGAGGAACACAGACAGTGCTGGCATAAACACATTTCTCATATCAAACACAGCCGTATAGTACATAAATATATGCACAATACATTAATGGTTTCTGCTCATCTGAGCAAGTGGCAAGGCTGGAGCAGTAGGGGGAAAAGAGACGTTACACACGTTCCATCAGATGTCGAATCAATTAGTCACGACCATCTTCCAGAGTCAGAAATAACCACTCGTTCTCGAGTCTCCAGGGAGCTGGGGATAGGCCCGGGCAACAGAGGAGAGATGGGAAAGTATCCAGAGACCCAAAGGGGGGTAAAAAGGAGGAAAATGAGAGGAAAGGGAGAAAAGGGGATAAATAATGCTGTCTGTTCTATACTGCACAGACTAGCATCTCTATTTTCACTGGATTTCCATACATACAGACGATTCTACACTCTCAGCAGAAGTGCTTTGCATATCAGAGGGCACTCATTTTGCACACTGCAAACACTGCGGTCATTATCATGTGATGACATTATCTTCCTAATCGCACTACAGAGGGTCTCCTCTATAATGCATACTACGTAGATGTAGCACCGAATCGAACCCTTTTTGACAATAACATGGTTTTCATTGGGCTGCTGTTTGTGTCCTTTTCCTCACCACAAAGCCTTTAATCTTTTAATCTGAAGCATAAAGGAAGTGTATACAGCACATAGATCATGTGACCACTTTGCTAAAAAGGTAAAGAGACATGATTATTCGGTGTAAAGGGAAACACAATGGAGATCCTTTTCCCGCAGGCTAAAAATAATTTAATCTGTCATGTAGGTGCACAAATAACAGCCTTACACCTGAATAGCACCCATTATTACTTGGCTACTGAAGTTGGTAGCAGATAAATCTGTTTCGCTTCATCTCTGCAATGGCATAGAGAGGAGAAGCCATTGTATCTGCTCAGATTTCCTTCTTGCTTTGGTAATCTCTCTGAACCACCAGATTAGAGCAATTCATGTCGAATGGAAGACAGCAGATTGAAGTACGGACTGAATAAAATCATCTAAAACTCTTTTATTAAAATCTGTGTTCGAAAGAGAACTACAAAAAGTGTATTATCTGAAATGTTTAAAGCATAGATGAATTGTTATAGTATAGTTTCGGGATTATGGTTGACAAACATTACAGTTCCTTTGCATAAAACAAGTGCGTCACAAATAGCGACTATAAATAAAGTTTCACAGTGTGACATTGATACTCTGGTGATAGCTGCTACCGCTTTAGCACTTCTAGCTAAATGTTTTTTTTCTTATTGTTTTGTTTTTACTTTAGTATTTTAAAAACTGGTGCCAAGATTACATATTTTCACACAACCAGGCAACAAAAAGTTCAGCAAATAACATCATTCTTACACTCTTCTACATTCTTACACAGTTCTTGTGTTGTGAACTATGTCTAATAAAGCAAAGACAGGTGGTCCCTGCTGTATGCAACACAAACCAACCCTCTGGGTCTAAGTGTTGTTGTTTGCGCATGGCCTCAACCCCTTGGGGGCACCAAGGGAAGCGACAGTGGAAAACTAGAAAGACAGAGACGGAGAGGGGCATCCCATAAGCCCCTGTGATTCTGCCTTTTATTTTTCCAGGTTGCGGCGAATGCTCCTTGTTGGTAGGGGTTGGCAGCAGGAAGAGGCGTCGGAAAAGCTCCGGTCCCTGCTCTGATTCCGCCACATTAGATGGTGTGTGTTTGTGCCCCAGGGATCGCTGCGCCTCAGCCTGTGTTTGGGGTACTTTGTCAGATGACTCAGTGTGTGTGATTTATGAGCTTTGGAAAGGTTGCATTTCCAGCACGCATGGACGTCCGCATGGTAAATGGAGAAATTCTGAATTTATTAACATACAATGAATGATGATTAATGTTTTGGTATAGATCATGCTCTCTTTTCAGATGTCTCAGTGTGGGGGTGATATATGCAGCAATAAAATGATATGTATGTACTCAAAAGCACATTGTATGAGTGTTGAGTCCATGACTCTTTTAGACACGTTCAGCGTGTGCCTGTGTGATGACTGTATGGAAAGGTTTCATGGCGTTGTCTGTACTATCTCCATGGACATTTATGTATACATAACACAACAGCACTTGTTGTGCATGCATTATCCTCCACACAAAGTGAACTGCTCTCTTCCATCGCACAAGCACCTTGCATAGTCAATGAGAGAAAGTATAAATTAAAAACACAAAAAACTGAGAGCAAAAGAATGCAATTTAGACCGATATCAGGACACATTTAGAGATCCATTCGTCAAAATCCCCACCATTATTAACTTTTGTATTCTACAACACATCTTGTGTCTCCCTCATCAGCTTTTTCAATATCTTCTCAAATACATTACTGCCAGTGTCGAGTGGGTATGTTCACCCTGGGCCAATTACAGCAGTGAACCGTAAAGGTAAGCAGTTCTGAAGAGGGTTTTGTCATATATTTGCCTTTGTGTCCGAGCCAGAACCCCACAGTGGTAGGTGGGAAATACAGGGAATGTCAGACATCTTTCTAATTGCATTGACAACAGCGAAATCAATATGCAGAGGCATGTTTCTGGCAGGTTTTTTGGAGTATGTCTATATGGTTGAATGTGAGTCTACCCACATGTTTGCATCTCAAAATGGTGAATCAAGGCTGACTTCTACTTATGCAATGACCTTACCATTTCACCCTTGGAATGAGGGTGAATGTTGCTTCTATGCTTGCATGTAAGAAAAAAAAAGAAGAGGGAGCTGGGTGGAGTGATCATTCTATTGTGTAGCTGGAAAGAAAAAAAAATCAAATGTGTGTGTACGCATAACTTGGTGTGGCTATAAATATGTGCACTTAGACATGACTATGTGTGAGATGTGGTGTGTGAGTTTACAGACTGAAAAAAAAATGATACAGTATACAGTGCATATGGGCCTGAGTGTATGTGCATGTGCACATGCTTGTGGGCCAACTTCATAAGTATGTGGTTGCTGTCAGAAGAAGCTGACTGGTGATGAGGGATGGAGAGAATCAGAAACACATTGGGCCGGGTACGGGTTGTGAGCCGCAGGGTCGGCCCTGGCACAAAACACAACTGCCTCGCACATCATTACCCTCATCACCCTAATGCGCACAACACTTAGAGCTACAAACAGGCTTGACTCCTGAACACACACGTCGGCACACGAACATAAAGAGCGATGCACACACTGGATTTCACACAGGCGTATAAACTCAGATGTGCCTACACACACACAAGCAAAGCACAGTTTGCTTATTCTAAAGTGTTAACAACTAAAACAGTTTACGTATAAAAGTAACTTAAATCGTGTCTGTTTCTTAAATTAACTGGAGAGAAAGAATCCAGTAACACTACAAATACCATAATTTGGACACCAAACAGTACAATGGGCTTTTGGTCTGTTCGCTATGATGTTTAGTGACTCTTCTAGACTTGTTTTTTTTACAAAGTAAGCAAAAGAAGGCACTTCTGCCCTCCCTCAGACACGTCCCATTTCTGAAAACACATTGAATACATTTTGAATCAAAAAAAAAAAGATGAGAGCCATTTCAAACAGAATTGAGCTCCACTGGGAAAAGTATACCTATTTAAACTGCAGGACCTCCATAAAATCACAGTAGTTTCACACTGTAACGGATGCCTTCCTCCCTTCTTGCTGCATGAGAGGTTTTAAGAAATGGTGGGATCGGGGGAGCGTTGTGGAAGAGGGAAAAAAAAGAGGGAGGAAGAGAAGAGGGCAGGAGATACGATGCAGAAGAGTGGAAGAGAGAGTTAAGCCAAGCATAAAATAACTTCAATCTAACATCCTCTCAGTGGGGCGGTAGGAGGCAAATAGCAATCCCACCAATGCCGTGTACTCGAGGGGTTTCCCCCCACCTCTCACTGACCCATAGAGAAGAGGATCATGGGAGAGCAGGGATGAGACAAACCCACTTCAATTAAGGCACGGCGACGTCTCGTCAGCACGGCAGATGAGGTGTCAGAGAGTTCAGCCGTGGATAGATCACAGGGAAAAAAAAGGAAAAAAAAAACAGTTCCTGGCTCAGCACACTCAGGAATCTTGCAGGCCTTGGACCTTTTTTTTCTTTTCCCCTTTTGTCCTATTCCTCCTCTCACCGCCTCTCCTTAAGTGGTCAGCAGACATTTGTAATATCGAGATTTCCGTAGGGTCTGGGATTTTAGCAGACCCACCAGTGTCCCTTCACACAGGCCTCTTGGATACTGGGATAGATAAACTTCTAATCTGTGAAATCACATTTGTGCATTAGCAGCGAGGCGCCTCAACACACCTGCAAATGACATTTAAAGGTCAAAACGACATGTATGGTGCGTCAGGTGGGGAGTCTCATACTGCATATTATGGAGCGTTGCGATTGCCAGGGAAAGGCAGGGATTCAAATCATAGGAATGTTCTGGAGAGGAAAAAAAAGGCTGAGAAACACAGGGATGACTAAAATGAGCTGTTTCAAAAGGGTAGTCATAAAGAACTACATGGAGAAGAGTTCCAAGTTGCCAGGTTGCCTTAACCACCGAGGGAAATCAACTCACTGTGCTAATAAACAAAACATGCTATTTTCGCGATGCATCACACCATTCAAGATCCACTGCTGCAATGGGAGAAATGTGCCATCCTATACATAGAAAGAGGTTGTCTTTAAGGTGGGGGGGTGTGTGTGTGGAGAAGGGGGACACAGGAGGGGGGCACGCACTGGGAAACCCTGAGATATTCACTACGCCACTTCCCTGCCAAGGATTTCCAGTAGATATCTCTCTCTCTCTGTGATTAGATTGACATTACCATAATATCGGCTTTGTCACCTCGCAGGCCAATTGTTAAGGGAAAGTGCCATCCTTTCCGCTTTTCCCATGGAGGCATCAAGCAGGCAGGCAGGCAGGCAGGCATCCCAAGGTATAGAAGCCGCTTTCTCCTCTCTCTTCACCCAGCAACCCCCTCCTGTGAAGCTCCGCTTGGGAGATACAAGCTGGATTTGGCTCACAACCTTGCCTCTTCCCCAACGCTCTGCGTGGCTGCCTGGTGTCAGAGCGCCAACTCTCCCGGCCCAGCTGCACTGATTAGCACAGGCAGATTATTAGCCAGGCATCTCCTGGAAGCACGGCACAGTTCTTTTTTTTTTTACCCTTTTTTTTACCCTTTGTTGTCTTACTTTCAAATCACTGTGTCACACACACACACACGGTTTACTGAATGTGCCTCATCACTCTGCAGAAGACAAAAGATATGGGCAAAAAATAGCTCCATACATATGTATATAATATAGAAGTAAGGTGAGCAAATTTAGGTGACGCAAATTTGTTAGTGCTGCTTGTGGACATATCATCAAAAAGTGATTCATCAGCATTGTAAAAAGAGCTCTCTCATCTTTCATGCCTTGTCTCTCTTTACCCCGCTCTACCCCCCTTTTCCTCCACCTCCTCCTCCACTGTCTAGCACCTGTCCTGCTGCCAAGATTTCACCTCCCAAACCCTGGGACGTGGGCATCCCGCTCTCAAACTTGTGCAATGCCTTATCTGTACTCCGCACATTAACATCCAGCATCTGAGGCATCCTTCTCTCCCTGTGCCAGAAATATGCCGGCATCTCTCTCTCTCTCTCTCTCTCTCTCCATTCTCCCTCATGTCCTTTTCTCTTTCTCTCTCCCTCTCTCTCTAGAGCTTTGCATTTGAAATTGAACAGACACTCAGCCAATTTATCATAGGCTGACACGTGTCATGTCCAAGGCCTAACCACAGGGACTTACAGTAGGCATTGCATTTATCCCCTTTGTTGTCAGCAAGGACCAAGACAATACCGGGAGCTATTAAAAAAGGGGTGGAGAAGGAGAGAGGAGAAATAAAAGAGGTGAGAATATACCACTAAACATCAGGCAGGATTGCGTACCTCTGATGTATACCCCACTGAAAGGTTAGAGACCCCTGCAAGGTTGAGGTCAGCACATTTTCCTAACCAACAATCAAATGTGTGGTGATGCAAGGCAGCTGTGTATAACCAGGTACAAAGCCGAGACAGGTATGAGATGGATCGGGTGGAGAGTTAGCACAATATGGGATCAGACCTTTGTGCTGGGGTTCATACTGTAATATAAATTTTAATATCGCCGTGCAATACTTGTGCCGCCCACATAGAAGTAAGAACGGGAAAAAAAGTTCTATCCAGATGAAAAACAAAACGGCTGACTGAAAACACCTCTGGGAAAACATTTTTCAGAATAATCTGAACTACTTAAAGAAGCCTAGAAAGTTCACTCCCAGTTGCTGAGCTGCCATTTAGGTGCTTTCATAAGCTGCAATAAAGAGCAGGAGAGATACTTAATGGTAATCATTCCTGAGACATGAAAGGGAACAAAACTGTTAATGTGCATCATATAAAACCCCTTTCTGTTTAATCACTTTATCGCTGTATTATCGCTCCTCTCTTTGAACAGGTTCTTTAAAATAACACAAGTCTTTATCGTTATACTGCGTGAAAGAGGCGAGGAAGATGACCCTGCCTGATAATACAGTCACTACAAAGAATGTATATTTCTCCTTATGCAGACTAGGTGGAAAAGATAAAAAGAATGGGGACAGAGGCTAATGAGGTGGTGGGGATGGGGGGGTTCGTGTCTAGTGTGTGTGTGTGTGTAGGTGCGTGTGTGCAGTTAAGTTATGAACCACAAGGTTATTAATTGGCATCTCGCACATCCATAGGCTTACATTCATTACGCTTAAACACTATGGTATTGGCATGAATGTTGAATGGACTGTCTGCAGGGAATTTATATTCACCTCAACGTCTTCGACTTCAACTGGCAGACAATCCTTACAATGGTCAAAGAAACTTGAAAGGCAAAGTCTCCTCTTACTTAAAGGCAGGATTTACATTACAACATCATACGTCTTTAGCTTGCGACGGTCCACCGGCAGACCAGCAAACTTGAGAGCCGTCGAGACTGTTCATTACCCAGTGGTAAGTGACCTTTTACAAACTAGCTTTGGAAGCCATTTTGGCTCTTCCAGTAATTAACAAGTGGTTATGCATGGGAGACAATTAATGGAAGGTCAAGTGTTCGCCTGCTACCCTTTTCTAGATGCCTTTGGGCCCCTGACACCGAATCTGAAGTTCAGAGCCCATCAGCTCCTGTCTGGTTTTCAAAATAGTGCTTCACACATGGTAATAAGTTAACTCTGTGGTCTGCAGTGCGGTAGACACAGCCTTTGGTTTCTGTCTAGACTTGGAGAAAAGAGTGCATAATGTGGCTCTGTGGCTAAATATCAGATATGAATCTAACAGGAGAAAAGAGAGTGGATGAGACAATGAGGAGAGACCCTGGAGTCGCCCCGTTTAATGACGAGTGCCCTTACTATGTGTATACTGAGGCTTTCACATTTAGACACAGGCTGAATAATAACTGAAATAAAGGCTGGAGAAAGCTCTGGCTTAAGAGGGCGAGAGACACACTCACACATCTTGAGCTACACCAGTGCATTTTGAATTATTCTGCTCTCACAGTCTTGTATATTTACCCTATTTTTTACTTTCATAGCGTAAAGGCTGATGTTGACTGCTATTAAATTTCCCTCGAGGGCACACTCCTTCACTCACATGCTCCTATCAAATGAGCCAACAAAGCATATCAGGGTGTCGTGTCTGTGAAACACTGCATAACCTTTGTTCACCCTTCATCAACCCTCCGCCCCCATGCTATTACCTCAGGACTATTCCCTATTCCCTGCTTAACCCTTGTCTACAGGACTGGTGTCACACAGAGCACCACTCTACTGCTCTCCATATTCCACAGTCCCTCACCTCGACTGACACCTAATGCTCGCTTGTCACCTCCGAAGTGTGTGCAAACACACTCAGATGTGCAGCCGCAGCACGCTAACTGCAAGGCTGCACAAATGTAGACACTTACACTGTAAATTAGCAACATACAAAGACAAATGCACACATGGCTGATTAGCCTGTGGAGTGTTTGATATGTGTGCGCCATAACAGTGGCAGCACTTGTCATTCCCACTGAACTCTGCCCCTTGTACTCATCCCAACACACACAAGCACTGGCACACTGGTGAGTGAGCTGACAGTGGAGCAAAAAAGCTGCAGGAGTGAGTGGCATTGGGAACGTCTGAGCCAGTTGCCTGCCGACGGCACCTTTGGGATTGGTAAAGTTTGATTTGATGGCTTTCCCTGTTAATTAGGGTTTGGAGGTGACTCCTGAAATGGAAATGGGCAAAATGTTCAAAAAAAGATGTGCCAATTCCCACACCCCCTCCATCTCCACCTTCCAAAACATGTGACCCATATACTGGAGTACCTCGTGAAGAAAGTAGAACAATCAAGTCATTTGAAGTTATAGGCCACTCTGTATTTGTGTGTTTCTGCCAACGTGGGCAGGGCAGTTCAGTCAAACTAATAATGTGAAATAGGCTAAAACTTGCATGTGAACAAAGTCAACAACAAATAAGGGAACAAAAAAGACGATGTTTGTACTTTAATTAATTGTGCATGCATATTTGTTCAAGCATCTCAATTTACATGTCAAGTAACACTGCCCCCTGCTGGTCTGGAGAAGTGCTACATGTGCAAAAAAAAAAAAGCTTCACAGTTATTACGCAGTTCTGTCTTTTCCACTCTAATGCAGTGTTGCGTGAGGAAGAATATGAGAGGAGGAGAGAAAAGCGAGCTAGAAAGAAAGAGAGATAGAATGAGGGAAGAAGAAAGAAAGAGAGAGAGAAAATAATTAAAAGGAAGAAAGAAAAAGCAAGGAGAATCTCACTCCTAACTTGTCAACTCTTATATTTGATCGCAGTGAAGAAGAGGGTCAAGAGATGCCGCATATCTCTTACACAGGACTGCTAACCGTACCTTACCCCCTGTTGCAAGGCCCTTTTACTGCAGAGTGGGACTCTTAAACACATACAGTGCACAGTGGCCCAGCTATTTCTGATTTACTGTGTGCGTGTGCCGTCCTCCATTTTATTTTACAGCTGGCTGGGATACTGCTGCAGGAGGATACTGCAAAAAGCCCAAGGTCAGGCCACACAGCCACTGAGATGAGACACACACTGATAATAACACATACACATCATGTTATTTCTTTATGCTGCCCGTAGAACATTAGTGGTATTTTTGTTCTGTTCTTCTTGGACGGCAGGTTGCTTCCATCAGCCATCCTCTGTCTTTTCCAGCACAAAGCTTGCTTTGTAATATTTTCACCTTCACTTTTTTTAAAATTTCTTAAATGTTTCTTTAGTTTCTATTCACTTTAAATTTTGCGCTCTTTGCCAGACTGCATTATTTTATTCATCTAAAACATCAACAAAGATGTCAGTAGTATGAAATCATAACATGTTTGCAGGAAATATGTGTTTTTATTAAACATATAAGATGATCTCTACAAATACGGTAAAACTATGGTTCATATAGGTGGGACAGGGTAAGAGAAGAAGAAAGTAGAACAAGTACAGGGAGAACAGTGTAAGAGATGACATACATGAGGTGAGTGGAAAAGAGGAGGGGTTGTTGGGGGTGGGGGAACACTAACAGTGTTCTGACAGCATGTAGAACAGTCACCAGATATCTTTAATCAGTGAAATGTATTTCCCTCCCGCTCCGCCCGGGAATTGTTCAGCGGTCAGACCTGCTGGGGCGACACAAATGAATCTTGGCGGAGGTGTGGACAAAGGCGGCCGTAAGGTTATGGCATGTAGATGATTGGAACTGTGCCGGTTTCTAAGGGAGCTGCCACATCCCACAGAGCGGGTGTCACAACCAGATGATGGGGACAGGGTACCCGCTCCCCAACTAACAATGGCATGGGCAGGGCTGCCGCATTGTAGATGCAGGAGTGTGTTTGAACGCAAGTGTGCACATACACACACACGCTTTAATATGCATACATAACCAAATGTAACCACATTCAAACAACTGCCATATTGAAATCTCATTAGAAATATGTTCTTGATTTAAGATTATCCTGAGAAAATGCAACAAAAGAAGTGGTGTGAAATTACTCAATTAATAACTAAAAAATTACTTTAAAATACAAATATGAAAAAAGGGACAGTTTGTGTCTTTTTACTTCTGCTGTTTTCAAGAATCTGTTATTGTGATGAATGCAAAATTCTCTTAAATGTCTATATTCTATTACTTTTTGACCTCATAAAAAACATTAAATGAAAGTAAGCCATTTAAAGGGGTTTAATAAAGTTGATTTGGAGAAAACATATAATCTGATAAAATATATCAAATGTTGTCGCCTTGATGAGATAAACTCTGATCATCATAATTCATGTCCTAAGATTCCAAGAAATCTCAGCCTCAATACTGATTTCGTAATTATTTTACTTTCATAACTTATTTTGTCTGCTTATTTGGTCTATTATTCCAAGTCCTCTGTTCAAGGGATTGAGGGAGATCCAATTCAGGCCTGGCCTCACACTGTTAACCAATGAGAATCCAGTGGGTGTGGGTAGAAGCAGTGAAGGGTGTGGCTTAAGATGCCCCATGACCCGAGCCCCTGAGGGAACCTCACTCATGCAGATGTCTTGTCTGTTGTGCACTCTCCTCCTCACAAACCCACAACCATTTATTGTAAATGAGGAATATTGTGTGATAAGCAAAGAGAGAGAAAAACGGCCTAAAGGCGTTGTAGAGCGGTGATTCTTGAGGGCCGACCAATAGAAGGCAGAAACACAGAGGGGAAAAGGGCAGCTCAAAACCATAGGTCGGAAAAAGTGCAGTACACCAGGTGTGGAATTGTGGGGTACAAATAGTGGAAAGGAGAAGAGGACGGGTGAGTGGAGAGAAGGATAAAGTACGTGTTAGGGTGAGTGTGTGTGAAAGAGAGAGAGATTTGGTGTGGGTATGATTGTGTGCTGAGGTGAGAATGTTCTTAATGGGATACAGGTGACAACATGCTGACCAGAGCCACTGAACAATGATTACTCAGGGAGCTGGAGGTCTCTGCGTGAGTGTGTACGCGTGTGTGTGCGTGAGTGTGTGTGTGTTTGTGAGAATGTGTGAGTGTTAGAGTATGTGTACACGTGTGTGTAAAAAGATATGAAGATTTAAAGCATAAAGAAATAGTTTTTGTTATGCTTTCCAATTAATCACAATGAAAAGTGTAGAATCCTCAGGAGTGAAAGAAAAATATAATATGATGCTTTTAAATGACACTAACATTGATAGAAACTTAGTGAAGAAGACATAATAGAACATTTTGTAAAGCTGACCACTGTAAAAACAATGTTCTTGCATTTATTACATACTTACTTGTGGTATTTCTGATTTCATCAGATTAATAAAGGTTAATTTATGTTTAAAAAAATCTCCCTGAAAAAATAAAATCTTGGAAATAGCTTTAATATTTTATCAAATCCAAATCACATTGAAGAAGATGGTTAATGAAACTTAGATGAAATAAACACATTTGTTATTTTGTAAAATAAATAAAAATCCAAGCTCTTCCAACACATATAATACACAATTAAAGGCAAGGTAGAAATTGAAAAACTAAGTTTAAAATTGCAATCCACTCCAAGACTGTAAATAGTGAAACAGTTTAAACTATTTAATATCTTGCTGATTTTTTTATTTGTTGGGGAAAAAAAAACAAACTTGGTGATGAAGGTTATTTAATTCTACATTCAAACCAACAAATTCAAGTACTTCTTTTGACTACAAATTCATGAAGTGTTGCCATGTTGGCAGAAAATTAATTATTTTCCTTGTTGTAAAAAAGGAAGGTAAAACTGAGGTAAGTTAAGCCGAATAAGCGTGTAAAACAAAAAATGAAATGAACTCAATACTTGACACTTTGAAAAAGTACTTTCAAAAAATTTAATTATTTTTTCATATCTTTTATTTCCTGAAATTGCATTAACAAGCAAAAACTTATTTTGGTCTCCCTGACTGAAATCCATTTTCGAGCCAAAGTTAAATTTGATTGGTAAATTGTTCACTTTGATTTTCTCTGTAACTGATGAAAATGAGAACCGTATTAAACACTGATAACAGGTGATTGTTTTCATTAGTGTTTCTTTGTGTATAACTTGACCTCAGCTCCTCCACCAGTCATTTCCTCTGAAAAGAAAATTATTAAGTTGCTGTACTGCCAGAGTACATGTATGTAGCATGTCAGAGTCATTTTGAATTATTCCAAAAGGCTCGTCAAAATTAATTGAAATATTTGTAAGGTAACTTTGTAATTCCTTTTACTTGTGAACATGCATTGTGGTGCCAAAAGCACATAATTTATCAGAGCATAATTTCCTTTCCAGTGGTGTCGCCACAATGGAAATACAACATTGTGTGGAACACTGGTGCCCCCTAGTGTTAATTATATGACCTTTTGATTGGCTCAACAATGATTGAAATTATGTTCAATCAATACTGGCTGGCAGGAAAGAAGTTCTCTTTCACAGAGGCCTCCACAAATTTTACATTTTGACTTTACTCACATACTGTGTGTGGATTAGAGCACTGCATTTAAATATATTGTCATTTTTATTTTAAACATTTTGTAACAAATATAAGAAAATTCTGTCTTATATCATATTTTAAAATCACAATCTAAGGTTTCATTTAAAAAAATGCTTTTGAAATATTTTATTCTTTTTGTTTACAAAAAAATACTTTCACTTTAACACTAATAAACACTTCTGTTGGCAACACAAACACTAACATACGTATAAGACACTTTTTTCTTCTATAAAAACAAGCCTAAATTGTCGCTCTTAATATCAGGTTCAGTCCTACAGACTCATTTTCTCTTCCCGAATCTGTTTTTGTGTGTGCAGGTTTATTTTTCTGTGAGTGTTTTGCCAGCGGGAGTCGGACGATGTCCTTTCTAAGTATATCAGTGGGTGTGAACTTCAGCCAGTGCCGACAGTGATATACACTGTAGTTTTTTATGGCCACAAGTTAAAAACTACAGGCATGGTCATGAGGTGACTGTCAAAATAAAATTAAAGAGTTTTAATCACATAAATATAATTTTATGGGACAATCCTGAGACACATCTAATCTTGAACTTTTTTTGCTCATAATCCTAAATTATTTAAATTCAAATTCAAATGTTCAGTCTTAAAAAAATATAACTGGGGTACCGATATTAATTATTGTGACCATTTGGCATACATCCGTTGACTTTTCCTCTTGCAAAAGCACTCTCTGGTCTTGCTGTCATTTAAATGTGTTGACTAACACACACACACACATTCATATGCGCAGACACCGAATGAAACTGTAACATGAACTTATACCCTCAACTCTTCCCTCTCATCTCGGTGCTTCGGAAATTAAGTTATTCTCATCTGGCAACCCTCCCTCCCTTCGATCCCCTTGATCACAAAGAAGCCGTCAAGCTAAAGATATGAAAGCACCCCACAACAACCCCAAAGCCCCTGCAATAAGCATGCCATGTTTCTTATGCAAATGCCAAAGAAAAAGCACTTACAAGAGGACTTTAAAAAGTACGGAGACCCCATCAATGCAGCTGGGCATTATAACGCTTACTTGCTAATTTCTATGGGTCAGCTGTGGAGGAATAGACCTGCCAATCATTTTCACATGTAGCAGAATTTGTCTGTCTACAAACAGGGATACTTTGCCGTTGCTATGGTGACTAATCCAAGTCCGCAACTCCCCCCGTGCCCCCCCCCCCTCCTGTCCACATTCTGCGTGTTGACACCGTCAGGCAGTTTTTGAAACTACCTGATCACACATTTAGCTGGAGGCTGGTGGAGCCACCGGGAAGCTCTCAAACGGAGTTCACTGTACTCGAGGTCAGCAAGAGGTCTCTGTCACTCTCTAACTCACAATCACACAGAAACACACACACACACACACACACACATATACACACACACATATGCATGCATGCATATACACACAAGCTTGAAATACAGATTCTGAAACACACTTTTTATGTTTTACCAGACTGTTTGTGATCAGCTGAAAACAAAAACACAAGAAGTTTTTTATTTCTATTTCTCAATAAGGCCTAAAAACACTGGTGCAGACTAAATTACATTAATATTTTAGTAAATATTTAAGCGTTGAACTCAACATTAAGTCACTCCAAATATGAATCCCATCCCAATTTTGAAACATTTTTGACATGAACATCATGGTCTCATCAGATTTGTACAACATAAAATGGTCGTGTTGTGTCTTAAAAAAGTCCTTGATGCAGAAAACAGACAGTTAGAAAAACATATACTTTCATGACGGTAAACCTGAGTGTATAGATGGTATAGAGGAATATTCTAGGTTGTCTGCTTAAAATGCTGTGCATAGATCCTATACCTTCTCCCTGCAAATCAAATATTCATGCACTACCTTGTTGTCTCTAGTCCTGAGGGTAGAGCTGGAATTACATATGCCTCACACGCATCTTCATGAATCATATATCACTGTATACCTACACACACTCATAGTGGATATTATGGAGTCCACACACACATACACATAACAAGACAAAGATATGTATAAATGCATATCTACGTGTGAAAACAACTGTCCAGCTCTTAAGGTTTATTTAAAGCATATGGACAAGGATTATGGTTCTCTGCTGAGCAGGCATGGTGGATGAAACCTTAACACCACTGTAGCACTTGAGTTTGAATGATAGGCTGGCGAGGGAAGGAGAAAGAGTGGGAAGAAGAGGAAGTGAAGTAACCTGAGGGTGGGGTGTATGAGTGTGGAGGGGTTTTTTTTTTTTTCTTCACATTCTCAGGGCAGTGGCCTTTCTTGGTGCCAGGATAGGCTCTGCAGCCCCCTTCAATTAAGCAGGAAAATTGATGTGTATCATTAATTATGTCAGTAATATCATAAATCATCACTGGGTGCAGTAATTAATTATTTTCTACTCGTGTGAAGAACATGACAGAGTAGAGATAAATAAGGGGAGAGAAGGCTAGAGTGGAATTGTGTAGGAGGCGGGGGGGACCCAGAGAAAGGAGGGACGGAGAGGGGGGGGGGCTATTCGTCCATCAGTAACTGAGGGGGGGGTACACTCACACGCTCTATTTACCGGACCATTGGGATGTGACGGGAACGTGACAGCCCCCCTCCTGCTCTCACTTACCAGCCTTCTCATAGAGGAACGACAATTAGGCCTGAACGAGACGGGCACTTCCTGGAACAGATGCTGGCATTCCCCGTGAAAAGCGACCCCGTCCTGCCTCTGAGGTTAAGGTGTGTGTAGCAGAGTTACCATTGCCTCTAAATGAACTAACAGCCCTGTGATGGACCATTTATAATCAAAGGGCAGCCTTAGAGAAAAGTACGCCTGTAAGGCCAGTGAAGCTTGTCTGAAGAGCTGAATGCATTTTATTGTTCGAGTCCTGCCTACCATTATGGGAAATGTTTTTGTGGCTTGTATGCTATAGATCTTAGGTGAAACCTCACTTAAGTTTATATAAGCCTAGAAAGTGTAAAATACCAATAAATTCAACCAAATATTTTTTTTTAAGTTATTATTTGGATATTTTTACCATTAAACAACTTTCCACAGAATTGAAGGTTAGACTGTAAACTATAATTTGCTTTTTAGCTGTTTAACAGATTGTTTGTTCTTCTGCTTAGTAGCTTAATTATTTTTTTTGTTATCTGAACTTATTAAATAGATACAAGACTCAAAAATATAATTATTATGATGACAGTCAATTTGTCTTAATGTCTGGTTTACTTTCGTTCTTTTTTTTGACAGGTTACAGGACACCCGTCGCACAAGTAGAGTCGGATTTTTTTTTAGTCTCTTTAATCTTATTTGATTAAATGGCCACTTGAATGAAAAGCATTTCAGTTGATTAAAAGAATAAAAGAGCAAATGAAGAGCTCTCGTTGAAAGGTTATCCAAGCAGAACTCAATTTTCCGTATTCACTCTGTACTCATTTAAACAGCTTCAAATGCTTTGTTTCATTAATTTTTAATTGTGTACAATACACGCTACCTTTGCTCTTTGCCTAATATCTGACAAATGTGTTACCAATTAAAAAATCTCCATTTAAAATATGCTATAGAATTTTATTGCTGAAACAGATGATGGGCTGTCTCTTTTCTGAAGCTTTTTCGTGAAGTAATTTGAGTACACAGGAATCCGTCTAACACCTACAGTATATGCACTCTACATCCCGCGCTACAGAAAGTCTGGAAAGTGGGAGAAAAGGTGATAGAACACTGACTGCAGCCTGGGAAATTTCAAACTCCATTGCCTTTAGCTCAGTAAGTGTTGACTGACTCACATGCTTGTATGCCTTCTCCCAGACCTTTGTGGATGCAGAGTATCGATCCGGAAGATGGGGAGGAGATGAAGGGAGGAGAACCGGTGCTGAGAAAAGTAAACACTGCTCCAGATGACAAAACACTGATCACCCCGGAGACCTAGACCTTCCCTGCTCTCTCTTTCTCCATCATTCTTCATGACCTTTGGCACCCCAGCCTAAAGCCATGATCAGCCCTGCAGTTTTTTGTTTTTTTTTTAACCCACTGTATCTGTACGGGGTTTGTGTATGTTTGCAGAGAGCCGTCCACTCGGGCATGTGAGCATCATGAGAGACAACAGAGGTATGTATTTTAAGACGTTTTTTATGCATGTACAAATGAGGTGAGGCAGTAGCAGCATCGAGCACAAGGGGGTTTAGCGAACACAGGCATCTAAGCCAGTGTTTAATATCAAGTGCGTGCGGCAGAGTTTAATCAATACCAGGTCTCTTTTGTTCCCAGCCTGCTGAGGAGAGCAGCGGCCATTCACTCCAAAAAGGTTAATGCTGGGGGTCAAGTGATTTCACACCCACATCAGGATCCTCCATGTCACCAAGCTACCACGCCTCCAGCCGCCATGACACCAGCATCCTGATTTATGGGTTGTGAGAGGGTGATGGGATGGAGGCGGAGGGAGGGGGGGGTGCAGTGTTATTTTATGATAATGCTGTCCCTCTGTACTCCCACAAATGAAGGGAGTGAGAGAGTAAGAGATGAGAAGCAAAAGAGAGAGAGAGAGCAGACTCAATCTCCCCAGCACCCATGTGGGTGTTTTCTTTTCTCCGTCTTCTCTGTGACATGGTGCTTTTGTTTCAGCCAACTGGCTCTACATGCAGACAGAATGGTAATCTTTATCATAATAATTGCTCTGAATTTGCGTGTCCACTTGTGAAAGGGCAGTGACGCTCGGCACAACAGCAGTGAGTCATGATGGATTAGAATATCAATAATACCATTGCAGGAAGATTACAAATCTGTGAGAACTGTTTATAATGCCTATCAAGGAATCAGACAAAACATTTTTTTGCCATTTGCCTTTAAATTAAGAAGTGAAAAGTGAAGCTGCAAATATCCCATCTGAAATCTCACTGTCTGTGTGGATAAATCTATATAATGGAGGTGGCGTGGTTAAGAAGGTGCCAGAGAAGGAAGAGGTGCAAGAGGAATTAACATGAGGACTTATCTCGCACGGGCCATTATTTAAACCCTCACAATTCTAAACACACCACCCCTCCAATGAGAAGGACAATAAATAATCCCTCCAAATAAAATCTATTCCCTGCAAATTCTCCAGGATACAGCCCATCATTATCAGTAGGAGGGGACAGACAGCAATTAATAACACAGCCACCCGTCTCTCAGAGAGCATCCATCTTATTTTCATTAGGTCTATTGGTGCGTGTATAAGTGTGCTGGCTTGTGTGTGCATGTGTATGTGTGAGAGACTGTAACTCCATGCATATTTATGTGTTGTTGAATGATTCCACTCAGCCACATTCCCTTAAAGTCCAGCCTTTGCTCTGTGGGCCTGGATGTGTGCCGTTTGAGGTACTTTTTTGTGATCCTGTCTCTAATTTTTCTAATGTCTTATTAATGTTTTACCAGAACCACCTTTGATTTGCCTCTCTGCATTCCCTGCGTTTTTTTATCTCATGTTTGGAGGCAGTATTCTCTCTCCAAAAGGGCAATTGCTCTAGCATTAGCATCCTCTAGGTCTCTGGGGTTGACAATAGCAATTAGCTTCAATGACGGAGCGATATGAGAGGCTGCTGATTGACAGTTGCCCCCAGAGAAGGGGCTGACTGAGGTGACAGCTGGGCTCTCCACTCTCCCTGGCTGCCCCAGGCTCTGGCCCTGTGTCATCCCATGCGCCAGCCAAACCCTTCCCCAGCACACACTCACATGTCTAGTTACATCCTGTGCAGTGGCCAAACCCTTCCCCATCACTCAAGCTCATGCCTTGTTATATCCTGTGTGTCAGTTAAACCCTTCCCTCTCAGTCCATGCCTGTTTCTTGTTATTCAAACACTGCACAATGTGACACGCAGCACTGACCTCTCACTTTCTCTTTCCCTTATCATACTGTATGTGTGCATGCACATCCAAAGCTGTGTGTATCTCTGTGTATGAGAATGTGTGTATGTTCACATACAGCACAGCCTGATGGTTCGGTATCTCCTCCATGTCAAAAGCAACAACAGCAGCCCTGACACATCAGTGAGTGTTTCTTCGGTAGAAGCCCGAGGAAATGAAGCACTCCACGTCTATTGATCCCCCTACACTCCACTGTGCATCAGGGAGACTTTGTTTTCACTGCCTAACAGAAACACAGCTCCATCAATACTGTACAGTACTCCTCGGCACCGGCTCCTCTGCTCACACAGTAGCGTCCCAGGAGGGCTGTGATAGACTCCACTAACTGTACACAAACTGTACAGAGAGAGAATACAATATGTTTGTGTGTGTTGTGATGTGTTTGTCAAAGCGCAGAGGGGGACCTGGGATGGCAACGGCAATTTAAGGAGTATAAAAGACATATTGGCAACAATGCTTTGTGAATGATGTATTATATAATCTGCCCCCAGAGTATATCTCTTCTACTCCATCTCCTTCACTTTTTCTCCCCTTCCATCTTTCCAGCTCTGTTTTTCCCATCTTTATCTTCCTCACTCCGCATGTGTGTGTGTGCCTGTGGTCGGGCTTTTAAGACTCACTTCCACATGCATCAAAATAAGTGCCAATAAACAAATCACTGCACTAAACGTCATCAAGGTCACATCAATCTGAGAACAACAATGCTGACTGGTTTCACCAGAGTCTATTAGTTGAGGGGGGAAAACAAGCAGGCCCTGGGCCAGGCTGTGTGCACGCGTGTGTGTGTGTGTTTAAATATATATATATATAAAGGGAAGATCTCCGTCAGCATGATAGAGCCCAACCACTCTTATTTATGGCCTACTGTACTCCATGTTCAGCATTTAGCCTTCAGCCTGTAAATAGGACAATGGAACAGAGGTCTGACCGTGTGTGTTAATGTGGGTGTGTGTTTGCGTGTGTAATAATAAAACACAAACTGTAAGCTTATCTAGATCCTGACTCCTTGTTACATCTTTACTGCCGTCTTGACAAATCAAGGCTTTTCAGGCAAACACTGAAAACTGATGGTTTTGATTTATTTACTGAAAAACACAAATGCATTCTGTTCCTGCTGCTGCTTCTTTGAAAAGTATTAGAAAAATGGATCCTTCTG
>JAQMCX010000048.1:13104063-13125550 GCA_029814765.1 Acanthurus leucopareius | reverse complement strand
TATTTACTGAAAAACACAAATGCATTCTGTTCCTGCTGCTGCTTCTTTGAAAAGTATTAGAAAAATGGATCCTTCTGCATGTCTGTAACAAAAATCCTGCTAAGTCAAATGGCAAAATGATCCATTCACATTACATCATTCCATTAGATAAATTAATCTTGACGAACAGTGGACTGGATTTTATTCACGTTTTAACACTACTGGTTAGTATTTTTAATCAGTTATTGAGATACACACAAACAGATGCATACAGACAAACACACACACACACACACACACACACACACACACAGGCAGGCAGACATACATAGACGCATACTCAATACATGCAGAAACCTAGGCACTTGTTTTCTTCCCTACATATTTCTAACGTGTTTTTAAGCACTGTTTTTTATAATTTCCTTTCAACATGCATATACTCTATGTTACAATAACCCCCATATTTGCATTTGCTCAACAATAAAAAAATCATGGAAGTTTTTACCTTTCACTGCTTCCTATTAACATTCAGATAGTCCCACTTAAAATTAAAATTAAATTAAAACAATTTTGTCTCTAAATTAAACATCACATTTTTCTCATTTTCTTAATAATCCAATTTAAAGTACTTGACAATTTCAGTGGCCTTAAACCTGTATATGTAAATTTAAAAAAAATCTGTAATTCTCAAAACAGTGGAAAATGTTACAAGAATTCTAGTAACAGCAAACCACTAACTTTTAACTTGCCATTAATAAACAAATATGCATGCAAATTCTCTTTTTTAGTCCCTCTCTTACTCACACACTCACAAACACACACAAACATATACAAAGTTTAAGTAAAAAAAAAATCTACTAAACTATTATGTAGTAATAAACGATTAAGAAATAAGAAGTAATTCACTACAAATATTGGTAACATATTATTGATTCAATAGGCAATGAAAATATACTTGGCTAGTGTTACACATCATCATTTCCATTTTTGCTAAGAATTACCTCTCTTTTGAAAATACTTCAATCAGTGAACAATTTTCAGTTGCTCTGACAGTAAAATACAATGACAATGTAAAAAATATGTTAATGTTCATTGTATAATATGAGCTCTTTGAAAAGGATCGGTAACAAGATGAGGAGAGAATGATCTAGGGTAACAATTAAAAGTGAAAAATTCACTTCAATTCAACTCTGAAGGTGAAAAAAATAAACAACATGATACTGTTACCACAACAAAACTCTGTACTCTTACTCTTTGTACCTGATCGACTGCAACTCTTTTTAAAAGGATAATATGATGTAAAGTTTATGTCATTGTTTGGCTGAGGTTGCAAACCACTGGATTCCACAACACAAGCCAGACAATTTATTACCTCTTAAAGTAAAGTCCAATTAAATGCCAAGAAAGTGCCGCTTTATGGGTTTCATATGCACACAAACAGAATAAACAATGCATGGTTGCACCTACTAACATACACAAGCACAGAAAATATCCTGCAAACATGTGCACACACGGGCACTTGGAGATTTCTTGTGCCTCAGTCTGCCTTTCCACCTCCGTTAAATCTATTTTCCAATCACAACTATTGATTGGATGAAATAATCAGCAAATGGCACATCTTTACTCTATTTAGCCAACCCAGAGGGAGCTCTCATACTCTGACGCCACGGAAAATATCCAACCCACAGCATTCATTTAGCCAGACATACATTAAATGGTATTAATAGCACACCACTTAATGGATCAATTCCCTCTGTTTATGTAAAGTGGAGTGGAAGAGAGGAGGGAGTAGAAGACAGAGAGAGACACAAAAAGGGAGGGAGGGATTAAGGGAGGGTATTAGATATGGCAAGATAGGGAGAGATATTTCTGTGTGTGGGAGAGGTGTGAGTGGAAAAAAGCACCTTATTAAATGACAAGCTTTTCCTGGTTTGCGCTAATTAATTGTGCACTGCCACTGACTGCTAATTTGCTGGGAAAAATGCATCCCAAAAGCAAAGGGGCTCCTGCTTGAACTTTGCCTCAGAAGCACCTAATTCACCTGTGACTGCAGCTGTGTCTCTCTCCTGGACTGCAACACTATTAAATTAGAGCGCCTGGGCCATCAATTTAATAAGCGCTGGAGCAGATCATTTGAATAAGGACAGTATTAGTATTCTAGCTGAGCACAACTAAGAGCAGCTGACCTTTTTCACCGCTGAGAAGATCCTTGAACACATCCAGCTGAATCAGAGAACACGGTAATAAGCCCGTCAATGTTTAACAGTGTCAAAAGGAGGGATTTTTTTGCTCTCTCTTCTTCAGCCCATCACCCCCCCCACTCCCATTGGTAATGCAAGCTATTGTGGTCTATCAAGCCAGCTAGGATCTCAGCAATTTAAAACAAAAAGGGTTGACAAGGGGAAAAGAGGTAAGACAGGAAGAGGAGGGGATATATAAAAAAAAGCTCATATAATGCTGAAAGAGATTTATGATTAATTGCATTATAGTCTGCATGAGTCTATCTGTGCGTGTGTGTGCATGTCCACACGTGTACTCATACTCCATGTGCACCCATGAAAACCTTCTTTCCAGATGTAGAATTGATTTATGTGCATGTTGGGGTGTGGAATTGATCAGTGCACATCAAAATTCCCTGTGAACTCCCACATAACAAATCAGATCTTGACCTTTGGCTCCAACATCTTTAGCTGCTGATGCACACCTGGGGTACAGCCTATTAAGCACTGTTTTGACACATACTGTAGCTGTTTTGAACAGTACCAGGGTGAATTGGCAGGATAGTGAAACATTAGTGGTAGTAATGCACTGGGCTGTGAAATAGATCATCTGCAGTGACAGTTATGGTGCCTGTCAGACCGTGGAGAGAGAGATTTAACTAGCCTTTTGTCTGCATGAAATAAACATTGCCTGGGAGGTTAAATGCTCCAACATATGACTGCTTCAAGCACAATCAAGCACTTTGTAAGTACCCTCTGTAGTAATGAGCATTTAGTAAGTGATGTTGGTAATCCTAGTGATTTTATAAAGAAATAGTGTAGACTTTGTTCATTTTAGGCAGTTAATTTCCATCTAATTATTTCTCGACATTGTGAAACTGTCAGATTTATACTGATAAAGCATATCGTACTCCCACATCTCTGCAATCTAACCAAGCAGCTTTGCATTTACAGAAACGCTTCAAGGTAATTTTGTTATGACAGGCAACAAAGTAATCGATATAGGGCAGTGAGCGCAACACACCAGGCTCCAAGGGTAACATGGAAAACAAGGTCTGTGACTGGTCATATGACTGCCACGACTTGGGCTTTATCCAAGGATATAATAAATAAACAAGATGGCATCTCATTCACTCACAATGCAGCACTTAAATGTAGAGGACAAGAAAGATCCATAAATAATGGGGGAGTTAGATGGTGGATATATGTTTGGCCTGGGAAATGGCCGGCACTGTGTTTTATGGGGCTAGTTGCAATGTTGATGAATATTTGCCGTTTCGGAATCATAGCTTAATGTCAGCCCACAATTTGTTGCAATTAGTCGGGTGATTTATAGGAAAGCCTGGGCTGAATGCATGGTAACAATTAACACAGCTTTCTCTGGGCTTTTTATTAATGGGGTGTCGCGGCAGAAGAAGGTTTCAACGAAAGCCAGTAGATTTGCAGGCCTCTCGGTGTGTGGCACTGACTGGCATTAAAGATGGAGGACAGACTAACCCAGATCACCAAGAGACAAACAGGCTGTGTACAGAAACTTACTCTCCTTTAAAGAGTGTGTGTG
Source organism: Acanthurus leucopareius (assembly GCA_029814765.1). NCBI lineage: Eukaryota > Metazoa > Chordata > Actinopteri > Acanthuriformes > Acanthuridae > Acanthurus > Acanthurus leucopareius. The sequence continues at coordinate 13,121,791 of JAQMCX010000048.1, read as the reverse complement.
TGTGTATGAGTGTGTGTGTGTTTTCACCCGTGTGTTCATACACAGTGTGGTGCATCTACCTTTTTATTCGGGAGCAATGCATAATGTAACTTTATATTTAAAAAACATGTATAAATGTATAATTATTTGGTTACATTTTGACAAATTAGTGAAGAAAACAGTTTTTTGATTTAGTGTGAGCAATTTAAGTTTAAACTGAAAACAAAATTCAGCAAATGAAATATAATATTGTGTTTTTTGTTGACTAATTAAATCAAATTTGTTTTCTCATCAAACTGTTTTTTAAATAATTGTATTTTTTTTAAAAAGGCATGATTAAAATAAATATATAAGCATTTTGACAAATAATTTTTACCTCTCATAAGCAGCATTTGGCATTTAAGTATGTACTTTTTCAAAACTATGCAATGAGGCAAACAGTTAAAAAGGAACCAAACAGCTGTTCTGTCTGGCAATAACAGGGTTCAAGTGGAGCGATGTGCCCCTAAACGGCTAATAAACGGCACAAAATGAGCCTGCAATTAAATTTATACACTTGATTGCACTGCTGTCATGTCCACTACAGGCTTATCGAACACCTGGGATCTATTTCCTAATAGAACCTTGGGGAGAGTGGGGAAGAGAGAAAGAGGGGGGAAAGAAATGAACAAAGCAATCTTTTTTTTTTCCCCTTTTATTTTTGGCTGCTTTCTCAGGCGTTTGTAGAGGATCCTCTTCACTCATGCAGAGGGTTTGAGGTTTTAAAGAGGAAAGACAAAAGAGGAGGGTTTTTCATTAAACAACGCTGTATGGCTGTAGCAAATGGGTTTTTATGTATTGAAATTGCCGTAGCTCATTTGTAGTTATTAGTAAGCAGCGTTATGACACTCCTTAACAGAAAGTTTGTATTTATGGATTCAATCAAGATAAGTATATAAAAAAAAGAACAATCTGTAAAGATGTACTGCATCTTATAATCTTAAATGTTATACCTTTTTTTTTTTTTTTAATTTTCCAGTATTTTGAACAATTGTGCATGCAAAGCACTGAGCTGCATAAATGTCTGGATATGTTATTTGTGACCTGTCTCACCAAGTTACATGCGTCAATACATGATAATGAATAATGTGTTGCAAATCTAATGACATGACAGATTCTCTTCTAACTGACTCCATAAGCGCTGACACGGCACTGCAATACCACTCAGCCTAACCTCAACACTCCATTTCATTATGAAAAAAGGTGTCAGCACAGCAAATTATAATCGTTAATAAACCTTTATTTGATGGTGTTTGACAAAACTGTGACGCTACTGTGAAAATGGTCATCTTTTTCCCATGTCTGGTTACACTTTCATCTCTAACTCCCTCTGAATCTCCAAAGAGCAAACATTTTATGTCCCTCTCAAGTGTGTACTCTGATCAACAGATTTGCAAATAAAAGGTACTGACTGTAATAAAATAAATGAAAAAAGTCATTTTTTAAAAAATGTTTATGCAAAAACTGTTAATTTGAATCATAAACTTAACAACAGGTCATGTTTTAACCAATGCAATTGATAAAAATCCAAAACATGCACATGTAAAAATGATTTTATAAGTGAAAAAACTGCAAGCAAAAAGTTTAACTTTTTAACAATACAGGTTTTTACAATATTTGAGTTTAGATTAAGAGTCAAACACTGAGTCTGTGTTCTTTCTCCTCATCTACAGCGAGACTTCCTTCTCCCTTGGTTTCCTCTAATTTGCTAATTACACCCGGGCAATTTCAGAGAGCCGGTTCATAGAAAAAGTCACGTTTTGGGGACTCTGGGCTCACAATCTGTCTCTGACCAGTGCTAAGACACATAAAGTATGTGGCAGGAGGCCAACAATAATTTTGCTAACCCTTTTTTAATTGTGGGAGGGTCATTCAAAATGCCCAGTAGAAAGCATTAGCCACTGAACTGCAACTGACAAGGGCAGGTTTCCCACCAGCAAGAGGCACCTTGTAGGCAGGGCAAGAACTTAAACTTAGCAAAAAAAAAAAAAAAAAAAAAGGGGACCGAAATAAGTAAGCTATATTAAGAGCCATATTTCAGTGCAAGCGGCTGTATAATTCTTAAAACAGTGAGTATCTAATGTTTTGTAGGGGTTTTTTTTTGTTTATTTGTTGTTGTTTTTTTTATTTGTCTTGGGCTAAATGTAGAATTAAAATTTTAAATTAAGTGTGAATAAAAATTATGACATTTCTGTGCTGGAGACCAAAACCATAAATAATTCAGTCAGCTCCTTATTTGATTATGTTTGCTAATTTTGTGACCTTGTCAAGCAATTATTTGGCAATCTCTGCCTTTTTCTCTACTTTCCTGGTTCACTGGTTCACTGAGTGGCTAATGGTATTTTAACCTGGCAAATTATAAGAGCTTTTCTGATGTAGCCGCAACACAATTAGTTCAATATGTTTCACACTTAAAAAAATTTAACAGAGCAACTTTCCCAGGAATTTGCATTATTTTCTAAAGGATTCATCACCTGAGAATGTGACAATGAAAAAATAAATTCCTACTCTTACCTTAAATTATCCTTTTTTTTGACAGCTGACTAACAATCATCATTACGGCTCAAACAGTTACCTGCGAGAACGGCCATAAATCTTGTTAAAATAACCCAAACCGTCTCTTGCGCTTTTTTCCCCACAAGAAGCAACCTGTCTGTAAGCACACACCATCTGTACATAGTTAGAGCCGTATGCACACAGATGGCAGCCAAACACTCCCAAAGTTGCTCCGTCCGCACGTCTAACCTTACAAAGCAAACTAATTAACAGTAAAACGCAGAGAGAAGGAAGGAGCAGTTTGAAAGAGTTTGCAATAACTCTAATGAGGAGAGAGAGAGAGAGAGAGAGAGAAGGGTCATCTATATAGTAATGCCAGAGGGATGGGGGACTTCTACTGAGGCTCTAGGTTTACTGCCCTCTTTAAGATCCATATTAAATGAGGGCTACTTATCGCCGAGCCTCTGTCCCAACACACAAGCCTTTAACAGCATGGTGCGGGGCACAGGGCAAGCATCTGAGAGGAGGGAGATGAGTGGTTGTGGAGCTGGGAAGAGAGGGAAAAACTGTGTTTTGCAAAATAAGATATCGCTGGAAGCGCTTCCTGTCTCTTGCTTTATTGTAAGGAGCAAGCCCGTAACACATTATCCTGGAGTTCAGTGGTCGGTAATGGGAATGTTAGATTCACATTATTTTGCTATGTGCTTAAGGTCTAGTTAAATCTGCTGGTTTCAAAAGAGTCATAAAATTTTACCGATGCCATATTTAAATTAAACTATGATGAAGAAGTAAATAACTGTGCCAGCTGTGTGAAAATTACAGAAATAAAAGACAAATAAATATACATATATTTTACTTATTTTCTTTAACTTATTTTCTTTAAATGACAAGCAGCCAGTGAGGGATTTGTGTATGCCTCTGCTTGTTGTCTTTTCACAAGACCGTGTGCCCACACTTTTCAGTGGCCTACCACACTAATGAAATTTATTTTGTGAAAAAGGAGGACAACTCCTTGGAAAGTTAATTAGTAGGAAACAAGCGGAGGAAAAAGCAGGAAACGAGAAATGACCCAGCTGCCAAAAGTAATAACGTTTTCATTATTTATTTCATTATTCATTTGTGGATGTGTTCAGACAGAATTAATAATAGAAATCCCTGAGAGAAAATATTTGCGCTGGAACCCTATTACGAGCAGGCCAAGTCCGGTGGCACAGTTAGTTAACATGCACAAATGTACTGCCCCTGACAAATAACATATCAAGTGGAGCCCTGCATTATTTTGTGCTCCCAAACCTCTTTCATTCAATTCTCTGGTTTTCATTTAATTGTTTCAGTCGGGGTTAAGGTTGTACTCAAACTGCTACTCCTTGCTACCTTTGTGGAAAAAAATAATGCAATTTAAGAAAAATCTAAAGCTATAAAGCAATCATCTACTGCCACATGCTGCGAGAGCTGTATCGCAATAATCACCGTGGCATCCACTTAAATGTCTGTTGGTCTGTTTTCATTATAAGTGAGTTGTCCATTTCTCCCTGAGAAAACTAGTAATGAAGCACAGAATCAATTAGAAGTCCCTTTGGAGCAGAATTTGTGCTGTTCCATTACACAATTCGTCTTTTTAGTCCAAACATTACTCTGCATGAAATTCCCTGATCTGGCCTGTGTTTGCTTTTTCTCACTGTTTACTGCAACACTTCCAGGCCAACTCACATTTGATTCTCCCCACTGAGATTCCAAACACACTCCCAGTACACGCTCTGGAGAAAATGAGGCCGGAAAAGAGTAGTGGCGAATCATTCAAGGCTGTCCAAAGATCTCTATTACAAAAGCAGATTTTATTTTCACTTCCAACACAGACATCTCTGATAAAAAGCATGTCAGAGGCAACTGGGATGACTGGTTTTTCTCTTGGCGTATTATTTTTCACTTATCAAATGTGTTTTCCTTACCAGCCTCCAAACCACAACCTACCTACCCAATTCCTGGCTTTACTATATTAAGGAAAATTGGGAACGGATGGGAGCGCCTCGTTGGATCGATCTATCTATCTATAGAGGGATGTATGGTGTGTGTGTGTGTGTGTGACTGTGACTGTGAGTGTGTGTATTGGGTGGTGGGGGATAAGAAGAGAGCCTTGGCCATGTGTCAGTTGAGCATTTTTACATTAGCCATACGTAAGGCATTTCTTTCTTCCTCTCCAGTTCGCTGCTCAAAGCACCAGGGCCACAGCCATGTGTGAATAATCACACAGAGGGCCTCAGAGGTGCCCTCACCGCCTCGCAAGAGGCTGGGTGCAAGGGCAGATGGGGGAGGCGCAGGTTGAAGGAGTCGAGCGATGGTGGGGGGGGGTTGTAAACGTTAACACGTTGAGGATTTGGATATCCTCACAAGCTTGTCTCATTAGCTGCTAATTGGCAAGACTTTCCCCCCAATCTTTTGTTCTGCATAACGTTTGTCTTTTTTTTTCGGGGGGGAGGAGGAGGAGAAAGATGATGGTGAACTACATATTTCAAGAGCTCCATGCCTCACTGAGAGAGACTTAAGCCCATATTACAGCAACATAAACACTCCTGTCCTGTGATTAACCTTAAAAAGAAAGTGAGTGCAAAACTAAACGCTCAACTAAATTAGCACGGAGATCAAGGGGGAAAGCAAGATGTGAAGAAAGAGAGAAAGAACAGAGACCGGAGAGAGTGAAGGCGGGAGGCAAGGACAAGCTATTTTTCCTCTATGCCCCTTTTTCCACTCATTCACCTTTCTCAACTGGGAGATTGTAGAAAAACATCACACAGTTAAATGGCAAATTATTACCAAAGCTCCCCCTCAGTGCCGGGTCCACAGCAGACATATTGGAGTTGTCATGCAGGGGGATGGCCAATACTTTCCTAGAATTATTTTGAGTATTGCACTGTTTGACAAACATTAAACAAGACAATAGAATACATAGGTAAAGGTGCATTTGCCTACAGGCATAGATGGCTTGAAAGAAAGACAGGAAGAGAGAGAAAATGAGAAAATAGGTCTCCATATTTACAATAGTTTTATGACAGTCGCAGCGAATTATACACTTGCAGAAGTAGCCACTCTGGTCTGCTTGGACCCCGAAGAGGAAGAGTCATGTGTTCACCTTAAGGATTTTTTTCCTCTGCCATTGTGACTGTCTCTGTCTCTGTCTGTCTGTCTGTCTGTCTGTCTGTCTGTCTGTCTGTCCATTCGTCTGTCTCCTTCTGTCTCTTTCTGGCCGGATTATTTTCTGTCTCTTTGATTTCACAGAGATGTAACTGTGCCCTGAATGCCAATAAGGACTGGGTAGATGGCAGGTGAATTGTCCATTTCTGTTACTTTAGTGGATCTTATTTTTTTTTAAAAAGGTATTGAATTTCAAGGCCAAGTAATTCAGAGCAAACTAAGTCTGTCGTAATCTATTTTAATGGACATCATTAAAGTGGGTAGACAGAGCTATATCTCTCTTAAAGTTTGAGGAAGGATCTTTATGATGAGCCAAAGAATAAAGGATGTATCAATACTTGCTTTTACTGTACATCCTGAATATTATATTCTGCCTTTTAAAAAGTTCCAGACTGGATTCTTTATTACTCACAGGTGCATGATGTCATGACAGTCCTACAATTTATTCGTTAAGTTGTTTTAAGTTGAGGAAAGAAGTATGTGTTCACAGCTGAGGAATGAGGGGAGCATCTGAGGAATGCTTAACTCATAAATGTTACAGCGCATACCAACAGGATGCAGAGGGGGAACACTGGAAAACAGTGCAAAAGTAACATGATGGTTACAATTACAGTGAGAGTGAGGGCTCTGTTTTATGTTAAGAAAGATGTCAGAGAGGAAGAGAGGGTTAGGAAGCTGGGTCATAGCCCTCATATGCTGTTTAACACCTGACACCAAGGCCTAACCAAGGTTCATAACTCATATGGAAAGAGAGGTGAAGAAAAAAACAAGGGGAGGGGAATAAAAAAAGAAAGAATAACTATCAGCCCCTTTTTGGAAAAGTATACTGACTTTCTGTCAAACATATCTTGTCAAAACAAGAAGTGAAGCCTTATACATGCATTTTATACCTAGTTTTCTATAGTACATAAATAATTTATGCGTTATATCTATCATATGTAATGTATATATTATAATATTTTATAAGGGAAAGATCTCTGTCAGCATGATAGAGTCAAACCACTCTTACGAAAAAAGATAATTTCTTTCCTTTGAACATTCTGAATCAAAGTAACCACTTCTGAGCGAAGACATCTGACTTCTAACACAGTCCACTGGACTCACAAGAGCCAAGTCTTCTGTAGAAAATTAGAGTAGGTCACAAACGGCCAGCACATGAGTCCTTGGCTTCATCCAACATCCAGCAGATCAAGGGCCTCGAACTAAAGCAGTACTGACACTGACCTCGCCGAGACCCTGCAACTGAAACAGCCCTAACAAGGTATTAGCAGGCACCTCTGTATACCCTCCAACTCTCAGCCCGGGTCTAAAGAAACACAGCTGCACGGGGTGTTTTCCAGGGCGGAGGGCAAACTTGTAAGCAACGTGGTGCCCCCGGCTAAGCTCAAGGGTGAAGCTAGAAGTTCAAGAATTCAAAGCAATGGGGGGCAAAGTTTACCAAGATTATTTTTTTTAAAAGTACTTCTCCCTCTCCAACGTTGCACTTATTCCACTTAATTTTTTTATGTTATTTTTCAGAGTTAAAACTTGCTGATCTCTATCCAACGCATATACTATACATCTGTACATTTTCTGTTGTAATGGGTACTAGCTTACTTTGCCCTCTGAGGATGTGGTATAGCTGTGTGTGTGTTTTTGTGTGTGTATGCATGCACAAGCACGTATGGCGGTCGTCTCTGTGTGACTGTGGGCGTCTGGAGGAGAGAGAAGCCTCATCTGTTACCAGCCCAGCCCGGCCGGCCCGCCGCGTGAAGTAGAACGACAGGGTGTCACTGCCGACGACAGTGATGGATGCCCTAAATTCTGTAGGCAACTTGGGCAATTGGACACATTAACAACAGGCACCTGCTTTCCCCCATACAAATCTATTAAAAGATAACAGCAATGGCGGCTCCCACACTATTAGTAAATTATAGCTCTGTCTGAGTGTGAGGTAAGTGCAGGCCTCCCTTCTCCCACCTACCCCCACCCACTCTCCTCGGCTACACTTCTTATTGGCAGTCTCATAGTGCCACCCAGTGGCAGCAATTCATAAAGCTTTTCTATGATGCAGAGCAATATTTTAACATGGACAAAAATTCAACGGGGGAGACTAAGTTTTAAGAAAAGGTGATCATTCCTCTCTTAACCAAGGACAAGATCCATGTTTTACAAAATAAATGACAGTTCACAGACTATAAAACGTAATGTCATTATATTCAACTTCTGCATCAGACAAATTATTACAATTTCAAAATGTGTCATAAATGACACCAGAAATTATTCGTTGCCAGGCCTGCAATTTGAACACAAATATAAAACTCACACCAAACATATACTAGTCACGGACGGTATGAGAATTGCCATGACAACAAGTCCTCGGCCAGTCCCATTCGTGGTTAATTGTTGAATATCAGTTGGTGATTATTGCTGGAGTGGAAACCTTTTACTAGTTATTCTCAGTCTGTTGTATGTGTGATAGCTTGTATGCAAGTGTGTGTGTGTGTTGGTGGGTTAACACAAACGTAATTGTTTTTCAGCCACATGTGCACACAAGCCATTTTTACATATGCAAGCCATTCTTTGGGCTGGTTGGGCCAAATGGCCAGAGTTCTGAGACAATGTGGCTGATATAAAATCATTATGACCTACTCAAGACGTCCTATATTAAAACATTAACAGGAGACCAGTACTTTCAACATGACACCATTATGGCGTTTCTAGAGCTCAGGTACGCCACATAAACGTGTGTCACATAAATTTTCTGTGAGTAAATATTTCTGTGTCTGTGAGGGGGTATGTGTTTTCGAGCTGGTCAAGAATAAAGGCAGGACAAGACCAGTAAATACTTTTACAGCAGGCAGTATGTCAGGATCTGTAAATGTCTCCCATTCCCAACAGCACTGGAGTAAAATTTACAGTCACTTGGGAAGTGACAATGCACAAAAAAGGACCACTTTTTACTCTCTCTCATCTCCCTCAGACCACTAAAACCTTCCCATAAATCTCCTGCGGTCCCCCCAGATGTCTGCTGTTGTCAGATATCATGCCTTGACAATGCCTTCCACCATCATTGTCTTGACAGAAATATGATATGTGAAACTGCAATGTCACATCACTTAACATGATTTAGCCAAAGCTAGCCTGCACCATTTTAATCAATCAAAAATGTCACCTTTTTCCCTGTAATGATAGTGGAGGTATGGGATCCCTGTGTTGGGGTGATCCATAAGACTTATCTAGGCTACTGATTTATGACTACTGCCAGCTAAAGTACTAAAGGAGCCTCCTCCCTTTCTGTCATCAGGGTTTCTATCAAATTGGCAAATAAGTAGGCCAGTATTACCTCATGGGCAGGAAAGGAGACACTTCATGTCATGTGTAAACCCCATGTATGTGACATTATGTGTTTGAAACCTGCACAGAAAAATCCCTTTACTGCACAAAAAGATAAATGTTTTCTGGGTCGTGTTTACATGGCTATGGTACTGCAGTTTAGTTTTAATAAATGTAGGTATAAAATGTTAAAAGTATAGTGTTTTTAAAAATGGTTTCTAAGGGTTTGTTGCTTACATTTCCTTTGATCATATGTCCCTAATTATTCTGTAAAAATTCAAAAACCTAGTTGACTTTCAGCAAATTAGCATCAGTGTCTCAGACTGGTTACTACAGTGTGTCCAGAACATGTCAAAATACTGCAAGAACTAGCAAACATTGCAATAAATTTAGCAAAAGAAAAAGAACTAGCCCGTGCCCGTGGGGAAACTCTGTAGACTTCAACATGATAAAAAAAATAACCTTGAATAATTTGTGAATAAAAATGTCAGCCTGAGCAGTAACAATCCGACAAGGTTGACAAAATTTATAAATATTTTCTTTATAAAACTTGCACTAGTCCACAACCTAACAGGCAACAAACTATAAGCAAGAATTGGGGTCTGTACCTGTAATCACGATGGAGTGACTGGATCCACATGCCAGCAGCTTCACCCTGCCATGCCCACCCAGTGTGAAGTCTCTCAGATGGGCCTCTTCTGGACTGACGTCCCCTCGTCTGCCATGTCCGGTCTGGCCAAGCTCCCCACTGCCCCAGCAAAGCAGATTCATTTCCAGCTGACACTGTGCATCCTGGGAACATAGACAGAGAAGAGGAATGTGTTTTGGTGACACAGAAAGAAGCAAACAAGTTTTGCTCTGAACTTTTTTATCAATATCACTTGGTTCATAAACAAGAAGTGAAGTTAGAAACCAGATTTATATACACAAACAATATGGCACCTTCATCTAAACCTCACACACCCATAAACATTCGAAACGTTTGACTGAAGTCCCTGTAACTGCTCAAATACTGGTTTTCTACTCAGCATTAAGCGTGCATAAAACCAATCTGGAGACTCCAGCCTTGTTTATAAAGAGCTGTGGATCTGATGCAGATCACCAATATTCTCCTCAACATGTTTATTTACAATCTGCCCTCTGTGCTAATTAGAATGTGACCCTGCCTGCACACACACATGCAAACACACACGGAAGTTGAGTACAAGTGCATGCATACACAGGCATACACACACCCCACAGCAATATAACCAGCACAATTCCATCCGACTGATATTGGAATTTTTCGAAAGAGCAAACCAATAGATAACCTATTACAAAACTATAAGAGATCAATAGCTAATTTCTTTGCATTGATTACCACTTGGACATTTAACATGCGCCCTGTGGCCACAATGTGTGTTCCGCAAGCTTAGATCCCCATTGGCCCTCATGAGTATTAAAATTATCGATTCAGGCAGAGGACTAAAAATGTCAAGCTGTTCATTAATCTTAATAAAGACTGGACTTGACCAAGGCACCCTTTTTCCCAATGCAGGGATACAACCTATCCACCTAGGAGCACATACACGGCATAGATTAATGAGCTTCTACTGAGGGCTGTGATTTAAGTCTTTGCCATTAATAGATCAATTACAAAAGAACAAGTCTTATATAATACTGCTTACTTTTTTTACCCAGTGTGCAGCTCAACACAACATTTTCAAATTATATTGACTGTTCAATAGTAGTTATTTGTTGATAAATTTAAAAGAAACTACCAAAGAAAAAAAAAAACAAGCAGCACTGCACTAATGAGGTCTGTGTGTGATATGAGGCTGCATCTGCTGTTATGCTACAGATGGCCCTCCACAGTCCATAATGGACAAATGTTATCGGGCGCCGCCTAACAGCCAGTTTCATCTCTGTTTTATGTAGATGAGTTTCAAAGCACGCAGGGCTGTCCTTAGCTTAATGAGGGCCCTAAGCAGGATTTGATTTGCTCACTTTTCTTACTTTTAATTACGTTCATATTTCTGCCACACTTACTCATATGTTTTCTGCACGCAACTGATTGGCAGTTAAGCTGTTGCCATGATTTGCTCGCTGGCTGCATATCCACTAATCAGGGAGACGGATGGCAGATCATTTGAAAGTGGCTCTTTTACATAAATACATTCTTCAAAAAGGGACCTGTTACTAAATTTGTGCATCCTAAAAAAAAAAAACCTTCAAAGCTTTACTACAAATGTCATATCTGACGGAGTTAAAAAGCTTTGTATTTTGATATGAATGTCCCAGAGGCTTCATAATGACGAGAAATCAAAGGCCAGTGAATGACAGTCTTGTCCAATTAATACCACAAATCCAGCCATGCCACTGCCATGGACATATCCCTCTGCTACAAGGACATCCTCTAACTGCTTTTACAAGTAGTTTTTTAAGTTTTTTGACGTGATATCTCTGTATTTGTTGTGCTGTTCTTGATTTCTGCAGAATTTACATAGGTTGAGGTTTTTCTTGTACTGTTGATCACAGGCAGAAACTATTGATTGCTAATTTTAAAGGCTGTGTCTCCTTCTTGGAACTCATATTCAAAATTATTTGGAAAAAAAAAGTTCATTATCTATAATTCTTAACAAAAACAAGAGACATAAAGAAATAAAGCTTGCAACAATACCTGACAGGAATGAATTGGAAAAGAGGACATCTTCTACACATATTTTACTGACAAAGTTGAACCTTTAGCACTTAGAAATGTATAAGGGACAAGCATATCAGTAATCTCTTTAGATAACAATACCTTTTAAATCTTTTTAGCACCATAACATATTTCTGGGAAATACTTATTTCCTCTCCCCCCTCCCCATTCCTCCACTAAAATATGAAGTGATAACTTAGATTCTTACTTGACTCAAATACTAATGTATTCTCATAAAATAAAAGCCCTAATGTAGATTGTAAAGATCAGTGGTCTTAAGTTTGTAACTACATACCAAGTTTACACAACCGTTAAGACAAAAATAGCAGGAATACACTTTGCAGCACAGAACTACCAGTAACTGACCTGTGCTGAAACCAAAGGAAAACAGCTTTTCATTTCATTGTCTTCTCATATCACCTGCCCTTTTCTTCCTTTTCACTTCTGTTGTTGATTCCTTTGTGTTTGGTTTTCTTATGGTGTTGCCTTCATTTTCCCCCTCAACTCACCATATTGGCAGGGTAACTGTCTCCATGGCACCTTCTGTTGACAGCACACCAGCTGATTGAGACTAAGATTACCATAATCTAAGATGGAGCAAACTTTGAAAGTGGCCAGAAGTATAATAGGAAAACACTATGCAAGACATACAATTGTGATAGTAATACCAGCACTAATAAATTTCAGTTAAAACTTTAGTCAGAGACAATAATAAGTTTGAGTATTTCTCCGATGGTTTGTTTAATTATTCAGATTCAAACGTGCTTTAAAGTTATTAAGTTGCTTGAACTTTCAAAATAACTGTATCTTGTAATGATTATAGGTTTCAAAGTTGTACATAGCGGTCACAGCAACTTCCAAGCAGCAACAATGACAGGGAAACTATTCAACTTAAATATTCAACTTTGACAAAATAAACTGAGATTGTATCATTGATGCACACTTTTTTCTATTTCTTCCCTTCATCATGTTTGCTGCAAACACAGTATTAACTGTTTAATGGCATGGCCACACTACATTTGGGGTCTAATATTTATTAACCTTAAGTTTGACCGGGCAGATAAGGTCCTAGAAATTTCTTGGCATTTTAGTTACACCATACTCTACATACTGCTTACTGGGATAAAAGCTACATCTTTAATGGTACACAGAATGGTAGCCTATGATAGCACAGATGTCAAAACGCAGCTCATACTTTCATACTGACAGAAATTTTCACAATACATGCAAAACTATGTCCATTTTACCATGAGTAATGCATTTATATTCATGTAAATTCATATCTTATTACCAAAATTAAAATGGAGATTCAAAAATGTGAAAAGCTGCGAACCCTGATATGATTATTTATATATCATGTATTTAATATGGATAAAAAGATATCAACACATGAAGCTGACTTTTAAGTCCTGGTCTGGCACAGTGAAGTGTCAAGGACAATTTAGTGAAATAAAAAAGTGTGTTAATGCGACCATGTGGTGTGGATTACAATGAAGTTAAAAGATGAATCAGAAACTGAACTGCTAATACCTGACCTTAGCTGCAAAATGCCAGAGTCACAACACAAAGCAAACCAAACGCATAACCCCCCCCCCCCCCCCCCAAAAAAAAAAGCACAAAAGCAAAGAAGCCAGTGAAATAACTTAACAACTGGTCAAAAGCAAGTATTTAACCTGAGTGTTTCTCTTGAACTCTCGTTTCACAAAGCTCTTGCAAACAACTGAGAGGATAAGCTAACCTTGCACATAAACTCTCTTTATTCTCTTTTCCTCAGCTGTTTGGGGATTTTGCAAAAAACATACAGCCGGTCTGACTTTTGCATTAATCCTTGTTTCTTGTTACTTGTTTGTTTCGTCACGTTTTTATTACCTTTTCTCCTTCAACGTTGTTATCTGTCTCTTTGCCTTCCTCATGACGTCTATCCAGGCTGCAGAGCTCAACTGTTCCTGTTGCAATTTACACACCTGTGCTCCTGATTGCTGCTAGCTGCACGGCTACAAGGGCTAACAAGCAGCTGTAAATTGATTACTTTAAGAAACTCTGTAAAATACTTAGTTAATGCAAAATAAACACGGAACATAAAATGCAAAACTGTTAAGCAACACCACAATGAAATACTATTTAAATGCACTAGAATTTGTCATAGTGGAAATGAGTTTCTGTTAGGAAGAGCAGTAACTATCGTCTGAGGCCCAGAACGGAAGGATCAGATCCTTCTTGTTTCGGTGTCGCCAAACCGTATGTAATCCATGACGGTGAAATATTTCTTCCATATATCCAGTGGACAGAAGTTTGGATCTTTTCTCCAAGACACTCGAGCTTCAAGGTAAGGTTTATTGTTCTAACTTCTCCATGGATGCAATACAACAAGGTATGACTTTCAAAATAAGATATGATATCCATATTTATTGCGCTTTATGTGGACTTGTCAGAGAGATAAGAGGCCTTGCTTTCTTTATACTTTTTTTTTTTTAGAGTTTCACTGGTATGTTCATACATTTGTTTACAGTTTTCATCAGACTAGTATACAAAGTTTAGCTGTTTTGTTTTTATGATGTAATCACTACAGAACAAACTCAGTATAATATAATATAAATATTTTTATGATTTTAGCATAATTTTACATTTAAATAAAGCACACAAACCTTTAGTTTTTATGAAATAGCCTACAACAAAACATGTTATCAACAATTATTCAGCGATAAACAAAACACAAAAAGATAATTTCCAAAAAAAAGGAGACCTAGGAGGAAATGTTATAATATTACCACTGGTAAATATATCAAAGAAACTCCCTATATAATTCAAAGTATGTATGTTACTTTTTTTTGCAACTTACTACCTCTTGGTTCTCTTTTTATAGTTTCAAGCAAGACTTTTGGAATGGGGTCACTTCTTCAGAATAAATGAGGATTTTGTTGCATTGTTGTGTCAGAAAATTATGCAGTATTTTCTCTAATTGAATGAAATCATGCCCAAAAGTTAATGTGAGGAAGAAAAAAAAATACATATATATATAAGACTATAAATCACATAAAATCATAAACCACAACAACACAAAATAAACGTATCTCAAATTACCGCAACTACATCTTTTTATATATAAATATCATTATTTTTTATCTGAACTCACACAATCCAGTGTGCCTTTTTCACATCCCCATGCGTCACTCTAAGTGGCCACCAGGGGGCTCCTTGTCATTGTTTTTACACGAGTACGGTGGTCCGTCACATCCATGCTCCCTGCACAGAGTGATCTAGCTTTCTGTGAACCACATGTTTCCTTCTTTGCACGTTTGATGGCAGCAGAGGCCTCTGAATAGACATAATTAGTGCTTTTCCTGTCAAATTGTCCAGGGGTATGTTGGTGCCATCTTATCAAATAGTACACAGCACATGACCAAACTACTGGGTCGCCCCCATAGTTTCTTTATTAGTTTAAATGGCATTGCATTTATTTGCTTTGGAGACACTGTAACAGGCAACGTAATTGTGGTTGTATTAAGAAGGACCACAATTGAAGGTCTGTTTGTTCAGGCCAAGGAGACGGAAAGCGCGCTGGGAGGAAAAGCTCGGCGATCGCAAATATCTAGTGTCTTCTCATAAGAGATACTTTAAACTGACGTCTTGTTCGTCAAGCATGAATTAACCCCTTTAGTTATGATTTGCGTGGTGTGATCGTTTGTGATTTTGTTTTTATGTTTTGTTTTAATTAGCAAAGACAGTATTTAAACAAGTTTAATCCAGTGTTGACAACTTGGGTAAAAGTACATTCATCAGAAATATGAACTGAAACGTAAATTAGGCTTGACATTGTTATGCTCCCCATATAATTTCAAAATTGCCTATATATTCTTAACTGCAGGGATATTTGTATTGAAGAAGAATTGAGTCAGCATCGGTAATATTACGACTGGCTGACTCGATGCTAATTTGATCTCTTATTTTATAACATTAATGTAACTAACCAAGTGTACGATATTGAAACGAACTACATTAAAGGGTATAATTTGTCTCTTTAAAAATGTATTTAAGTACAAGCTTGGGTAAAAGTAATTTGTTACTCTCCACTAATGCAATTTTATAGTAACCTAGAAGGAGCTATAATGTAATTAGATTACGGTTTGCATGAAAGTCAAAATCTTTCCCTTTCAGACTCAGACTCACTTTCAGATCTAACAGACCACGTGGGTAAGTAAAGTAAGACAGTTTATTGCTTAATATTCATTCCAACGCAAAGGAAAAATTGAAGTTTATGAGTGCAGTTACAATTCTATCTTTTAAAAAGTACATATCTATTTTCATAAGTAAGGGGAGCCCAAATGAGCCTAAAGTGTCTTATGATTTCATACGTGATGTTATGATGGATGTTAACATTGTCAGCATTGTTGTCATTGGCCCATACTTGTTTTGTTATCTTGTTCCTGAGTGAATTAAAAATTAAAAATTAAAAAAACAAATGGATAAGTGAATAAACAAATGAATAAATAAATAAATAAAGTAAAATTGATAAATAAATAAATAAATAAATAAATAAAGTAAAATTGATAAATAAATAAATAAACCAAAAGTGAGTGTTCCATGCATGGCAACGGTTGCTATGCAGACGCCTTTGTTGTGCATCACAGCAGATTTGCTTTGATCATCACTTTGATCTGAGCAAAACCCTAAGTAAGACGTCACATATCAGGACATATTAATTTTCGTTTAGGTAACAAGACATTTCATTCAAGACATTTCACAAAACTCACAGGATTTATTCAAAATGCAGAGAAGCTCGAAAGAATACACAAAGGTTAGGCAGTTCTCTGTGACACCAACATACGAAGATGGTAACAGGACAGAAAGTAGTATGGATTCAGAAGAGGAGGAAAACACAGAGGAAATGGTTGAAATTATTACAAAACAAACTTTTCAGCCTCTGATAGAGTCCTTTTTCAGCAAGTTATCAGTGGAACAGCGGATTTGGCTGCAATCCGGTTCCCCCGATATTGCCACAAGATGTTTGTTGGCAGACCTGATATTAGAATTTATAATATTAGTGGCAAAAGCTTTGGTTAGGGCTATTCAAACTAGGGATGTGGCCTTGTCTGAGGAAAGTGTTAAGTCCTGTGTGGGCGAAATGCTCCCTCAGTCTTTTGCAAAATCGCTGGACATTGTAGATGAAGTCCAGTGCAATTTTTCAGAAAAGCTGGCGTCTACAATTAGCTCTGAGGCTTGGAAATTATGTGAATCCGCCAGATCAGCCTCTTGTTTGAGAGCAGGTAAGTCTGGATGGTTTAATCGCAACACCGCCCCATGCATGCTCAATAACATGGTCAGTGATGCATGCAAAATGTTAAAGAATTTCTTGGCCAAGAGAAGAAGAAAGAGCTCGCCAGGAGCATGTAGCTACCTGGAAGATCAGGTGGCGGTAAGAAGTGACGATAGTGGTCAGTTACCAGACTCACTTAAGAAAGAGATCCTATCGCAGATCTCAACTGAGGACAGCTTTGTGGTAAAAACTACTATAGCTGCCCAGAAAATAATTAAGAAAGACTTGGGGGAGCTAGTGGGACCTCTCTTGGCTGATGTCCCACATTCTGAATATGAGCAACTTCAATCTCACACTTCAGAGGAGATTGAAAGTGTCTCAAAGCAGATTGCTGATATTATTTCTAGCATGAAAGAGACAGATGCTGAAGTCCCGCAGCCTTCATCAACAAAGAAGGGCAAACCATCCTTGAAAAAAGTAGGCCTAAAAATCAAGAAGTTTTTTACAAACACTTTCTTCATGGCATGGTTACAGCGGATTGTAGCGGATCTGAGGAGCAAGTTTGGACGGGACCTCAAGCTTGAATCCCAAGAGTCCGTGAGGTCACTTGCAGAGAGCATTTGCTCTCTATTCGAGCACGGGGACACACAACATGAAGGACGAAAAGTTAGTGTGACAGCGAAATTTAGCATCCCTAATGAAAGAGTCCTTATTTTCAATGAGCAACTAAGTGACTTGCTCTATAATTACATTACATCTGGGACGACCGTCATCCC
>JAQMCX010000048.1:13048458-13095004 GCA_029814765.1 Acanthurus leucopareius | reverse complement strand
ACACCAAGTGGCTACAACACTCAGTGGCCACAACAGGCCCCTCCGTATGGTTTTCCATCTGCACCTTTCCCACCACCTTCAGTGCAGCCTCAAGCCCCTTCTGCTCCACCTCTGTTTCAACAGGGAGAACCTCCATCCTATACTTCCATTTACCCTACCCCTAATGACAGTTTCGTAAGCCCCTGGTCAGATAAAAAACACTGAGAACACAAGCTGACTCCTGTATCTGTTAAGATGGCAAGATGTACTTGTTAAATAACTCAGTCCTTTCTAGTTCTATGTATTAAACTGTAATCTCTGCTATATTAAAAAAGGTCTTGAAAGTTCCCCTTAGATAAGTGTAACTAGCAAAGGTTTTATTGGATCTTGTACACCTGAGTCAACAAGGTTTAGTTGAAATTAGGTACTTACAAACAAATACAGACCATGTTATGGCTTAGCAAAACAAAGAAAAAGCACAACAAGGATTTATCAGCGATATCTGGTGATTCTGTCTTCTTGAGTGGCCTTATGTTTAAAGTCTTAAATAAAGTGCACTTTGGCTAGTTCCCAAGCAACACCAAGCGAAGCAGCTGAGGCTTTCTCTGCAGCAGTTGTTGCAGCCATCAGGATCAATTATGTGGCAGAATCAAACATCCTCAATGTCATAATCTGCTCTGTTTTTACAGTGCAAGTTTTATTACAGTGCAAGTCAGCACTGATGTCCAAACATGCTGCACTTCAGTTTGCATGTTATGACACCTAATGTTTGCAGCATTGTATAGTTGGCTGGAAATGTCAAAATCATGACAATTTCATCTGTCAGTTCAGGTTTGCCGTTCTTTGCAGGTCAGGTGTATCTATATGCATTCCAAGAGTTTGAGTGTGTTCAAGGCGTTTTTTGCACAAACCACTTAAGAAGGGATCCTACTCTTGCACTTTTTTGTAAGCAATCCCTGTTTCTATTTATGTTTGTTTTTATGCACCTTTCAGGGGACGCCCTAGCACCTTAAGTGCTCTCCATGTATCATAAGTTGAGAATCACTGTATCTGAAGATTGTTAGAATAAATACAAAGTAAGAGTAGTTTGTATTATCATAAACAAGAATAAGGGGATTTGAAACTTAAGTACTGGTCTTTACACACATTTCTTTTTAGATAAATTGTTATTGTGGGCTCATAAAATATGCATGAATAAAAATACATTTCTTAGTGTTGAAATGTAAATGATTCTAAACAAATAGTGAAAGTAATATTCTATAGTTAGTTTTGTGCTTCTTTGTTTGATGTGTGGGGTAAATTTGTGTTGTTGTATTGTGTGTTTTCCTCATGGTTTGTCATGTTGTTTTGATGATTGAGAAGTATTTTTTAAGAAATTAAATAAAATACTTTTCAGAAGACAAATAGTCCTGAAAGACTCATTTTAGCTAATTATAATGGGTCTTTATTTGATTCTTTTCTCACAGACATGTATTTATTCTTATTAATTTTTGACAAAGTATTACATGCCCTTTAACTTTACAAGTTTGGTCTTACATGCATTCTTAAAGCTAACCAAGACTGAAACCAAACAGATGTGGTTACCAGTGGTAAACAATCCTCCAATGTTTCACAGAGGACAAGTTACTCCATCATGATAGAGAAAAACATCATGTGACCATGCTGGCCCCCAAAAGCTGTCCCATCCCTCACAATAACGAGTGGACAATCCTATTCAGCCGGGAACAGTGTTTTCTCCTTATAACAGATTTATGCTCTTTAAATCTAATTGGTAGTCCACAGAGGTGTAGCACAGTAGTTGTAAACACATTTTCTAGCCTGCTGTACATGTAAACAAGGAATGTCTGTGAGGTGTGTAGGTCATTTTTTAATTAAAAAACAGCTTACAGAGTAATACAAGACAGCAACAGAGTATGTAAACAGTACAGAAACAAGCATTAACAGTGACCAATAGGGTTTAGATAGACAACAGAGGAGCCCTTTGAAAACGCAAACTTCACCCTTAAGAAGACTAGCTTTTATCCCAGGACAATAACAGAGCATTTCACAGGAAACTTACTCTTTGGGGACCATGCATGTCCCCCTGAAGAGTTATGAGAAGGAATGCATGGATGCCCCATTAATCCATCCAAGTGATGGATGCACAGAGGGAGGCTGCTTCAACTTTAGGCCCCGCCCACTTACACTTGCTCCTGTTGCAGCTGAATACATGCAGGCTGGACTGTCACGGAGAGACCCCAGAGTGTCCGTGCCCCTCGCCGCCATCATCATGGGAACGAGGCTACCGTGTGTCTATTTGCTCGCTTTCGCGTTTTTCAAAGGTAGGACGACTAGTAACTTGAATGTTGCTTCATTCTTGCTTATCCAGCTAGCAAATATGGCTGCAGGTTTTTGCTGGAGTTTGTCAACTTATTTCTCGATTGCTTAACTTGACAACGATTCAAATGCCAAGACGCCCTCTAACGTCATCAATTTGTTTTTTCTGTGTTATTACCTGTTGAAACACTTGCATGTTTTGCGATGTCTTGCAGTGTGTCATGTCTTGAGCAAGGTAGCCGAAGGACATTTCCCAAGTCCAAGCTAACGTTGGTCACATGAGTTGAGTGAAACTCTTGAGTAATAACTTCACGGTTGGGTTGGTTTTAGTTTTATTGAGTAACAACAAACTATAACATGTTACGTTTGTTCCCTGGAATTTTTCACCTGAAGTATTCAGCTTGAAGTGGAGTAAACGCCAAATTAAACAACGTCACTTCCCAATGAAAATATAAAAACTGTATTAAGACACAAAAGAATCACCGTTTGCTGTTTTAGTTGAATGCCGAATAGAGCTTCGTATCGCAAAACTCTGTCTTTTAACCTGTAAAGTAATATTTATTGACATTATGAATATCTAGAAGCAAAGACAACTAAAATAGTAGTTTTTAAAATGAAATTTGGCTGGACATGGTCCTCTATTGAGACCGTTGTGTTCTTGTCTTCTTGCCTCATCCAGCATTGCCATTATATGTCAGTTTCCACTGGTTCATTTTCTTATGAGGTTTGCATATTATATTACATGAATGTTGCTGTATTATATCATAAATGTAAATATAAAATCATGAATTTAAGAAATTTGTGGTAACTTGGTGCGGGAAGCTTAAATTTATTTCAAAACTTCATACCAGCTCCCTCCAGTTAATGATCGCTTAACTTAGGGGTTTGTAATAAGTTAAGATTCAAGCATGGACAATGACTTTTTCTATGTCCCTTCCACAGAGACATCTGGTTTAAAGATTCAGAACAAGCTGCTGGGTAAATGTCTGCAGGTGCAGAAAGGAGACTTTGGAGGCAGGGTGTCCCTGGCCGATTGCAGTTCATATTCAACCTTACAGGAATGGCATTGGCTCCTGGAGAGCCAGGCTCTCAGCAGTCACCACACTGGAGAGTGTCTGACTGCACCAGGAGAGGAGTATGAAGGTGTCCACATGCAGCCCTGCATTTTACAGGCTGAAAGTGAAAAGAGTGGCGCCGAACCCGTGGATATGGGCAGAGAGGCAAGCAGCCAGACATGGTCCTGTTCCAAGAAAGGTCACCTCACTTTGTCAGGGAGGGGGCTGCACCTCAGTGCCACACAAGAATCCACTTTGGTCTTTCTTTCAAGGGAACACAAGCAGGTGTGAAATTTTTTGGGAGAAAAAATTAAGGTTCTTATGTGAGCTACTATTGCAACTGAATACTTGAAAGTATCTAAATAAACAAAATGTATTTTATATGTGTACATATTTACCTAATGACGCTTAACCTATAAAATGTCTGGATGTTCTTTTGGCTCACCTTCTTTGCTAGCAGGGCAGCAGGTGGCGAACACTTGACAACCAGACATTGTGCAATGGGAGAGGCAGTAAACATAACCAACACCAGCCTCTCCACCAGCTGGGGAGATCGATGGAGCCAGGGATTTTTCCAAGTGCCATCTCAAATAAAGAAAGACAGGCTGGAGCATGTAAGAACCTTAAAATCTCTCACTAGCAACAGTTTATTTTAAGACTGATTTTCTACTTTTCAGACAACTACTGATATAGGGTCGTGGCAGTGCAGTAAAATTGTTAATTTGTTGGGAACTGGGATTAGCTTTAGAGGAAATGCATTTTGTGTAAGCACATAACATTATGTCCTTATATGTTTATTGGGTGAATGTCACAGTAGTGTTCATGAAAAAGAAAACGTTATATTTTTATTTTGCATAAAGCACAGCTTTGACAAAATACACTGTCAGAAAATTAAAAAAATACAGACAAGTAGACATGAAATTGAAAAAAAAGGTCAGTTTTGTAACAGCTGATCCTCACAACTTAAATGTTTAAATTCTTTGAGAAACTCATCCCTTTCTATGACACCCTTGTCTCCATTGCTTTTTATGTGTTTCCTCTGTCAGGAATGTTTCAAAAGCTTTGTAAGTTGATTTTATACCATTTCGAAAAGTTATTATGATTGGCATTAAGATTAAAATTTCATGTGTGCAAACTGCAATTTTTGGGCTAAAATATACAAAAATAAGCCTTTCTGTATAATATTTGTAGATCTCAGAAGTCCATGTCCAACAGCATTGCGTCTGGTATCAGCCTCATGATGGATTATACTCTGGCCTGATCATTAGATTACAACATGCCTGCTCTCAGGCTGTGGATCTAATTTAGTTAAGTACTTTTGACAAATCGATATCTTCCTCATCTTGGAAGACAGCCAGCTGCTCCATGAAACAGCATCACTGTACAATGTCAAGTCATGGAGATGCTGATTCATCTTGTCATTACATCACTCTGCTTCTGGGTGAACTGATTTCCTTCTTACAACTGAAGATGGACAAACACAACTATCCTCCATCCTCATCCGCCAAAATTTGCACTGGACAGGAAGATTTATGAGGCGTCCTGTTCGTCTCTAAGCTATAAAATCTTTGATGCACAGATTTGATCATTGCTTCTCGTTAAATTTGTACTGATTTTTGCATTTCTTATCCACTTCCAGTTGAAGGGATATCAGGCACTGAGGTCACAGAATCATATTCTTTAATAGATAAGCCTCTTTCCACTCTGAGCACCAAGTCCCCTGCAGATCCCACTATGATTTTCTTCAGTATGGACTATGGTATGTCTGATAAACTGCTATCAATTAAATATTATATAATATTATTATATAAGTGCATCATCTGAGTGTCAGGTTTTAACAGCAGAGGCATTTGATTCAAACTACTGTAATGCAAGCTAAAATTGAAGCCTTACCAGTGTTCCTTAGTCAATATAAATGTCTTCTTTTTTCCACCACTAGGTGGGGCTGTATGAATGAGAAAGATACTTAAAGTGGGTGTGTTGTAATGTTTTCAAAGCAGTTCTAAGAGGCTTTTATGTGCAAGTTCAGCCCTTGAAAGAAATCAGAGTAATGAGTGAACAAGAATCTTAGCCTATAAAAAGGTAAATATGAGATGAAATGTGTGTGTGTTACATGAATGATGTGTTTCTTGGTCTGTATGTTTGTGTGTAAATGTGTGTAGGAATGGGCTGGAAGATAACAATGCTGGTACTCAGCTCTCTGGCTCTCGTCCTTGGGACTGTTATTCTTATCCTCAATGTTTACTCCAACAGGTGAGTGCCTGAGCACACAACACACATGAAAGTCAAGATGATTATTTTTATAGACTTAATATTGGAAAGATAAGTTAACTAAATAATTATTTAACCAGTGTATAGTTAATGATAATTTACTAATACATCAATCATTTATACGGTGAAGTAGATCAAGCTTGACTGGTAACAGCTTCTCAAAGGTCTGAATTTTCTTGTTTTTTCTGTTTTCTGTTAATTTAAATTTGGTATATTTGAGTTTTTTGAGTCTTGGTTTGAGGAAGGAAGTCATTTTAATGTGCCTCTTCCCTTGTCCGTGATTTTTCTGCTAATTTGCATTTGACAAGATTTTGACATTTCAGGCTGAAAATGAATCAAAACATAAAGATTCACATAAGCTGACCTTCTTTGACCCACATGTATTAACCACCACTGATAAAAATCAACTTAAATCAACAAAAAATCTCTGACTTGGTTAAAAAAATACATCATTTTAAAACTTATTTGGTAGGAAAATTATATAACAATGAGAAAAAATTTCACTGAAGGTTAGCACAAAGCAATATGTTGTAAGTCCACCCACTCTCTGTCCCTCTCTGTGTTGCTGTGCCAGGAGGAAGAAGGTGGTGTGTGTTCTGAAGTCATACACTCCACGGCCAGAGGTGAGCGTTCCTGGATCACCTGTGCCCAGCGAAAGAGCCCCGCTGACCGAGCATGCCATGCGCCTCCCACATTCCTCCCCCTCTTTACAGCGAGGAGAAATCCTGATTGAGTGGAAGGATGGCACTGTCACCCCGCTGTACGAGGCCTGAGGGTTGAAGTCTGACTGCAGGCTTGGACGTGGGCATGTTTGTGACAATTAGCGTGGTTTCTTGAGAAAGCATATAATCCTCTTGAATGTGTCTGGAAGGGAGAGTGAAATTTTCTGTTGTTTCAGACTGTTTTGATCAGAATAGCAGTAAGTAAACTGTTTAGACTGTTTCTGTGAGGCGTAGCTGCTACAGGAAGATAAAAATTGTGGTGAAGCTGCCAGAAAGTGAAAAACTGAATATGAGCTGGACTATTATTCTTCAAAAATAGAGTCCCAACTTATGAAATTGGAGATTTGAGGGATTGCTTTTTGGATGAAAGGACTGATATGGAGTGAAAATGCAATGTTTATTAAGTATTAAGAAATTTTTTATGAAAACCTACTATAAGTGCCACTTCAAAGCTCAACAAAGAAATCAATCGCTTAGGTCTTAAGTTGAATAAATGCTTAGAAAGCTAATATTTGTTTGCCAAGTATACTTAAACTTCTCTTATCTAGATATTTGGCACTGTGACTCTGATGTGGAGTCAGCTTAAGCGTCCCTTTACCTGCTTGATTTTGAAAAAGGTCTGCAGGCAGTTTTTGACAGTGTTGATCTGTCACTTAACCGTGTGCCTAACAACATACGACACGCCTTAGTTCCTTAAGCACACACCCTTAATGTTAGGATTAATAAACAATCGTCTTGGTTAGACTCTCCACTATATTGGGTTTTATTACTGTTATGAAACTTTGTTGTATTACGAGAAACACTTTCATTACATAAGTCATTATTATTTAACTTGTAATCCATATCATAACTAAAAAGAGAAGCTCTAAACTAGTTTTATAGAAAATGTTATCAGTCTGACTGTATAATTTGGTACTGTTTTTATTGTGATGCACTTTGTTTTGATACTGACACTATGTAGACATTAATAAATTCAAATGTTAAAAGAGTTTGCTTATAACATTTACATGAGGATCCGCAGATACATTTAGTTCAGCTGTCATGAATTTGTGAATGTTTAAAGTTTTTTTTAATCTGATCATGTCTTTAACTTCTTAATTTAAGTTTTCACTGTAAAGATCATGTGATACAGTAGAAAGTATGAGGATAACTTTGTCAGCTGTCGTTTCTTACATTTGTACATGGCAGCCTGGTAGACGACCAGTTTGTGGTAAAACTGTTATGCCTTTTTTTGTACTAAAAATTATTTTTAAACTGTGACTTTGCTAATAAAATGCCATTTATAAAACTGATTGCTCTTGTTTTTAATGGCTCTGTAGTGACATGATGTATCATGTAAAGCTTTAAGAGTGTTTATTATACTTCAGCAACCCCTTTCCTAGTTTAATGTTATCCTGAATTAATAGTGAAGTAAATGGTTGTGTACAAAAGCATCATTTATGCTGAACACTTGACACAATTTACAAAGATGCAGTAACACAGATATGTTTATTTAACAATGGTTAGAAACTTTGATGCGGAAAATTGCTTTTTGCCCCACAGATGTAATACAAATACACAAACAATAATAATTTTACAAATTAACTGAGCAAATGATTTGTTGTTAAACACTCATGATGGCTCTTGGAAGTCTGGAGGAAAGATTTCTAAGGAAAGATTTTGAAAATTTGTTTATGTTGCAGATGAAGGTGATAATGATGGTTCCGGAGAATGTGGCATTACCCTGTGGCACGGAAACTTCCCAGCAGGAAACGTCTGTTTACAGCAGAAAAGCAGAGGCTTTTTTTTTTTTTTTTAAACTGTTTTGTGGGTAGGCCTGGTTGCCTGGGTGTTGTTGAGCAGGTTCATGTGATCTCTCCTTTATTTTAACAATAATGAGCAGATCCGTGCTTTGACAGAACACTGCCAGAAGGAAAGAGCATACTCTGCAACGACATGTAATAATGCCAAGTTAATGCATGCTTTGTCACAACTGTATTTGCAACAATTACTAATGCGTTAAATAATTTTTAAGGAAATTTTTGTATTTTTTTTTCAAGAAATAACAGGAAGTAACACCAAACCTAGAACCTAGACAGACACACTCTGCCCTCCCTGCTGGCAGCGTTTATACTAATGAGAGGGCACAAGATTTAAGGAACACACAGCAACGTGAAAATGAAATGGCGTCCCACACCCTTCCAAAACACATCCACATGCCTGACAAGAAAAAAAAATGGTTGTTTTCTTCGACTGACTTTTGTCTTTTTTTGTGCAAAGGAATTATTAAACTTTTGTAAAAGTATTTTTTTGTGATTTGATTGAGTCTTAGATAAAGTATCTCATTAAGACATGAGTTTTTGAATAATTAGTTACTTTTTACTTACTTTTTCTTGTAGAGATGCCACATAGATTCCTTTTTCTGTTAAGTTTTGGCTCTGTACTCCAGCATAGGATTTGAAATAAAACAACATCTATGACTGACTCTCAGCTTTAAAATAATATGAGGATGTTTACATGCACGTTACATAAGTAGTGTAGGAATCATGCCTTTATCTTCATTGGAGGTTGCAGGCAGCCCTGATCCAATATGGAGCATGTGACACACACACACACACACACACACACACACACACACACACACCCCTTTAAAGCTTAAAGTTGGTCCTTTGACCGAGTTGACATCACTTCATTTGAAATCAAATGTGCTGGATTATCGAGAGAAGACAATAGAAAATGTGCCATTGTCCAAAGTACTGACGGGCTGTATGTGCACAGACGTGTCTCAGTGCAGGTGAGGCAGAGGAGGGAGGGAGTCACACCTGTATGAATAAGAGGTGTGTGAGAAAAGGCTGACTCAGCACTCTCATTACCTGGCAGATCATATATCTGGTTTTACAGTTTAATTTAACTGAATCTTAAAATCAGCTAATTTGCAAACCATCCTGATAAAGCAGTTTTTAAGATGTTGCTACTTGTTTCTGTTTAAGCGGCTTTTATGATGTAATCTGTGCTCCATAAAATGCATTTTAGAAAGCAAAACAGAGCATATAAAGAACAGGTCTTGTTGATTGCATCTATATAGTCTCTTTTTCATATTTCCTAAAAAGAAGTTCATAGTTGCTGTATAGATAATGTGCTTTTTTTCCCCCAACCTTCTAAAAACATCCATGCTTTCTTTTTGTTTTGGTTCAAAAAGACGAGAACAATCTTCAGTGTATATTTGTGTCCGGAGAAACCACAGTTACGTCCTCCTCATCCCTAAGCTGCACAGTTACACCACATAAGACGGAAACCAGATGAAGAAGAATCCAAAAGGCCGCCTTGACCCTTTCATGACCTTTGGGATGACTGGACTGTGTTTTCTTCAAGAATATCCATCAGCCTGCGGGCAGCAGTAAAAATACCTTTGCATTGTGAAGTGGCATAGACGACATTTTAGTATGAGACTCGGATGAAAGGGAAGAGACAAAAAAGATTGAAAAAAAGCAACAATAAACAGATGTTTTCTAAGAACCCCAGATTTATGAGCGTTCTCCATTTCCTCTTCAGAAGTGCACAATGGTCACTCTTGCATTTAATTCCAAAATTCCAGAGAGAAACATGCTAGCATCCGTAAGCATGTGTGTGCTGTTTGTTGTTATCTGCCATCACAGTCATTTGTTCACACTGACAAAATGAAGCAAATAATAAGGAAATGTGTATCAAAATCACCAACATCACAGTTTAGATTGAAGATATGAATTGCAAATTTTATAATTTTATTAAGTTGCAACTTAAAAACTTTTTTTTTTCCATTAGATGTGTTTTAGAGCTGAAAAAAACAAACTAAGGCAACTTTTGGTGTAGCTGGGAAAACTCAGATGCCTAAAAGGTAGTTTGCAACAACTAACATTTAGATAATAGCAAGTTTTAACACAGTTGTCACAGTAGCTGCACTTCATTTCATTGCAGAGAACGTGAAAGTTGTGACTGTAAAACATCTTTTTTTTTTAAAAGACTGGAATGCAAAGATAAAATATATTTTAAGAGGCAATAACAACTGAAGGAGCTAGAGAATGCATACCTCTTCACATATGGAGGAATAAAATTCAACCACATTTTGAAGGATTGCTTGCGTACATGCATCTGTTCAATCTTACTTCTGCTGCATTTGCAAAATGTGCTGTGCAAGAATGATAAGAGTTAATTCAATTAAAGAGGATCTGTTATCAATTTTTGTAACGATTGGATGAAATCTGTAGAAATGAAAGGCGAACAAGTGCTTTGGATGCATAAATGTTAGAATCCATGAGAGATTATTTAGTTACAAGCAAGACTGTCTTCTAATTAACAGTGAATTATCCATGTGTGTGGTGTTACTGTTTCTGTATGGAGGGTTCACTGACTGCCCCAATGGTTCTAGCTTGGCCTATGTAAATTTGTCTGTAAGTTCTGCTCTTTTGTATGTTTTTCAGAATTATTGTACGTGAATAGGAAACACCAAGTTCCTCAAAGTTGGTGTGTTGAACTTGTTGATGTAGCTGTTGTTTATTAGGACTCACTGAAGCTTCTCACTTAATACTGCTGTTTTCACACATGGCCTGCACATGGCACCGGCTCTTCCCTCAGGTGTTTTATACCATGTACATGTAACAAAACAAACCATTAGTGTCGCAGTCTGAACCAGACGTCACACAACTGTGAGGAAAAACATTTTACTGCTATGTAAAAAAAAAAAAGAATACAAGTTTTTTCTTTCTTATTTTGTAAGTTCTCCTTAATCTTTCTTTCGAACTGAATTCTGCTGTTTTCCAGGTAACCATCCGCTTGTTTTTTCCTGAGAAAGTGTGTTATACAAAGCTGAAATCGAGCCAGATGCAAACAACTTTATGAGACTTCTATGAGCTACCTGGCCGCAGGGATATAAATTGATATCTTAGAGGTAAACTCAGTACCAGATTCTGTGGAAAGAAATGTACTCGGCATGTGAGATTGAGGGTGTAATACTGATTTGGCATGAAAGCACTCTGATTTTCGGGATGAGGGGGGTGTTTTCGTGCACCAAGCTTTTGTGGGATCTACGTTTGCTTCTTGGTTTGAGATGTAATGTTAGAAGCTTTTGGGCCTTGCCTCTGTGATAAACATGAACTTTCACATCTTCAAGTTTCCTGTAAAGCTCAGGACAGGCTCAAACAAGCAGTGTTTTCTTATGCGTTTCTTTGTAGCTAGTTAAAACTGATTGGCTAATCTTTGGCACTGGATGGGATACTTAGTGACACTCAATCACCAGTTAGATCTATGTTGTAGAAAAGATTCAGTATGCACACACACCAATGATTAATGTGCAGTTGAATAAGGTTCGATAAATGTGGCAAAGACTAGCTGCTCTTTTCAATACCTTACTTAAAAAAAAAAAAGCCTGAGGAATATAAAGGGCACAACATTGTTGAGGCAATATCTTATAGAGCCATAATCCATTAATCCTGATATAATGGTAGAATTCCATTGGAGCCTCAGGCAGCATACTGTACCTAGCAAGGCATCTCGAGATGGAAAACACATGTCCACAGCTATAAGGTTGGCGAGTGCCGCTTGGATCAGCTCTATACTGCTGGTTTCAGTTCGCTGACGGCAGAATGTGTATATGTTACCTCGGTACTGACAAGCTTCAAAAGCATATCCAAACCTTTTTTGGAAGAGGTATCACGAATTTTTGGATATACTCTGGGTTTTATACATTTCATTACAATTGGGTTTTTTTTTTGTTTCACTGCAGTCACCTTGTAGAAACTGAAAACTTTTGTTTCCTGAGGAGAAGCTGTTTTAAATGTTTTAAGTATTTTTACTGCCAGTGAGTTAAAAGATGCTCTAACATACTCCATATGAAAAATCAGTCTGGCTTTGATTCTTCAAATTCTTACGTCAACATGAATGTATTTCTGTTTTGCTGCTGGCTTTCAAATATTGAAGGAGTAAATTGAACATTTTAGAAAATGTGTGTTTTTTATCTTCTTGTAATGAGTTGCATGTGCAGATTTATGCCAGTCTCATTTCTGTTCGTTGTGAAGTCAGAGCCAGCATTCAGTTAGCTGAGTTTAGCATAATACTTTATTTTCTAAAATTCTTTTTTTTTTCAACGTATTGCCCAGCCCTATACCAACTCTGTGCTTGAAATACTAAATTAGAGAGCAAATAGTTGCACCAAGCCACACAGCCTGCCACAAGCTTTTCCATATTACCATTCTTGAAAATCAGATCATATTTCCCTGAATTTATTAACTTGTGATAAAACAAGCAAGGTGATATCTCTGGAAACACAGCCAGGCATCAAGTGCCCCAACACAAGACATAACAGGAACTCTGTAAGCCAGTGAATATTAGTTAGTCAGTCAGCAAGTCCATCCAGGCGTCTGTCTTGCAGCCTTTTCTTTTGTGAAATTTCTTGCCACTGGGTAAAAGAAAGTCTGACTAAACTCCTTGGTCACTTTCTCAACTTCTCTCCCCCATTAGCGTCCTCTACGGTATCTTAATCTCTGCTGTGATGTTGCAAACGACGAAAAACCCAGTCTGACTCAGAAATGACTCCTGTCCCAGCCTGTTGCACAGTCACTCTTTCTTTTTTATCTCCTCCATCAATGTTCTCCTCCGCCTCTTTATTTGCCTCATTGCTCCCTCTGCCATGATGCCCGTTGAGGCTGCTGAGGTTCTTTGGTTCTGTTTGGATGTAAACACTGGCTCTCCGAGTATCAGCAGTCTTACCTGAACAGCTGCCCGCACGTCCAGCAAAACCGACATGCAGCTATATTCTGTGGCATTTACAGGTTACTTCAGGACTCTTTTTAAAGCATTCGGAGTTGAAAAATAGCAGCTGGAGAACATCAAATACAAACCTGAAAGAATTTTCCCCATAAAATATTATCCGGTTTTGCCAAGTCAGCGATCAGAGCCCAGATTGTCTGACAGAGACACCATTCACCCACTACAAGTGAGATACCATCAACATATTTCTTTTAACTGTTAATTACAGGCTAAAAAGTTACATAATGTTACATTAAAGATTGCATAAACTTGTCTGCCCTTACAACAATGTTGGGTGAGATTTTTTTTTGCAGGACCTCAGGTGGTAATCTCTTCCCCACATGCAAGGTGAGCTGCTAAGACCTGTTAGAAGTAATTGTACTGAACCACTGAATCATATCTGATCCAACTTCGCCACAGGTTTTCCCTTTGTGTCTTTCACATGAAATTCTCTATTCAAAAATGAAGCATTGCGTGGGTGTATTAAGCTGGGTAAAGAGCAAGTGTGTTTTCCATATTTTGTTCACAAATGGCAAGCAGGCAAGGAGTCGCTATCAAAAGTAACCCCTGGCTGAGAGAACCAGAGCTGATTTAATTTATGTACTGCAGAACAGTGGCCCAGTTCTGGTCTGTGGATACTGAGGTATGTTTGGACATGAACTGTAGCCTTTAAATAGCAGTGTAAAATACTGCTGTGCACAGAATAATGATGGAGCATGTTCCCCTTTTGGTAACATAAAATCACTATTAAAGAGCACAGCTTCATGCATGTAGGGATCACTGTGTAGTCTTGTTCTGGGCTCAGCCCCTTAACTTCTGACACTGCTGGTTCACTCTAAACCTTCAAGAATCACAAAACCACAAATATACCAGCGGGGCTGCTCCAAAAAAAAAGTTCCCATTTTACATTTTTGCAAATCACAAGTACAATTTGTACATTTTTACAAGTTTTAATTGGTCTTATCAACATCATGTCAAGTTTTTTTTGTCAAAAAAGTCATGATAGAGGTTTTTCAGGCTAAGTGAACAGGATCCCTGCCATCTGGCTGGGATAAGTGAGATATCCGTACACAAATACACACACACCCCTCCAAATAGGGCAGATTAGATGACACTTCAATGTCTAATGCAACATATAAGGAAAGGCACCAAATTAGCCTGCTAGACTTTGAGTTAGGATTAATCACAAGCTCAGGCCAATGTAGCAACATAAAAGTTAGGGGTTTAATCAATGTAATGTAGTAAAGTAGTCTAGATTAGCTGAATTTTACCGTCAAGGAGCAGTAGGTCGGTGTTTGAATCACATCAAGGTTAGTTAAAAATGGAGATTTTATTGACTATCGCGTCATTTAACAACCATTTTTATGGCGACTAAATCAGAGGAAGATTTGCAGTCATTTATCTGGTGACCCAAACCAGGTTTTTTTTTATGATGAGACATTGGGGCATTTTGCATCTGAAGTTCTGACAATAAAACAGATACACTGAAAAATAACATGATCTTTTCTTAATATTAACAAGTGGTTTGTGTGCCTAAACCTAAGCCAAAGCAGACCTTGAAAAACAGGTAACCTAACCAGACACTAACTGCTGCCAACATTAATTTCTGGCAATTGGATCACATATAGTCTCAAAGACAATTTTTAAAGCTGATTTTGCAAGTAGTCTTTTTTCAAAAGTTCTTTTCAGACTGTGATCTGATCTAAAAACTCTATTATATAGATTTTTTTCCCCTAACATTTCACCCGCTTGACCTCTTGTTCAGTCATAGTTCCGTGTTCCCATAGTTCTAAGTTTTCACAGCTTCCACAGGAAAAAAGAGAAGCATTTGTGTCAAACAAGAATGAACAGTGACAACAGAGAAACATGATACACATTCATGCAATGATAAAAAAACCATTACTTTATTGTACAAAAGCATTTCCCGTCAACCTACATACACATTAACAGGCACAAATCAACAGAACAATTTAGAGACAGTTTAATAGGTTATTAATGGTGCTGTACATTAAAGATAATTGCCATTTGTTAGCACATATCTGATATTTAAGCATGCAACTAGAAGGCTACAATAGCTTCTGGTAAGATTTAGTTCATACAAAAGCTGAATGATCAATTTTGCTGGTTAAATTATACAACAATTGTCAGTTTTTCTTTAAAGAATTGCTGGTAAGGAATTTTACAGGGCAAAGAAAACACACTTAAAAAGAGAGCAGCTTTAATATAGCTGCATAGAGATGGCGGTGGTGAAGGGAAGAATGTTGTGGGAGGGATGCAGTTTTGCAACCATCTGTCAGCTTCAACAACAGAGTCAATGTAGACATAGTCTATGTACAATATTCTTCACAAGCAGATGTTCCCTGACAGATATTTGAACTTTTAGGCGTAAGTGTGACATTTTCATTTAGCTGAGGATTTCCCTGAATTTAACATTAACAGTGAAAGGCGAAGGACTGACAAAATACATAAGAATTAGTTAGGAAAAGACATCTGTCTATATACATCATACTGCTTATAAGTCCGTTAGACTATATATAAAACTACATTGGTATAAAACATACAATACTGTTCACACTGGAGTGTTAAAGACACTAAGATCCAAATGTTTATCATTTCGAAAAAAAGAATTAATGTAATTCTGTGTTTCTGAGGTTGTGCTTCTCCCATCTGTACTTGTACAGAATCGTTTCTCTACAAATATGATACAATCACATAATATTGAGAGAGAGCGGCCTGTTTTCACAAACACACAGCTATCTCCGGTGATGTCCCAAGAGCTATAAAAATTGTTGAGAAAAAAAAAAAAAAAGTTGAGGCTGGGAGGAAAAATGCTGTGTGTGTGTCAGTATTTACAGGAAGTACGTGCGTTTACGTGTGTGCTTGAATGTCACAGGACACACTCAGTGCATTTCTTTGGAAGTGCCCTTTGAGTTTTCGTTTGCAGTGACATTAGTAAGTCGGACGTTCTCCTCCTCTGCTCTCTTCTGGTCACGCGCTTCCCCTTCGATATGGAAGCCGACCATCAGCTGATAAATGATCACACCGATGATGGTACCAAGGAACGGAGCAAAAATGGGCACGAGGAACCAGCCCTTTCTAGCCCTGAGGAGTTACAGAGAAGAGATTATTATATGTATAATTTGTTCTAAATTTTTTTCCAAATAAGATAAGAGAAAAACAATTAGAAAAATGAATTTTTAAACTTACGTGAAAACATCAGTGCCCCACCCAGCCATGGCAGTGAAGAGACGTGGTCCAAGGTCTCTGGCAGGGTTGACAGCGTAGCCGGAGTTGAAGCCCATAGACAATCCAATGACCAGAACAACAAAGCCCACAGTGAAGGCCTCGAGCCCCTGGGGGATGGGGTTGTTGTATGGATCCACAATGGCCAGAATGCAAACTATGAGCGCTGCAGTGCCAATTATCTGTGCAGGAGAGAGAAAAAAAGAAATCTTTTGTTAGGCATCAGGGTTGTATGTATTGTAAAATTCAAATCTAGTGTATGATAGCTGTTCCAAAATTTAAAAAAAAAAAATACCTGATCAAAGAAGCCATTGACTATGGTGAGATGTTTCCCAGGGTAGGTGGCAAAGATGCCAGCTGTGGCTTTGGGCCCAGTCACATTGAAGTTTCCAGGATGGTCCCACAGAGCGTCTAAAAAAACACAAACAACAAATTATAGCACAAAACATTTTTTGTTTAGACCGGTTATTTAAACGACCCTTTTAGACTTTTTTTAAAACCTAAAACATAAATCTGTTCATGTGTGGTTGTAACAGCATAACTTCCTGAAAATTCGACTCCACGTTTGCAGTCATTCCTTACCGTAGTACATGCCAAAAATGATTGCAGCTCCGAAAAAAGCACCGATTGTCTGAAAGAGGAAGTATGTGGGGAACTTTCTCCAGCGCTCTCTCCCAAGCAGGCAAAGGGCAAAGGTCACTGCAGGGTTCAGATGTCCACCTGCAAACATGCATGGTGACAGTATGTCAGTTTATATCACATGACATGAACATTGTTGCAGCAACAAAGATTTTGGGAATGGGGCGTGCAAAAAGTCTTTCTTTCGATGTACCTTTAAATAAAAACAATAAAGTTACTGAAAACTAACTAAGCAATGTACCTTTCAATAAAGACTTTCTTTACCTGATACCTGGCCACAGACCAGGATGCCTAAGGTAGCAGCGAAGGCGAAGGCGAAGTTGACAGTGAGGAACATGCCATGAGTACCACCGCTCAAAACCAGCTGGGCCACAGCACCACAGCCAAACATCTGGAGACAGGGCAGAAAAACATTTTACACTGAGTGCCAGTACAATATATGCATATCAGGTAAAGTTTCCTTTCTCTATGGTTTTATCCTTAGAGAGAGAAGACAAAAAAGTTTTTTCTACTAAAGAAGTCCTGAGATTTTTATTCTGTACATAAGGTCTTAAGTTTTTGCACCATACATAAACCAAAGTCATTATATTATGAAAGTATGAATACTGCTTTGTTGCTTAAATTAAGGTCAAGCCAAGAGGAGAAATGAGGCAAAGTGATCATTATCAAAGAATCCAGTGAAACAAAGGTACATTTAATACACCCTATTCAGGTTAAATGGGCTCCATTGTTCTCATTATCAGGAGTACAGCTAACTGCATGTAAAGACAGGTCACTGTGTTGACCTTGACAGGAAGGAGAACTGTCGCTGAAAATGCCCTGCTGATTTATCTCCTAAAGAAAAAAAAGTTAAGTTCAGTTTCCATTGAGGAAAAAAGTGACTAATCCCAGCAAAAAAAAAGAAGGATTCACAGAATGTGTTGTCTTCACGTAGCATCAGTCCTGCCAAGCAGGTGACACACTGTGTGATTATATGGGTGTGCACACTTGCATGTCCTTTTTTTGTGAAAAAGAAAAATGTGTGGCCCTCACTCAGCCTGCTACTTTTAAAGACCCCTGTAGAGGATGCTTTTCAGTCCGACCACAGGACTCAGAAGTTGAGGTTAGCTTGAGGGAACCACATTCAGAGGGACTGGCGCCTGAGAGGAGTTCTTCATCGCTGGGCTCAGTCTAAACTCTTCCTACTGGAAAATCACTACGAATACCTGCCCAGTGTCAGAACTGTGCTTAGCTGCTTTGTTTCTCTGTCTCCTTAATGTTGTACTCTGATGGGCTCGAGTAATGTGACAATAAAAAATTTAAAGAGCCAGAACCCCTTTACTTTACGAAGTTTCCTATAATGTCAAATGCATCAGATTGCAAATGATGGGCCATTAGCTTCTTGGTGCCAACTTCCTTACTTAGATCAAATTCCACAGGAAAGGTCTCTTTTAAATCCCTTACTAAATTCTGGAAACAGTAAGTGTTATTCCCAACTCTGAAGCGCTCATATCCACCGGTGACTGTGTGCTCACTTGCTTGATAAAGTCCAGCACCTTGCAAAGCTTCTGTCATAATGCTGTGGTTGTTGTAGTTAACTGCGCCCCACCGCTTCCTCAGCCGACATTCAATTGGCTGATTCAGCTGGTCATGCATCCATGCAGCTACTCCCAGCTTTTAACGCAGTCGGGGAGCTTATTAAAAAAAAAAAAAAAAGAACCCTCACAGTAGACGGCTACCACTGAAATGCACATTTGGCAATTGTTTAGGGGCTGAAGGCAAATAGTCTGCTAGTCTGGAACCTATGTGATGTTTTCAGATTCAGTATGAGGAGCCTCAGCGGCCTCCCCCTGCGGCTACCCTCCAGGTCAAAGCCGGGAACAAAGGTTTGAAGTAGAAAATGCAATGACGGGTTAACAAAACAGCTATAGTCAGATAACCAAAGATGTAATCTGCCTATAGGTGCGCTTCATTTTTATCTTCTTAAAGCCCCTGTAGACGCTGTGACTGACCCGATATTATGCGTTCCCCGAAGAGCGTGAGGAACAAACAAAGTGTTAAGCTTTCCAAACACTAAAGTGACATCAGCTTTTGGCCAAAGAGTAATTAGCACATGAAATTGTTTGTGCATGTCCTAAGCACAAGCACACAAGCTGATTTCATAAAAATTCTCTTACATGATCCTAACGAGCTGCCAGGAGCTAATGACATCGAGCCAAGAACGAGGAAATTAAAAGGTACAAAGGGATACAAACACACCCACACACACCTGCACACACCCTCACACATGTTACTAATCTCCCAGAGTCAGACAGCTCTAACTAACAAACAAACAAACAAACAGATTTGCTTCGAAAATGTATCGACAGGTGTACATCTAGAGAGAGAAGATGGTAAAGAAAGACAGTGACACAGTGTGAGAGAGACTTTCTGCATAATCTCTGTTAACAGAAGTAATTCATGTCAGTAATGTGTGTTATGTGCGGCCTATTGTTCTGCCATTGAGCCACCTGCTGCCATCCACATGTGTCACCTATTGAATGACTGCACCACACCTTTCTGTACCATCAGCAGTCATAACACATACTCTGACTAATTATTAAACATTGTCAATCCATGGCTGTTACTTATTCTTATATATCGTGTCAAAGCTACTTGAAAATCTGACTAAGTTCCTGCTAATTTCTCTGTTGGAGGTAAAATATTAATAATCTTGACAATCTTGCTTTTCTGCTTTTCTTCTTTTATGCTGCTTTGCTTTCATGACTACCTCTTTAATCACTTGGGGTAAAATTAAATGAGACACTAAACTCAGCACAGCACTCACAACAGCACCGTAAATGTTAGACCATTGCGGGAGCCTTTTAGTTGCACTTTATGTTTTTTTGTTGTGCAGGTATTTAAGGTATTTAAGGTACGGCATTAAGGTGCA
This sequence comes from Acanthurus leucopareius, assembly GCA_029814765.1. Classification (NCBI taxonomy): domain Eukaryota; kingdom Metazoa; phylum Chordata; class Actinopteri; order Acanthuriformes; family Acanthuridae; genus Acanthurus; species Acanthurus leucopareius. The sequence goes on along the minus strand of JAQMCX010000048.1, from coordinate 13,075,109 downwards.
GCTAATAAAAAGGCTTTTTATATAAAAAAGACAGCTCAAACTAAGCAATTTGATTGTTAGTCTTGGTATATCAACTGTAAATAACAGCGATGGTGTCAAATACCTTTTAACATTCTGAAACAATTGGTGTATAAGAAGCTCAGGCTTGTTCCTGATCGATGCTACTGAACGGAAACAACTCTGACTTCTCTGTGGTGGCTGAACTATGAAACTGGATCGAGCAGTGGTTAGCTAACAGTGCTAAAGCAGGCTGTATCACAAACACCTTCCACTGTTGCAGGCTGCCAGTAGCACCCATTTCTTTGTATGAATAATGACTTATGGATGCTGTACAAACATAATTAAAATATGGTTAAAATCTATAACTTAATCATTGAAACATTTGGTCTCTGTTTAATAAAAGCAATAGCTCACTTCAATTTGTGATATGTCGTAATTATGTAACAGCTAAGGCGGTAACTCTTGTAATATAATTACAGCATGCCATTGTCTGTCATGAGCTATCGCTTTGTTACAAATCAGTAGCCAGTTTTAAGTTTTTTGGCTGGTTATTTTGTTAATTAATCAATGTAGAAAGCGTTGATTGTAGATCCGTTTTACTCTTAACGAGAGCAGTGTCTCTTCTCCTCCTGAAGAATATTCTCATATTTATTTCATCCTGAAACAGTTTTAAATGTCAAAGACAAAGTCGGATGATAAATCAGAAAGGAATCAGCTCTGTCTGTCTGCTGTCTGTGGTAAAGACGACTTACAGTCAGTAGTTTGTAGTTCGCACACAAAACTAAACCACTGTACAATCATAATAGGATGTGATGAGGTTTTGGCTCCGGGATCCTGGATCCCAGCGCAGGGTAAATATTGTTTTGTAATTGTAAATAGGGTTTTGTCCACAGTAAATGCAGTCCTGAACAACCTGTTTCTCACCTGTTTGTTTTGATCTCAGTTTGCTAGTTTAAGTAACCCTGCATTAACACACCAGAGTAATCACTGGCTCTGATACAAAGTGTCATTTTGCTCTCTTTGAAGTCTGTGTATGGCTTATAAATGACATGCAGTTTCTGTTGCAATCATTCATCGCTCTTCAAACATGGCCATACAAAAAAAATTGATAGAATACAAACACTGTCATGTGGAGAGTAATTGATCATATTGCACCATCAAAAGATAATAGAAAACTGACTAGTGAGGGTACTCAGAGAAAAGAAAACCCTCTGAGAGGGGACAGAGTTCAGTTTTTTATCAATGAACTGCATTTTGAAAAGTTTGTCACAATGTGCCCTTCTCATTTAAAGCTCAGCAAAAAATTTTTTTTTTGTTTTTAACATCTTTTTTATGCAACAGATGATGCAAAGGAATTTACATGTATGCATACACAAACTTACAGTTCACTCAAAACACACACACATGCTTACCACAAGGATGAGGGTGCCGAGACACTCTGCCAGGGCCTGGCGAAGCAGCATGTTACGGATCTGGAAGAACCGTGACAGTTTCTCCAAATAGACCTTCTGTCTGCCCATGGTTCTTGCTGGAGGTGGATGAGAGCGTGAGCAGTCAGGTACAGTGAGTTGATAGGTTTTTTCCTGAGTGGCTGTGAAGCTGGGAGGACCAGGCTCCTCTTATAGAGCCAGGATGGGCTTGGACTGGGCCGGTGCCAAGCCTGAGCTCGGCCCCACCCTCTGCACACCACGCCTCCCTGCTTGTTACGGTGTGATTCACACTCCGGTTTTTTCACTGATCCACTCGCTCTCCCTTTCTCTCTCTCTCTCTCTCTCACACACACACACACATGTAAACACACATAAACACTGTGCATTGTTACACCAGTGAGCTCTGTTACTAACCTTATTCATTACACGCAGGAACTTACATGAAACCTCTTCAGCCACTTCAACACATGCCTGTTTATTTAACCAAAATAAAATCCAGTTTTCACATTTGGTAAGACTTTTATTGTATATAAAGTTTTAATTTAGGATTTTTTTTAAGCTTCTTACCTGTTTGATTTTGGGGGTGTGCAGCTTTATAAACAGAAAAATATCCAAATTTTGATGCCCAAGTTAATTTAGAGAACACTGTTTTAAAGAAGGTGTGATAACAGTGCTTCTCTGTAACTGTAGTGCCTTTCCCTTTTGATTTTAAATATATGCAATTCAGATCTTATTTTTTGAAAACTTAATATGATAACACAGATTTTTCAGTCTAACCTAAGTGTTGCCTGACCCGATCTTAACTTTTTATACGTTTACTTTCAACTGAATCCTAGATTTCTTGCTTTATACTCTGTTTTATATGTCACAGCCAGTACCTTTATTAGATTACTCAAATGAGTCACATGTAGAAAAACACACTTGTGAAAACTACACCGCAACAACCTGTTTACACTTTAAATGTGCATCCACCTTTATGGACATAATTCTAAATCTAACTCTAAAAATCCTATTTTAAAATCCCCTTCAAAGATGCCAAACTTTCCTATTTAGATTTAGATGTTCCACATTCTAGTTAAAACATTTGACATTTATTTTTTGGTTACTTTTTAGGGAAATGACATAGACTTATGTTCATTCCTTGGAGACTTCGCTTAACCATAACCACTACTTGCCGGATCCAAACTTAACCACTGACCCAAAAAATCAGCTGTTTTCCAATTTGGGACATGTCTTTTGTCCTCAGCTGCACCAGCTGTCAACAATTAACTAGCCATAAGTCTGAAATGTGCCCCTGAAAACAGCCTGAGTTGTACCCCCGCTGCCTCACACACATGCAGACACACATAAATGTAATGCATACCTGGTTGCAGTCCTTACTGGTTCATTCCCACCCGTTCACAAACATCTCTCTCTTTTTCCTCTCTGTCTCTCACCTCGTTTTCTCTGACCCATTCTTTTGTCCTCTGTCTGAAACTTCATCACCACATATTATGCCTTCTTTGTCTGCTTTCAATAAAGGTGTGAGAACATTTCCAGTTTTAAAAGCCCACAGCCATGCCTCTATCAGGAGGAATCGGTGTACCATTTCTTTACTCTGTTTGGCCTTCTTTTGTGACAGTGGAGTACATTATCAACCTGGATCACCTGAAAATTAAACCAAAAAACATTTTGTGCACTTATCGGTACAGATTACTGGCTGTAGAGAACTTTCTCATGCTCTGCACATTTTACATTAAAATTTTATCACGGCTGCACCCATAAAAACCGATTGCTGAGTCAGAATAAATGTATCACTGTTGCAAAAAAATAGTTCACTTTACTGGCATACAAAAAGAGTTGACCAGCAATGATAGATTCGTCACTGGAGACACCTGAGGCGATCTGAGTCATGTCAGTCACGGCGCCGGCGTCAAACCTACATGCGTCATGAATGTTGCGCAACATTTCACTGCAACCTCCCTTCACTGCGGCCTCCGTGAAGGTGGGCGGGACCGAAGATGATGACAGGTTCATTCGAAGTATGAGAGTGCTTTTTTCCTGAGGATTTTAGCTGAAATGTCTGAGAAAAAAAATTAATGTGATTCAACTTGAGGCAAGTCAGGTGTATATTAAATGATTGTTAAGTAAACGTATGTACCAGATGTTTCTGAACTTGTTGGAAAAATTAACCAACAGGTAGTTACACAGAAGTGCAGGTGTGATCTCAGGCCTCCAGGAGGTTCCTCCCACAGTCCAGTGACCCATAGGTCATCTGGATTGAAAACTACTAATTCCCCACAGGTATGATTGTGAGTGTAAAGCTTTGTGATTTGATGTTGGCCTTGACTCCAGGTTGTTTCTCTGCTTTCTGTCCAGTGGCTGCCTGGAAAAGCTTCAGTGCTCATGGACAGTGATCAGCAGGTATGGAAAAAAATCCTTTGTATGCTTGCCACTTTATAAAGGCAATATTCTTGTACAGTTATATTGAATTTTTTTATCCCTTTATCTTGAGGTGCTGATTGATTCTTAAGGCTAACACTTGGCAGGTCACCCCACAGTCTGATATTTATTTGACATGCTGTGCTAGCATATTTCTTTTAAAGATTTTAACCTGGCCAAGTTTGCCATCTTCTACTCAGATTTCAGAGTGCTTTTGCACATGTTTGTACTGTACTTTGTTTTGGTCTATTTGATTCAGTTTAACATCTTCAGGCTTCCAAAAGGAATCCCATCTAGAGGGCCAGAAGAGCTGCATTTTTGGGCCACATGTTTTAAAGCAACTTTTCTTGGAATAAAAAAATGATGGTGCCCACAAAAATAAAGTGCAAAACTTAAAAACCAACATGAATTTCTGTCTATTTTCTAGAGTAAGTCCTAACAATTAAGCCTTATAGATTGATACTGCTTTTGTGGGTGTTTCCACAGGCCTGAGGTATGTAGGAAATGACACTGATTATTGTTTTAAATGTATGAGATTGATTGCCACATGCCACATCCATGTGTCTACCAGATGTGTCTTCAGCAGGAGCGCCAGTATGGCTGTTGTTTTCCATCAGATGCTGGAGGAGAGGACAGGTGCAGACAGGTGGAGAAAGATTGATGTTCGTGACTGACAGCACAGGTTGGCACCCTGCCTCAGGCCAGAGAGAGGTTGTATTTGCAAAACGTACACACTGAAACTTCAGAGTCACCTCATTGGGTACAACTTTTCAGCTGTTCGTTAATGCAAATAACTGCACAGTCAATTATGTGGCAGTAAGTCATATAATGACATGTCAAGACTTTTAAATTCAAACCAAGCATCTGAACGGAAGAAAAGTGATTTAAATGATTCAGAGTAATTTCAGAAACTGCAGAAATATTGTAATTTTAAAGCACGATCATCTCTATGAGAGCATGGATCCATCCTGTCTTGTATAAACAGTTAAGACTGGTGTAATGGTGTGCATATGTCTGTGTGTATGGGGTCTTTTCTTAGCACCCTTTTGGCTCCACAGGAAAATCTAACCAGATTTATTTATTTATTTTGTTTCTGTTGAGTTTAAATGAGATTTGTCTCACATTTTAAAGGCAATCACACCTGAGACACCGTGGGCCAGGGCTTGCTGGTTAGCATGCTAACTCAACTAGGAAGCTCTGCAACATGATACATGAGCGTCTCTGATGTAATATTAGCAGTCACTATCACAGTTTCCAAAGGAAGACCGAGCTCAAAAGAATAACCACATGTGTGGCTTGGCAAAACAAACTATATATCAGTCCAAACTGTATTAAAAAGAAATCCAAAGTCATGTCGGGTCTTGACATGGCTGACTAATGCAAAACATTTGACTGTCACAATTAGCGTCACAGATTCAGTGCAAATATGTTATCGCTTTCCCAACAAAATATTTGATGATTTTCTAGTGAATCACACCACAGGGATCATTAAGACACAGACAGTATTGTTTTAATGCAGACAGTTATTGTGATAGATAGCCTAATTCCATCATTTCGTACAAGGAAATAGATCCCTTTGTCTAGTTTAGATATGTAATGAATAATTCTCAATGCATTGTCCCTGAAAGTGGTGCATAAAGTCTGTTTGGTCTTTTTTACACCGATCTCTGATTTTCTACCAGTTTTCAGGGACAGCATTTTTTTTTAAAATTGCAGATAAAATAAAACTTTTCATTCCTCCTCACAGTTTTGTACATCGTGCCAAAAAAACACACCTGAAGCTCAAAATTGGCAAAGCGACAAAGCAGTGTTTCTGGTAGTCTAACCACTTTCAATGAAGGTGCATCAGTTCACTGTAATAACATTTTAAATGTTGCCCGAAAGGATATGCACAAAATAAGGGGCAGTATCTAATCAGAGTAAAGCTTTTTTTTATCGTTTCCTTTGCTGTATCTGTCTTTGGCAGAAAGGATTTTAGTAGCACCAATGTTCATGTCTAACTTGATGAAAAAAGCCTCATTTTGAGCAAACCAGGGACGGTGATGTGGAACTTTGGAAAATCAAACCAAAATGGTTTTTGATTAGATTCATTTTCTTTTATTTCTGTTAAGTTTGTCTTATCATGAGTTAACAAATCAAATAAGTTCAAGACAGAGTGGGCTGAAGCTAGCTGGTTAGCATGCTAACTTCAGTAGTTACCTCTGCAACACAATACATAGATGTCTTTGACAAAACAGTAAAACTGTTACTTTTTCACATCCTTTTGATAATACAAGTGCCCTTTTTAATGTTTTGCACATCGTACACATGGTTCTTGTATAATTTTTAACTATTAGTCCAGTATGATAACCCTTCAAAAGAGCTTGTTATCATTCCAAACTGTATGAGTTGGGAATATCAAGACCCGACAGATATCTGCAGATTTCTTCTTAACACAAAGTGTAATACCATCAGTTTGTGGTTTCATGTATAAATAAGTTATCTCTTTTCAAAATCATCTTCTTGAGTAATTTTTGCATTGTTTAGTGTATCAGAGAAGGGTTTGCACAAGTTCTTTTACCACAAAGACAGTATTGTTATTGTGTAGACCGCATGTGTGACACATGATTGTGCAATGTCAGACAAGCACATGGATCGCTTTTTCAAGCTTCGATAACATAATTTACAGCACTTTCTATGCATTTCACCTGTGTGTGGTGCACAAAACCAGTCTCGTCTGGTACATTTCCACTTTGTACACTTTCTCTATAATTAAGTTGGGCTGCAATCCAAAGAACATGCTCTCTCTGTCAACAGCTGCCAACACACAAAAACACAAACATCTCATGACACAGCTGGATGTGTCATTTTGTCAATTTAGAGTTTTTTATGTGCTGCATAGTTAACCATGTTGAGCAATTCATCATCAACCAGCAGGCCTCAGAATTCAGTGTTTTTCAGTGATGATGTGACTAATATACTGAAGACTTTAGCTGAACTAGGTCACCTACTTGATTAATATATCTTATTATTTATACATTTATTCATTTGACACCATAGATTCATTATAGTGAGTTACAAATTGACTATTTAAAATAATTTTCATTATGGCATTACCCACACTTCTTTATACATTTTTCAAAGCACAAAAACAAATTCTAAATCGAAATATTCACTCAAAAACAGCATTGCTGTCTTGGATTTTGATTTGTCGGCACTTTGACTCCACATTTCTTCCAGATTACATTGAGGATCATTGTGTTCAGAACATAACGTGACAAGTAGTTCATCACTCTTCAACTACATTTTGTACCTGCGCTAATCACAACCTTTACCTGCATCTCAGATTTATTATCCTTTCAGTGCGAGGTGGAAGCTGTTCAACTGAAATCTAAGACGAACCTTACAGAGGGCAAGAGAAAGATTGTCACGCAACGAGCAAACACTGGACACCTCCGACAAAATACCCACGAAAAAATTGAACAGTTCCTGCAACATCCAGGTTATTGTAGATAATAATACATAAATAAACTTTGCTCCCATTTGCATTAGCTATTATCAAATGACCATCTCATAAAATGGTTTGAATGTGTATGAATGTAAGTGATTTCTTCCAACATTATTCTCTGGTTGCATGTTGCATGATGGCTTAAGGCTATCGTTGCATCACCTGTTGATTGTCAAATGTTATGAAAGTAGACATCTGTCTCACCAGGTGGCTTGATAAACAGAGATGACAAGTACAGACATAACCTAGAGGTGGTTAGGTACAATATTTCAAACCAAAATAACAAATAAATATTAAAATCAACTTGAGTTCCTGAGAAAGGAGTATGGCAGTTCTCGAGGTTGTGTACAGGAATCAATAACTCATCTTTATTGAACAATTTTCAAATTATATACTGATTTTAAGGGACATAATTATCTTTTTCAACTAAAAATATCTTATTTTTCTCTTTTTGCACACCAAGAGGGAGAGAAAGTGGAAAAGGAGGACTCAGGTAGCCTACCATGAGGTTCAAATCAGTGATTCAGACTGGAACTGGACAATCTGGAAGCACTGGCAGACAGGACGATAAGAAGTAAGACCTCCTCCCACCTCTTTCACCACCACCACCGCCACTACTCCTCCTCCTCCTCTCCATTGTCTCTTATATCTTGTATTGCATAGTGGTCATTGGTAATTTTCAAGTCTTAGGTAATGAAGGCTGTGTAACTCATGTCCATCTACCTCAGGCAGCGTCCTTTTCAATCACTCTTTGTATCTGATACTGTTCTTTATATTTTACTCCAAATCTCGTATTCTATTCCCATTAAAACTGTAATATATTTTAGTATTATACTGTTTAATCATGTTATATACTGTATCTTTTACTGCTTAAGACAGACAGACAGACAGACATATCCATGTGGCACAGGATTACATTAGCTATCAACTTGGTGTATGCTGTTTAAATAGAGTAGTTTACATTGTGTCTTTTATTTTGCTTGTATAATTTCCATTTTTACTTTTGGAGTTTCACACAGTTATTATTAGTTTGTCCCTCTTTCTGCCTGTATTCATTTGTTTGCAGGTGCTGCAATAACATAATTTTACCCTCTTAAAATCAATAAAGACTCATCTTATCTTATCTTACAGACCAATAAGCAGTTACGCAAAAGAATAAAAAATGAATCAAAGGAGTAGATATGAATTTATTAGACATGATACAGCTCTGCCAAAACAAACATGTGGTTGGTCTTTAACAGCAATATTTTTAACAGATAATATTGTAAACAAGATAATCCATCCATGTTTCTATTGTTCTGTTTTAGATAAGTCAGGTGCAAACATAACACAGTTATTAATGTAACTCTGGTGAAAATATCAAATGCTAAAATTTCATATGGTGCCTGTTTACAACTGTGATGTCTAAAACGACCATTTTTCAGTCCTGGCCTCCACAGATTTGACCAAGCCCTTGCCCATGATCTGGAAGTCCTCAAGGATTGCTTCGACATTGGGGATGGAGGTTACTTCCTCTCCTTTCACCTCCACACTCCGGGCAGACACCTGCGACGTCTGTGATGTGTTATGAGGAAGGAAAAAGCACAAGGTCAGAGTGGTGTACGTTAGCCTGTGAGTGAATTTAGGAGGATGGAGATGAAGGATGCACATCATACAACAAACAATAGGACATGAGCGACTTAAGCCTCACCTTAAATGGCGCTGCGATGAAGGCCTTTGGCTTCCATAAAACTGCGATCACTGTTCCACCATAGGGATCACAGAAGAAGAGGGCAAGGTCTCCAAAGGCTTCCTGAAAGAGAAAGAGGTGGAAGTTCAGATTACAAGGTGACAGAATCTATTCCTTTGCAGTACTTGAGGTCAAAAGCAAAGTTTGTTTAATACAAAATGACCTTGGTGAAATTCTTTTAATAACAAACCTAAACATCAGAAAATCATAGACATATATTTTACAGTTTACTTCCTCTACTTAATTACAATTAACCACTTCTGTCATCCATCATGACGACTAGATGCAGACTCATACAGACTCATTTTTAAAGCATCCATGTCCTTTTCCTTGCATTAGTGGAAGACAGAGAGAAAAGTGAATGAGAGTGTAAGGAAAGGTTAAAGAAGATCAAGTTATCTGTTCAAGTGGAAATGTTCAGAAATATTTTTGTTCACTTTGTTCTTTGTGAATCTAAATCAAATCACCAGGCCTGGATGCTGCTGTTTCACAAACAGAGTGAGTACAGCCTGTTTCTGGCCTCATAAAACTTAGAGGGAACTTGCATGCGTAAATCCTGCTGCACAGCTTTTCTCACATCCTGTACCAACATGGTGTTGCCAAGACCGCGCCTCTCCTTTAACATCCCTCACAAGCAAGACTCACTCTGAGCTCTGCCAGGTAGAGGGACACAGGGTTGAAGTCGATGACGGGCAGAGCCCCTCCTGATTGGACTGCACGACCGGTTGCGATGCCCCTGCTAAAGTTGGCTGCAGGAGGGTCTACTGCCTGGCTGAGAAGGGGAACCTGCTTTGGGTTCAGGTGAATCAACACGTCGTAGGCATCCAGAGGCGGGCGCATGACCACCTACACAAACACAGACGAGTGCATCACATGACTGAAATATTACGTCACAATTCATTCAGCGAGTGAAGCATTTACAAAGAAAAAAAAAATGGGGTGAGTAAATGAGAGAGAAAGCACTTTTTAACCAACCCTGGTATCTTGTATCTGGCTGCCATCCATCAGCTGATGTTCCAAGACCTTAAGACTCTCTGCAGCCAGCATCACCACACGCTGCAGCATCTGAACACACACACACAACAAAAGATACAGCATTTGATGGTTAAACAGGTTAGCTTTTGACATTCTAATGCATTTCCACTGGAAATACTCTGACAGGTGATATAATCCATATACGACTGTGGTGGTTGCTCTGATTACTTGCTGCTGAGGTAAAACCAATTTCTCAGAACACATTTAACAGGATCCTTAATTGCAAACATGAAAGGAAAGAATACAGAGCAATTTCCAACAATCAAGGAGCCGCCTAACGTATGTGTTTCAACCTGCTGGATTAACGCACACCCTCTGGTTCTCTGCAGCAGAGTAAAAGATTACTTGGAAGTAGAGCTGTATCAAAACATAAATTATGTTGGTAATAAACTGAATACAGATCACCATGCACTCAGTCATCTTACTACTGTGGAGCATGATAATTGTGGAAGACGGTTCATGTGTCATAAAATTGCAGAATTAGATGATGCAATTATACCATGATGTACTCACAGGTCATTTGAGGTTTTAGGCTTTTATATATGGTGATTAAATATGAGCGCGATTGATTAGTTTGTGGCCGAATGTAGAAGAAAAGTTGTACTGTTCCCATTTTACTTATGGTATTTCTGTTTTGCATAATTTTAACTTGCAAGTCGGCAATGGCTGAAAAAAATGGACACCATCATCCATCATGCAGTCATCCAAAATGAACTTGTCTTCACCTCAGACATCTGCCTCTTTCTCCAAATGAAGAGGGAGCTCAATTGTTGCCATTCTGTCAATAATGATGCTATCATCACTGCCGCTGACCGCTTTCAAGAGGTAAATGACACCGACTGGATCTGGAATGTGTACCGTCCATGCTCGCTGGATTAAGCAAGTCACATAGGAGGCTATAAAAAAATCTATGTTCCATATTAATGTGCTTACCTCCTTCAGCCTTTAAGCCATGAACTTATCAAGCACCCCTCATTGTTACAGTGTCTGTTTCCACTGAAAGATTCCACATCAAACTCAATAATGTTTGTCTTTTGACCCGATGATGGAAACTCTTCCATCAACTTACTTTTTGATTACTATCAGAAGACAAACCAGTTAATAACCCAAGTTCATTCATCAGGAAAATGTAAATTATGTTATCTCTTTCAGGCCTGTTTACAAATCTTGTTATGTGTAAAGCTAATTATCATTTCTGAGGTTGTGGTTGTCTTGGAATTTTGTTGATAGAAAACATCTTGTGAAATCAGAAAGAGTCTATGAGAGTATATGAGTTAATGATCCTGGTTCAGAGTGTTTGTTACCTGTCTCACTCCATCACAACCTGCTCCCTAGTGGTCATTTAGAGGTATTGAGACAAATACAAACACTCTGAACCAGGATCATTAACTCACCTTAGCAATTTGCTCTGAAGCACCTTTACAAGCCTGGAAGTCCATAAAAATCAACAGTCTGGATTTAACAAAGAACCAACACACGCGACCCAAACAACCAGATGTGGTAAACTAAAAATCATTTTGAACACGGTGAATTCGGCCCACAATGACGTCCCTCTCGTGGACGTCACTGGGCACAAAGTTCCTGCTCTCCACCACTATATAAAGCAGGATGCTGAGAGAGGCTCAGTGTTAATGCTGGGCTTGTTGGAGGACTGAGGTGGGAGAGCACAGGAAACTTATCTGGGTCAGCTACGCACCATGGGAAGCTGGTGTGTGTCCCTTTTCTGGACACTACTTTGTGTCAGTGGACTCTTTTACAGCTGTGGTCACGTCCAGACAGAGGACTACAAAGCTAAATATTTACCTTATTTCACAACATCAGAGGACGGCAATGAAAAGCAGCTGGTGAGCCGAACCTGACAGCCTCCAAAAAAACGATAGTAGTGTTTTCTGGATGTTTTGAAGGGTGTTTTTCAGATATAATTACTGATGGAGACATTCTTGTCAAATGGAAATTCTTCAGAATGAGGTTAATTAACATTATTTGTGCTATTTTTAATTTTTCTTAATATTTTTTTATTTCCAGATCAATGATTTACATGAAGTTTTGGAAAGACTTCAGAACAATCAACTTCCAGCTCTAAGAAAAAAGCATGGCTATCTGCCTGTGGTACGTAAACGCAACAGCACAGTCCATCTTGAATCAGTTTAAAGCAATTTGGTCTCTGGTTTTTCCATAAACATTCACTTTCTACTTTTGCACAGTAACTTATTTATTACTCTAATGTCTTCTCTTGTTAGTGTGATCCAGGAGACCAGTGTGCGCTAAGAAGAGGCTCCAGGATCGGAAAACTATGTGACTGCACTCCACCGAGGACCTGCAACTCTTTTCTGCATCGTTGTTTGTGATTTTCTTCGTCTATTTTAAGTTCAATAACAGTAAAAATTACTGTGTTTTTATCCATCAATTTGATGGCATAGTTCTCAAGTTTTTGTCCATTTTCTTTTTGTTTCGTTTGCGGACCAACTGTAATATTGAATTGTTTTTTTAAGTTCAGTTATAGGTGATAATCTATTAAATATGTTATTTTGTGAGTTGTGTACTTGTATTTGTGTGTCCACTGACCTGTACAGTAGGTGCTCTCTTGGTCCACATAGACATTTTTTTGTCTTTAGGCGTAGCTACAAACATGACAGGCAGAGACTCTCTGGAGGCCATGAAGTCATTCTTGATCTCTGTGTAGTCGGCAGCTACACGTGACAAAGAGGAAAACAACAAATAAACCTGGCGTTGAAACAGCAATGCACATGAGCAGGATGTTGAAGTGTGTCGGGTTTGTGTATAGAAAGAGGTCAGGGATTTGTTTGTGTGTCAAAGAGGGGAAAGGGGTGTGTGTGTGTGTTTTTGTAATTGTGTGAGAGAGAGTGCTTGCCTGTGAGCTGGTTGTTGAGGTTGACCACCAGCGGGTTGTTCCGCCAGTCAAAGGAGGACAGCAGATGAAGGAAACGGAGGAAGCCGACCTGAGGAGAACTAAGGAAGAGGGAGAAATTTGTTCACATGACCTACTGAGCGAACAAAGGGAAGCGAAAAAAAAAAAAAGACACCCACAAATAAAACTGGAACAAAGGACATTTTATTAAAAGTTAGAAGCAATAACTTACCCGGGAGGAGTAAAGGGTGCAGGCTGCAGGAAAAGTGAAGCCACAAGCAGATCTGCTGTGTCCTCAGTCACGTCTTCACTGAAGAGCTGAGCCCCCAGCCAGCGTTTGGCCAGGCGACACACTGCCCCGAAACACTGGTGCTGCTGCTGGAGCCTACCAACAAAAAGTAAGGAAATGGTGCATGTGAGGAAAGAAAAATAAGCCAAAACAGGAAAGAGACAAGGATAAGGGAAACAGAAAGTAAGAAAAGTTGGGCAAAGGTTGAAGAATAGCAAAACATGTGACCAAAAAAGTTACGTTTTTATTATTTTTTACAGCATCATGCAGAGCAGGAAGAGAACAAGGGAACCGACTGAACTTTACAGCCCTTATTCTTAGTACAAACTTCTTTGAGCTACGGCTTAAATTTTACCCATGCAAAGTGCTGGTGAGTAGAGGCTTGTGGATGGTGGCCATCTCCAGAGCCTGAGCCTCCTCGTTGTCCCTTACAATCAGCAGACCATCGGCATTCACACTCTCCCTGAGTACCTGAGGCTCACGGTGGTACGCCACCTGGATACGGAAGACCAAGCCATCCTGGATACACCACGAGAGGGAAACAAAACAAAGGAAAAACTGTGAACTGGAATTAGAGAGAACACTGTGAATGATGGACAACTTGTCCGGACCTATCACAAACCTGTAATTAGATTTAATAGAAAATGTTTTACACAACCTTTATTATGACTAGGTTTAGAGACAACTGTGCAACATGTACTACCTTCCAGACATCAAGGTGTGTTGGGCACGGCCTGCATGTATAATTATGGTGCTTCTTGAGTAACTCGGCCAAGCGGATGTGGAAGGCGGCTCGAATATGGCGGATGGCGAGGCGATCATGAGGCCACTTTCCACTTCCCTCCATGTGACAAATTACTGCAAGAAAAGGGTTATCAATGCACTGGTATATGACTCTGAACAGTTAGATGTCTGTGATTAGGAGGCGGTAATTTTCTTCCTTTGAATACAAGATAAATTAAAGGGTGAATACACGTGGCCTCTGAAGACAGCGGAAATCAAGTGAAGTTGTGTTTAAGTGACAGTAAAAAATTTATCTAACAGTTTCTGTTGCAGACACTGCAGAAATTACAAGTCTCAAAGTAGTTTTTAACGGACAAACATAAGTCAACAACTTCTTTCAGGAGGAGTAAACATTAACCTGTGATGGGGGTGATATAAGCAGGGCAAGGTTTGCCTTCCTTTGGCACCAACGATCTGGAAACCTTTACTTTGTCAAAGAAGGTATAGTCCAGCATCAGTGGCTGAGGGGGAAAGACCTGCAAGACACAGCTGAAATGTTACACAAATATACATTGTGCACTTCACAAAAACAAGAAATATCAGTAACATAACAAAAGAAGTTTCACTGTGGTAGTTCTGCAAACATTTTTTTTCACTAAAATAGTCACTCCACTTATGACAGCAGTTCCCAGTTAGGACTAAATGGCTGTACCTGTGTGTATCTGAGTGCAGGGTGGGCTCCTTGCACTGCTGTGATGGAGAGAGGCAAACCTTCCAGTCTCCACAGTTTTCTGCTCAGGTCATCATACGACTGAATTACCCGTAAACTCTCCTCATCACCAGTACTAGGCACCTGAACGAAATTACACAATTTAAACACGTTGTTCATACATTTTATTATTTTGGAGCATATATTTATTTAGTTAAAACAAACAAAAAAAACCCCCACTGACACGGTCGATTCATTTTCTTATACAACAAGCACAAATATGATGACTTCAATGAAGAACATAATATGAATTCTTGACTAAAAGTTAATTTCACCAGAAACATAAAACCTCCACAAAAAATAACATAAATCAGAAAATTTTGGTTTAATTTAAGATTTCGCATTTACCTCACTTCCCGTTTTGATGACGTCATCCACCATCGCCCCCACATATCGCACGCAGGATTCGGGGATATCTGCATGCCTGGAGGATAATAAATATATAATTTTCTTTTTTTTTTTAAAGCGAGGCTTCAATATACGTATACATACACTCGCCTCATTGTCTTTTTTTCTGTTAGGCCATTCCGACGAGAAAGTCGTTTATTATCTGGTCTTTTATTGCCCCAAAAGACCCATTTTTACAATGACAAGCGGTGCTAACATTAGCTAGCTTGCTAACGTAAAATAACAACCTGAAGGGGTCTGACATTATCCGGCTGCACAAAACATGAGGCGCGTGGGGAGGAGACGGAGCTCCGTGTGGGACTGCTTTGAACAAGTGGGGAACTATGTCCGCTGCATGAAGTGCGACGCCACCCTGAAGTACTGCGGCGGAGCCACCAGCTCCATGATGAACCACATGAGCAGGCACCATCAGTCCAACACACCGCTGGACGAGGACGAGAAGCCGGTGATTTGCACCGTTCAGTGCCTCGAGGATGACAGCACCGCTAGTTCGGACATCACGCAAGTTGCCGTCACGTCACCCGACGTAAACATGTGTACCAACCCTCCGGAGCGTGACTACGGGGAGAGAAAGCGCCTGAAGCGCAGCTCCGTTTGGGACATTTTCATCAAAGTGGACGACGAGGTTCACTGCACGGTGTGCGGCACGAAGCTTAAGTACAGGAGCAGCACCACCAGCATGATGTACCACATTAAAAACAAACACCCGGTCACCATGCCAAATGACGGCGTGTCACTGGCCACACATGCAGAGGTCACTGAACTTATCTCTAGAATGATAGAGAAGGACATGCTTCCCATCAGCATGGTCAGTGGAGATGGCTTTCGTGAGCTCCTTGCTAACACTGTGCACAATTACAAAGTGCCATCTGCTGGGGATATCACACGTCTTATTGAAAGCCATTTCCACGAGAAGATGGAGGAACTTGCTGTGCAACTTGGCAAAGTGGAGAAAGTGGCTCTGACTGCTGATTTCTGGACAGCTCTCCCTTTTCAGAGGTACATTACAGTTTTCTGTTCATTCATAACAGAGGACTGGCAGGGGAGGTCAGCTGTGCTGCAGACACACAAGCTGTCATTAGAGAGCCACGCTACCACAGACAGTGTCTCAGAAAGGCTCCTCAGCACTGTGCAGACCTGGGGCATCGCTGGTAAAGTGACTGCATGTGTTCATAATGACACACAGGACATCTTGTCACCCCGTGCGTGCACCCATGGCAGCTGGGACTACGCCACTTGCTTTGCCACTGTATTGAAACTCGCGGTCAGTGACGGGCTGAGTGAGGATCTAGTCCGCATCATTGTCGCTGCAGGCAAACTAGTGAAGCATTTCAATCACAACTTGATGGCAAATGAGGCCTTGGAGCAGAAACAAGTTCAGATGTGCCTGCCACAGCACAAGCTTATCCAGTCGAGGAAAGCTAGATGGGACACCATCTGCGATATGTTCGAACGGTTGCTCGAACAACGGTGGGCGATTAAAGCTGTCCTCTCTGATCGCACAGTCACTAACAGACAGGAAGCCCAGACTCTTGAGATTGAAGATGACTGCTGGCAAGTAATTGAGAACTTCACCCCTGTGTTGGCAACGCTGAAATGGGCAACAACGGTCATATCTGCTGAGACGGAGGTGTCCATTTCAAACATCTATCCAATCACGTTCAGCCTCATTCAGACCCACCTTGTGCCAAAAGAGAATGATGTTGAACAAGTGTCTGAGTTCAAGCTGAAAGTTCAGAGGTCACTTAGAAATCACATGGAGGTAGGTGTTCAGTAATGCAGAATTACAAACTTTTTGCTTTGACATACCGGTATTTGACTATGGTTTTATGGAAATCGTTGCTTACCGTCAACAAGATTGTTGCTAACTGACAGTCTGTATCCCCATTTAATAATTGTCTGTCAATGCCTTTCATTTTACTGTCCACAGGTTGACTCTAATGACCTCGCCTCCAAACCAGCTCTGATCGCCTCTATGCTCGACCCTCGTCACAAACATCTTAGCTTCCTGACACCAACAGGGAGACTGGCTGCAAAGGTTAAACTGCATGAACTGGTTTCAAAATTAGATGCAGTGGACACGACTGTGGGCCCAAAGGATGAGCATCAGGAGACCCTGATCACGCCTGATATTAGCCAGGTGGTTATGCCCTCACAAACAAGAAGTGACACCAAAAACACCATGATGTTGCTCCTGGGGGACAACTACAGTTCCTCCTACGCCACGGACTCAGAGGCTCAGGTAGATTACTACCTGAGAGACATCGCTCTTTCTTTGGACATAAACCCTCTTGACTGGTGGAAGGTAAATGGACCAAGATTCCCCAAACTGGCCACTCTGGCAAGAAATTATTTGTGCATACCTGGGGTATCATTGCCGTCTTTGTTGTCAGAAGCTGGACAAACATTTGCCACAATGCGCATGAGACTGAACCCAGAACATGTCAACATGATGATCTTTGTCAACAGAAATGCATAACTTGCATGACCTTACATGATGGAGATGAACACTGACTTCCTGTCGTAATAACAGGATAAGTATATTGTTTATGCTGGTACTTAAAATGCTACAAACAACATTTTTTTTCAGTCAGCAAACCATTAGAAATTTTCCATCAGCAGTTGCTGTTAGCTTAGCTGCAGGCAAATACTTAACTTGAATGTAGTTCCCTACATTAAATCCCAGTGATTGTCTTGGAGCCTCACAGGACTTGATGACTATCAACATGCAGCATCAAACATAAGGCAAGCATCTAGTTGAGGATGCAAGCAGTTAATCAAGCTGTGGTAATTCATATGTCTTGCATGCCTTAACACACATTCTATGTTCGGTACATAATAGTTTTTTGTTGGTTTTTTTTTTTTTTTTTCCAATTTTTGTCTTTACAGTGTACAAATCAATATATAAACTACAGGGGAAAAAAGACCAGAGTTTGTTCCTTTTCACCATAACAGCATACTGAATATTGTATCAATATAGCTTTAAACTCACCAACCAAACCATTGCACCATTAAAAGTATTAATGTGATGTCTGATGTGTCCATCAGTACGTTATGCCAAAATAAAGTACATACAGCTGTAGCAGGTGTGTGATGATCTGTTTGGGGACCAGCTGTTTTTGGTACATGCTCTTCCCATCCCAAAGCACAGCCTCAGTGATGGCACCATCCTGAAAGCGACGCAGCTCCGAGCATGAACCCCACAGCTGACGAAACTCGGCCGCCTAGCAGAAGAACGCCACAGTTGTTACAACATGTTTACAACCACACTTTCAAGTTCTGAAGTCCTCATTAAGAAAAAAGAGTAATAGCCTATTGTGGTGGGTATATTGTTGCATTGAGTACTGAAGATACAAATACAGAAGTACTCAACTCTTTGTGGCACTTTTGGTAGTACACTTAATGAGCAAATTGAGCTTGTATCTTACAAAAACTAACAAAAAACAACAACAAAAGAACTCCACAAAAATTAATAAGTGATAATAAGTAACAGAGAGAGGGGTGTGGTTACCTTGGCACTGTCTGCAGGTGGGCCTCTTTCCAGGACAGAGGTTGCCAGCTCTGGCTTTAAGAGCAAACCAAAGGATAAAGGAGGCTGAGCTTTGTGCTTTGGGGCTTCACTCTCCACGGACCACTATGAAGACACATGAGGTAAGTCTGAGGTAAGTAATTTTAACGAAATGTAATATTGCACATAACATTTATTTTTGCCTCACTCCTTTGTAAGACACTTTAGAACTGTTTGGGGTACAAGCATAGTGTTACTGTAGTGGTTTTTGTGTTTCAATCCAGACTTAAACTGTAGCTTAGAGGACACATTATGAAAGTCTGTCTTTCAACTCAGCAAAGCCCCGTTTGCACGGGATAAGTATTATTAGGGGACTTTGTGATTTAGAAACACAACCCCACCTCTGGGTCAGGAGAGAGGGAGTGGGTGAGGAGATGGATCCTTTCACCCAGTCCACGTTGAAGCAGGGACAGAATAAAAGGGAGTGCAGCATGGACGTAATTTCCACTGTGGTCCATCAGCTCACTGAGGAGATTCAGCTTCTTACAGCTGGACTGAAGCTTAACCAGCTCACATAACCTGAATGGGAGATGAAAAGCAGAAATCAGAAGAGCTGACAGGATGAGGACAGGTGAGTTCTGCTCTGGAGGGAAACTAACTCTTGCAATTACAACTAAGGGAAGTTTTTTGTCTAGTACCCTCTTAATTAATTGGAACTACTGGTCCTGACAAGAACTTTGTGTTTGAGAGGAGGTGTAAAACTAAGCTGCTTATATAGTTCATAAATAGGGAGTGGATGTAATTAGTTTTTGATGTACTGATTTTTAACAACAAAACATACTGGAATACGTGGTCACTTGTCCTAATCAGAGGTTTAGGGGTCATCAGGAGGCTGTAGAACCCGTCTACTGTCGGATTGTCCCAGAACTGCATTGACACAGACGCTTCATGCTGCAGCTGAAAACAAATTTGAAAATAGTTCAAACCATTTGCATCATCTAACCAGTGAAAAAATGCATCTTGTTTAAACACAGATTTGTGTTTTTGCTGTGTTTACCTGTTTGTAGGTACAGGCAGTCATGTCAGCACACATGTTGAGATGTCCTGAAGGGTCGACAAACACGACCTGAAAAGCATTGTGAAACTCCGACAGAGATGGCTGCAGGGACAAGAAAAAAAAATAGAGAGGACAATAATAATTATTTAGGAGTTCAGTGAAAGTGTGAATAATCTGCAATGGTTAATTGTTTTAATTTGAGCTAGACCACTTACAGCTGTAGAGTCGGGATCTTTGGCTAGGCTAATCCCGTTCACCGTGAGATCTGTAGATGCTGATGGTCAGAATGAGATGTTGGTTAATTGAAAAAATAATCAAACTCAGCCATGAACAAAATTAATGTAAATGTAACTACTGTATACTATACTGTGTGGAACATGAAACTTAAGGAAGAACAGTTAAGTAGATTTTCAGTCTTACCGAGGAAGTTCAGGCTGTTTCGAAGCAGCTGATAGGCTGTCATGGTGTTACTGATTTTGTGAGTGGTCAACAAATAAGCTAACAGCATCGAAGCCAGGAAGCCATTGAAACAACCAGTGCCCTAAGACATTGAGAGGGAAATACAGAGGTTTAGTGTTAGAAGACTAATAAATTAATACAGTGAAAAAAGATTCAAGAACGCTCTGTACAAGAAAAAAAAAGACAAGCCTCCTACCTGGTCCAGCTCTCTTTGATGAAGCCAGACTTTGAGCAGAGCCACTCCATCAGCAAACGCTGAGCACTGGGAGCTGACAGCTGAAAGAAACTGCAGATGAGCCCTGGGCAGTAAATCCCCCAGAACAGAACTATTGTAATGTGGAGTGGGAGGCTCGCTGCTCTCTGTAACAAACAAACAAGAGAAGAGATTGGTCTCAAGGAAAGTGATCTCTCACTTAAACAACTGCTGAGCGTGGTCCAGCAACATGGTCCTGAATATTTGATTCAACTTTTAAGGTTAAAAGTAAACTGTGATGACATTTGAAGACTTAACTATAAACTAATCTAACCAGACAGGGAGGTCTGCGATCCCGTGTACCACTCCGTCCGGATATTATTCCTCTCGGGATGGAAACGGCTGGGCTTGAAGAATCCAGGAGGAAGACATGCATGAACACGCACGATGAAGCCTGCAGAGTCTTTACCTGAAAGATGGGAGACCAAACATCTCTTTACAGATAATTCTTACACATAAATGCAAAGAACATGAATTACTATTTACATCAGTACAATCAAAACTTCTCACTTCTCTAGAAACTTGTTACTATCTTGCAAAAATATGCTGGGAATTAAAAGTTAAATACCTGGGGGGGTTAGCAGCAGAACAGGCCTGAGTCTATTCCCATGAAGACAGGAATAACGCATGGTTCCAATGTCAGAGGAAGACAAGAGATACTGAGCCAGGCCTGCCAGATAGAGAGCCCTTTTCCTTGGATACCTCTGGTTCAAGATGTCCTTTGGGTGGAGGACATCCTAAAAACAGAAAGATGGGGAAACAAAACTTACATCCCCTGTTTTATCATACTGCGTTCACTACATGACATTAGCATACTACTCAAGGCTTCAAATTATGCAAGTGAAATAAATAACTTACTGCTGGGATAGTGACAGCCAGATCCACCATGATCCGTGGTTTGGTGCAGGTTCCCAGGGGGTAGCTGCCGATCAGATCAATAGAAGCAGGAGGTGCCATGTGGAACTTGCCTTTTGTTGTTTTAGGGACCAGGAGGAAAGGGACCTTCGCTGCACCCGTCAGCCATGACAAGTCACTGACCTGCACACATGGAGAGAGTAAAAGATGATGAATATGAGTAAAAGATTCTGCTACAGATTTCTGTTTGAATGTGCAGAGGAATGAGTGAATGAAATGGAGACTCCATGCCCACAAATGAAGCTTATCTTAGACAAAGCACTGCACACACACCTCAACTTCAGGTGAATCTGGCACAGCCTGGAGCAGCTTGGTGACTGTCTGAATGAAGGTGTCTATTTGCTGTTTCCTTCGCTCACTTAGGGCGACCTCTTTCAGCAGCTCCTCCATCTGTTATTAGTGACAATTTGCAGACATTTACAAAAAGTGTGTGAAAGCTTGAGTGGTTATTTTTTAACACTGGACAATGTCAGGGAGTGTGAGGTCATACCTGCATTTTGAGGAGGCTGCAGTGAAACAGGCTCTCCGCCTCCTTCAGCTGGTTTAGCTCCTCTGCTGTTGGAGGTCGGTACAGATCACTTCGGGACAGCTTAACTGGGTGATAGACCACCTCCTCTCCTCCATCCCCCTCAAGTTTGCTTCTCTTGGCGTTTACGGGACCCTCGTCTTCCTCCTCATGTGAGGAATCTGGGGGAACCATCTGTAAAATAACAACAAATGTAGTAGCAACAACAGCAGCCAGTCTTTTAATTTCTGTTAGATCACTTGCAAGGAAACCAGGACAATCATGTTGTGATATTAACGCTAGGCTAAATAGCAACGCTAGGCTGTGTTACTGTAATCGACTTAGTCTAACTTAATTAACAGTATATATAATTTTATTATAATTTTCATCAACATTCTCTTTTCTTTGAAGTTTTACGACGAAACGTAAGAAACGTAATTTAAAAAATGTAAGAAGTGCATGCAAGCAACACCAGTGTATCAGCAGGTAAAAGTGCTCCGTGTGTTAGCCACCAAGCAGTGAAAATATTGATAAATTACGCTTGTCTTACCTTTCCCGGGTCCTCAGCAACTGTCTGCTTCTTCTTCATGTCTGATCTGCTTTAAATGCGGTAATAGTTCTAATATTACCAAAGTTTTGAGCAGCACTAGACACCCTGCATTTCGCTCTCACATGTGCAGAGGGTCAGTTAACCTTGCTACCCAGAAAAATATTTACTGATTGGCTTAGAACTCTTGATGGTGACCTATGATTGGCTCTCTGCTCGTAGAGCGTCCTGTTGGCCTCAGCAAGGTAGGTTGCACTACAGTCTCCCGACAGGCTCCCTGGAAGCCCCTATTGACTAACACGGGGAAAGAGACGTCAATAATAACGCAAATAAATTTTCTGTAGGTACACAAACTTACCAGTACGAACACTTAAATAGCCATTTTTTTAATTAATAGGCTTTTTCTCCAATTTTGCCCTAATATCAGAGATCGGAGGTATTTTTCTCGGCTTTGTGAACGCGCGTCAGAGCCACGGGACCGCGCCTCCCTGCAAGTTCATGTTCTCACGACTAATCGCGTATGTGTAGGCTAATTGAAATCCACCAGTGATGTAGGCTACGTTTATCTCTGGTAAAATACATTCACGTATGCATGAACTTTAACTTTAATAGCGTCTTGATTCTCTTTTGAGATTGCGATTGTCAGTTGTTTCGATTAAGTTAGGTCTATTTTTCCGAACCTGATTGTCAGTTACACCTCATCATAATCTCGTCGTGGTTATTTTTTGTATTTTGTATATATATATCACAGTGGATGAAATCATTATATTACGGAAGCAACCCAATTTAACTAAGAAAACAAAGTGGTGAGAGAAGTTCAAACAAAGTGAAACCAGTCATATGCATCAGTCCTATTTACATTTTACCAGGCTTTTATTAGGTATTTATATATACATATATGGTGTATCTAACTTCTGTTAGAAAAATTAATGCAGGAAATATATAAAAAAAATTTGTAACCTTTCCAAAATATGTATAATCATACTTTCCAGTCTAGCCTGCAAATTTAACTATACATTTGACGATTTGATTACGATATTGCTCATATGTCTCTTGTTAGAAATTTATTATCACACAGGTTTATTGTTACTTGTCCCAGTTCCTGGACTGAAACAATGGGGTGACCTGAGGCGGGGGACATTTGGTAAGCTGTTCAACTGAAAGCATTGGCACTGCTGCATCTCTTTGTATTGGCCTCAGCTTGGTAGACACAGCAGGAGAGTTACATTTGAAAGAGTTCATATCAACTGCCTGGGGATCCAGGAGAGAAACACCCTGGGCCAACTCCATTTGGTCCAGCCTCAGAGGCCCAGAAAAAACCAATCCTTCCTTTCTATGTGTAGGAGACAATTTCTTCAATGCGACATCTGCCTTATTTCTCATCTGAAACTTCTCTGGCTGATCCTTTGAGCTTATTGGTGGCCTTAGGGAGGTTACCGTCCACTCAGTTTGCTGCTTATTGTATCTTGGTTCTATTTTGGGAAGTCCACTTGATTTCTCTGAGTAAGGTTGTTTATAGTTGTTATCCAAAATCTTATATTGAGGGACGACACAGTGTCGAGGCAGAGATGAAGGGGCAAGCCTGGGAATGGGTCGGTCCTTATACTGACATAATGATCTAGTCATCTGGTTAGAAACAGAATGTGTCATCTGTTTACCCTCAAACTTCACATCCTTTTCTTCTAAAGAACAGGGCAGGGCTGGCAGTAGTTTGCCTGGAACTGGCTTGGGAAGTAAATTAATCTGCTGCATTTTCCTTCCATCGACTTTTTGTGATGGGCGAGGGCTATGTACCTCACAGAGCTTGTCTCTAACAGACCTCCTGGGACTTGTTTCCTTATCAGATTGCTTTGGAGAGCTGTTTGTTTGGGCCACAACTCTGCAATGCTGGTTGACCCTTGGCTCTGTTTGCTCTGGTGCCTGTCCAATGTCAACCACCTAGAAGAAACAATAACAGAGAAGAAGATATATTGTAGACATGGATAGACACAGCCTCTTGATGGAAACTGTAGGAGAAGATTTGCAGAGAATACCTGTTGTGAGGCAGGTTGAGGGTCAGGGATACCATTTACAGTTGGCACACATCCTTGAGCCCAGGCATCTGAAACTGTTGGCAAAGGCTCTGAGTCCTCTGTTTTAGAAACTTCCTCTGGTCCTTCCCCTTCATCTAGATACATAATTTGCTGTTCTACGATCTGTGTTAGGTAGCTCTTGGCCCAAGATGCAGAGAAAGATGCAAGCTTGAAGGCAAAGACAGGCAACATAATGGATGTTATATATACATGTATTATGTGTGGTTGAAACAGATGACCGCAAGATCATTTTAGCTTTATTGATCTATCCACAAGTGTCAGTACATCAGATGGTGTTTAAATTGAAGTGATGTCGAAATAAACAGCATATGCCTTTTCAGTTTTACCTGTCTTTCAACGTACGCCTTTAAACAGCTTTCCATGACCTTGCTCAACAGTTCCTCCATGATCTTGCCGACTGTCTCGTCTGCATCCTCCTGGATCAACATGTCCATCCATTGTGCCTGCGTTAAGCGACCATGGATAATATCTCCCACGTCAAGGTCCTGTGTTGAAGGTGATGCCACCTGGACAGACGAGCTACGTCCATGCTTGTCATCTTTGGACTTTGGCGCTGAACGGGGCATCTTGGTTCAGAGGTTGGTATGAAATAAACAAAAAAAGAGACTGAAAAAACATTCATCTTTTTGTGGTGATAAAATGTGTGATACATTTACTGGACAATAAAATAAAATAAATTATTACTGAACAAGAAACAAAATCAGGTCCTGTCAGTTGGCATGTTCCTGTGAAGATGTTATGATAAACATTAGCACACTCTAGTGGATGTGATCATACTTGACATTTTAATTTCTCCGTACGAGCTTGAGTGTATAAACAATTAATACCCGACTTATTTTTAAACGACTGTTATTGCATAATAGTCATCTAGAGTAATTTTCCACCGTATTGAAATAAAAACATCAGAGTTTGGACCATGTTTAATGTGTGAGGGGCAGCAACTAAAGTCAGTCAGCGCTAATTTTGAGCAGAAAAAAAGCAGTTTTCACAGTGTTGCATAAACAACATAAGAAAAAAAAAACTGCGAGATATGAACTACGGTGTAGGCTGTGGGATGTAATGAGATGCAAAGTTATGTATGGGGCTCCTCTTTAAAACTGATGTTAGCTAGTTTCACCTCGCTGTTTTAAAAACCAAAGGTCAGTCATACGTGTATCTTTTAACTATGAGTAATTTTATGCGATGAAAATGGCTGCATATTACCAGCTGACAGCAATACCGTCATGTACAGGTTACGGTTTACTAAAAATAATTGTCTTAAGTTTGAGTAAAACCTTACCTTACACTCCTCTTTAGTTTCCTATGCGCCATATAGTCTACCGTTGCTCAGCAACCGAGCACGCAAGGATGACGTAGTACGTGGAGGCGGTGTTGTCTCTATGGCTGCGGAGGACGCGGAGGTAATCCTGTTGCTAACAAGCGCTAAAACATGCATCGTTCTCATATCCTTATATAAAATAATAGATTTCGACAACGGCTACGGGACTAAAATAGTTGTTCTGTAATCTGAAGCAAGAGTGTGGACAATTTGTTACTCAAAAGTAACGGCGTCTTTTATATTTACGTTGTGTTTTCACAGTTGGCTTCTTGCTAGCATACATAGCTTACTGCTACTGTAAAGTATTAGCGTTGCAAATAGCGGAATGTGTTTCTAAGGAAATTGCTAATTCAACTAAACCCGACTATAAGTGAGGTGACCTTTATTTTTTCTTCTTTTAGACTGACACCAGATCGCTCACTGCCATTTCAGCACATTGCTTTGTTAAGAGAAGACATCTCAATGTATCACAAAGAAAAGAGCATCCAGATCAAAAACAGCGCTTCGGCGCTTTATAACAACCTGAGCGTGCTGCGCATCGCCCCGCGGCACCTCACCTACTTCACGGTGGTCCATGCAAACGTGGTGAACATGGTTAGCGCTTCATGGGATGGCCTCAATTATTCCCATCGCCAGCTGCAGTCCAAAGAGCCCAATGTCGCTACGAGCACATCGCTCATAATGCAGGTCAGGTAACAGTACAGCAAATATACAAATGTTAAATTTCCAACATTGTCTTTTTCTCTGGCATATTGTGTGTATATATATATATATATATATATATATATATATATATATATATATATATATATAGAGAGAGAGAGAGAGAGAGAGAG
>JAQMCX010000048.1:12942446-13048358 GCA_029814765.1 Acanthurus leucopareius | reverse complement strand
AGTTATTGTACATGTGTTTTTTTTTGTTTGTGTTTTCATTTTTTACACTTTTTTTGTTGGTGGTTTAGCCTTTTAATTTGTGCCAGTGAGCTATTTTTTTTTTTTTTTTTTTTTTTTTTTTTTGCAAAAATCACAATGTTTTTCTGTATGTGTTTTTCTGTGTCTTTACGTGAATATCTGCATAGCACGACAAGCAGGACATGCCTGTGCAACCTCAATCCCCTCAAGTCAGAATGCAGGCAGTATGTTATGACTTCAGACTCTGCTATGCACACTTTGTCTTTATCACGGGCGATTTGTGCCACTCAAGAATTTAGAGCATCCACTCAACCCTCTCACCTCTCAAAACCCTCCGTCCACCTTGTCTATCCCCAGACACTCTCCTGTCTTAGGCTGTGATTTAGGATGAAACAGACTTAAAATTACAGGCAAGGATTTTAAACCAAGAAGAAAACAAATCATCAAACAAAAAAAAAAGAAAGCCCATGGAATCACTGGAATTTTCCCCAAACTGTTTGTTGTTTTTAAAGCATTTTAACCACTGCCATCATGAAAATTATAACCACAATAAAGAAGGGTTACAAACTTGACATGGGGATGGGCTGATGTTTGCAGATGTGTTGTTGGTGATGGCAGCTGGGTGGCCAGATGCTGCATGACTGTAAATGGGCAGTTTTGGCAGTGAGAGGGGAGCTACTTAGGGGCAGTGAAGAATATGCAGCGTTGTGCTCTTGTTCATCCCAGGCACCACTTTGTGAAAGCCAGGCACCTCACTGGGAAGCATTTAAGTTGGCATTAATATCATTATCAGAGGCCTGTTTATTCTCTGGCTGACAGCAGGCAGTAAAACACAAAGAACCCACCCCCACCCCCACCACCACCATCACCACCACCACCACCACTAACAACAACAACAACCTCAGCAGTGCTGCCTTTTCCATTCACTCATCCCACCCTCCATCCTTCCTTTCTGTTCAGCTATTCCCACCTCTATCCAGCCTTTGCCCCGGGACCTCAAGCCACTTAACATTCCCGACATATTCCACCATCACGGCCCATCAGCACCAGCTCAGACTTGACCTGATCATAAATCAGCGTTAGAGTCGGTGATCACTTATCCGCAGCCGCGGAGTCAGACTCACACTGTGTGGCAACAAGGGAATAACACCAAATGATAAGTATGTCAGCAGGAAGTGCTTTAACGCTCATCCTTTGTTTGGGATGCTGCAGACCAGCTTCCACCAGCTTAATAGCTCATAAATCTCAATCATCCCTCCTTCTGTTCGTGGCTTTTTCAAATTTTATGACAGGAAGTTATAAAAATGATTTGTACCAGTAAAAGTTTTATTAGCTGAAAGTAATTACACCCCACAGCAACCTTTTTTTAAATTTTATATCCCTTTCATACATTTATTTCCTTTGGGAATAAATATGCCCAGTTTTATCGTAGCAAATAAAATCATTTGACATAATATCGTCAGTAGATAAGAAAAAGTATAAATATCTGTTTCATCTGAATAAAAAATGGCTAGTATGCTATTTTTGTTTTACTTTACACTCTTTAGGTATCTGGTTCAGAAATTAAGGTGATGCCAAACAAACATGAGGTTCCGATACCCCTTTAATGTTAAACAACCCTCAAATACATTTTGATATAAGAGAGATAAAGCATAAAAAGGTTTTCAGAGAGGATCTGGTTTCATAAGGCATAAAACATTTGTATGTCTCCCTAACATAAAATAACACAGTGAAAATAGTTCTTTCAATAGTATTTACCCAAACTAATGCTTTGTGGTCTTTTTCTCCATTGTAGTTATTTTCTGTTTGTAAGTAATGGAGTGATATTTCTTCATTAGGATGTAATGAGGTACCAACAGCTGGCCACACACTTACAGTTTTCCAGCTAAATGAAGATAAGACAATCTACTGATAATGTGGCAAGTAAACAAAATCCTCAGCCTCGCTCTGTCTTGCACTGTCTATCTGTCTCTTTCTGTAGTTTCTCTCAGGCCTTATCTAGCGTTGAATGTTTTTCACTTAAACTCACACTTTACTAACATACCCGTCACCCATCGCCAAATAGGCCGGTTGTTACAAAACACCCTCTGTTTCATGCCAGGGTGCCGGCTCTGGCAACACATCTCAGCCACTTCTCCATGTCAAAGTGTGTGTGTGTGTGTGAGAGAAAAAAGGAGAAAGAGAAAGATTGAAAAAGAGATTCACAGTCAGACTGACAATGATGTATTTGCATTTCTGTGAGATGATCAGTGTGTTTGATTTTTTAGGGATGCCAGTTTCCCATAAGCTAATCACATGTCAGATTCTGTTATCACCCTTGACCTTTGACCTGTGAATTTTCTTCCCAGAGGAAGAAATTCAAATTCCTGCATTGCATTTTTCTCGTCCCTCTGCAGAACAACGAAATGTGCCAAAATCATCCTCTTATTCGAACGGGAAAATGATCTCATACTGTAGATCTACATGTGTTCACATGGTATGTAATGTTTGATGTTTGTTCATGTGTGTGTGTGTGTGTGTGTGTGTGTGTGTGTGTATGTGTCAGGGCTGAATTTAATCTTTGATACTGTTATCAGTTCCACAGCGCTGGAGGAATGTTTGGAAGACCCACTGCAGCTCTGACCTACTTGTGTCAGTGTACAGGGCTGCATGTAGACTGTTTTTTCACAGAGTGTGTGTGTGTGTTTATTAGCGCTTGGGACGATGTGTGTGTGTGTGTGTGTGTTTGAGGCGAGCTCTCTGTGGACGCGGGGAGTGTGAGAAGCTGGGTGTTTTGACAGCTTTAGAGCAGTTCCAGTACAGTGCTGGGGCAGGGGGTGTGCGGGCCTGTTGGACATTCGGGCGAGCTGTAGGGGTGAGAAAAGGGTCAGTGGAGGAGTGGACAGGAGGGGATCAGATGAGGGGAAGAGTTTCACTCCACGGCCATAAAAATGATACCTGATCTCCATTGCTTAATGTTAAGTAAACTTGTGATGTCATCTGAAATCAATCTGTCTGAGCTTAACCGTATGCATTTGTACCATAATACAAACAAACTGAGAATTTTTACCCAAACAGCTGTCACTTTTTTAAACTGGTGGATCGTCCTACTTAAATGTGATGGTAGATACAGAGGCAGCGGCATAACATGATTGTGATTGGCCTTGTTATGAGTATTTTTTTGGGCACTCCCTTTAGCTTCTGATACAAACAAATGCTCATTAACATGTGCACATACATACAAAACATATAAAAATGTAGAAATAAGCATACATGGGAGAATAATAATCATAAAGATATCATCTTCATGTTCAAGTAGTTTTCAGCATTTCCCTTGAACATTTGCTTTGAAGGCTGGGCGACATGTCTGGTCTTTATGACCTATAATAATGGAGTGCCACTAATTTCCATCCTTCATCCTTCATGGGCCCCTAAAAGCTTCTGGGCCCTGATGCATTGCCCCTCCTATACTTACACCACTGTGCAGAGGTCACATGAAAGCATAGTTAATAGAAAAGGGTATAATCAGAGTTACAAATAATGAAATTAATTAATCCCATTGCTCTTAAAAATGTTGTGAGCAAACAGTTATAGCCTTCATCTAAATAAAATGTATGAATTAATGCTTGAGTCATAATGGATAGAAATTGTGATTTACTGAACTTAGAAGTTCTCATCTATAAAAAAAATAAAGGGACTTGAATGTTTTGAACCTTTTAATAAAACTTTAGGAACATTGGAAGCTATTGAATGCGGACCGAACTATTTGTCCAAGCAGCAGGACACTTATCATTGAAGTCGTCATGCCAAAGACTGATCTCAGCTCATTATCCCAACTTTAATTGCACCAAAGTGTAAGAGACCATGGGAGTAGACTTCCCACACACTTAATGAAAGAGCGATAAAGCTCCTAAACAAAAGGCGCACAGTCCTTTTTCGTAGTACTGTAGCTGAAAAGGCCAGACATCACCTCAGCCTGTGCTGCTTGGAGCGTTCTCTCACAAGTACACCTCTCCAACAAAGGGGCTGCCTCTCCACAATTTCTAAGCCCTCTCAGTGCCTGAGCTGTTGAACCCCTGCTTTCTCCAGCAGCATTCCAGCCCATCTTTCATGCTGTTTCATTCTGACCATGCCAGCCAGGTCAAGGGGCAGTGTTTTCTCAGGGCTTCAAGACAACTTTGGATAAATGGATATTTTAAAAGGACATCCTCACTGGTTGCACATTAAACACTTGTTCATTAAACTGTTCTATTTGGTGCAGTGTGATTGCATGTGTGGTTTTGCATGTTGTGTGAAAAACACATTTTCATGAGTCTGCGGGGATTGACTGAGTAACGCAAAGGTCAGATGATAGATGTGTGGTTTGCCATGACATGGTTTCACATACAGCTGATCTGTGGTGGGATCTGTCATAAAGATGTGAGCTTTCAGTGCTGTGGCCTTGAATGACAGCAGTGACATAATGTAGCAGAAGTGTAAACCTCCTTTGTCTGAGAGAGGTCAGTACCAACTTCTGCCAGTAGATGTCTGTCTTCAGTCTTCCATTGTAATGAAAGAAAGTTAGGAAATCAGACTGTGCAGGGTCCCCACATGGCCAAACACTGCACAATATCCCATATGAATAGTTAGATAAAGTGTAATCTAACACAGGTTCAGCTTTCACCTCTTATCTCCAGCTGCATGGCATTAAAAAGAGGCAGATGCACCCAAAAAAGGATTTCTGTCTGACATATCATATCTGGGCAGAGTCTTGCATTGAATGCCATTAAATTTATAGAGCAATTTAAGTTTAGATCAGTTTTGCTGGCAGAGTGGTGCGGTATTTATTCTTCCTGGCAACATGGCAGCATTTTTCTTCCCTGGTACAGCTTAACATTCCATAAATGGATTCCCAGACATCGAGATCTTGGAAAAATATGAGGGTAAAAGGCTTGGTATTTTCCACAGCAATCCATGATCTGCCTTTTTTTTTCTTGGCTCTGGGATTGGCTTTTGTAGCGATACACAAGTGTTGCTATGTGGTAGCTAGTTGCTATGCCTGAACTCCCAGAATAACCATAGAAGACAAATTCTCTCCATTGCCCATGAGTAATAACTACAATTGCATCATTTATCTGGATGCTGATTTTTTGGGAGGAGGTGACTTACTTGTGTGAGCAAATTAAGGAAAAAAACACAGAATTTTGCACATTTCATGTAATTTATTCATTATTTTAGGGGATATTTACCATGCTTTTGACAGAAAACACGCCTTATCCCTCGTGTCTGGGTGATAATGACAGCTGAGAGTCATAATGACAGGCTGCAGGCAGCGCAGTCGTATCCTGGATGTGAGCGCTCCACTAACAAAAGGCAGCGTGCTCTGCGGGATGTGTTGAGTTAAACAGGACGGAAGGAGCTCCGTTTCTGGGCGGGGATACTACAAACTCTGCAGGACGTGATTGGCTTTTGTGTTCTAATCTCGGATGACACCTTCATGTGCTCCTCCTTAGCTCATACACACGGCATTCAAATGCTTAAGTGCACTTTTCAAGAGTGTGACTATGCTTTTTCTGGGTTATAATTATGTTGAAGGGAGCTGTTTTAATGAGTGCTCTTAGAAATCACACATCACATTAAAAAATGTAGGAAAAAATGCAACCGGTAGGAGTTGAAGTCGATGTTTCAACTTATGCATGGACAAAGCGTGGTGAAATATCACATCTCCTTGCTATTTGGTTCCTCTGTGTTTCCTTGTCTACCCGCGACTATGTCACGTCAATTAAGCTGCGGTACCTAATGGCCTAGAGCGCAGGAAGCTCCGCTGTACACCAAATAACTCTTTCTCTGACAGCACCTGAACGCAGCGCAAGATGAGATGGGCGACTTGTGTCGTGACGCGGAGTCGTGGAGGCGTGCCTCTGATGAAATCAGCTGGGGAAACAACAACAGAAAAGGGGGTGGCTCAGACCAGGAAAACCTTTATGCCAGTTATGTTCACATTTCACTCCAACGAGCGTCCGTTTTACATCAGAACAGCGTTGTATCAGCTCTGCAGCAGCGTGTCGCTACTTGTTGAGGACTGTGAGACGCTGGATTAAAGAGGCGAGGGGGAAGTAAGAGGAGGAGGATGTGACAGGGCAGAGGTCCTCTGCGACGCCCGCAGTTATATGCGCTCCTTGACAAACAACGGGACCACCTCGACAACCTCTGCATTCTCCGCGCGTCTTTGTCCGGTTTGAGTGACCGGCTGATCCACTAGCAGAGTGGCATGTGGGTCAATTCCGGAACCGTCGGAAGGTAGGGACCCCTCCTGCGGGGATACTGGGTCACATGCTTCCAATGCATTTCTTATTGTGCACAAAGCAATCCACACACCACTTTTTATATAATTTATTCCAAAGGCTTTATTGATCGTCTCCTCCATTTAAATTATAATGACCTAATTGTACTTAATGTGTTTTTAATCTCCTCGTATATTTCTACAGCGCCTCTGCAATAAGTCCCAAAAGCTCTTATAAATTAACATGTATAAAATTGTTTTATTGAGAGATGTCACAGTGTTATTTGTTCTAATCCCACATGTGCTGCACAGACTGCTGTTATTAGAGCATTTCGACTCAGTGTTGTAGTGCAGCGGATGGGCTTGGCACATTACGCAAGACTTATCAGCGCATCGCTTGGGATGTAAGGCTCATATCCACCTGCCTTTTACAACACCGATAAGACATTTTACTGTGGTATTTTAGCCTGTCCGGGATTTTTACGTCCCTCAGACATGGATGACAGTTCAATAGATTGTCTCATTTACGGAATCAGTTTCCCAAAAAAAAAAAAAAAAAAAAAAAATATGAATGGGCCAGGTGGTTATGAATGGCTGCGGGGAGAGGGAGCACGCGAGGTGCCTTTCATTGATGAGTGATGCTATCCCATAGTTTTTTACTGGAACAGCATGCGGATCAGAACTATGACAGGAGATTAGGTGCGGAATCTCACTTTATTCGTCCACACAGGCACGCAAATACATGCACGCGCATGGCCAAAGAGACAAACACACAGACAGACAGACACACACACAAACACACACACACACACACACTGTAATGCTGATCCCGTGGCTATGACGTCAAGAGAGGGATTGTGTTACGTAGGTAGCTGCGAAGCTGGTGAAGAAGAGTCTGTCTTTTACCTGGAAATAACCAAAGGGAAAAAAATATATATATATTACATGAGGAGTTTTTATTTGACCTCATTTTCATTTTCACCTTTGAGCAGCAGACCTGTCATCAAGACAATCATATCTGCAGGATGTTGTTGCATAAACAATTTGGCACACTTGCCTTCCACATTGTGCAATCTTTGTCTTTTGGCCAGTGTATTTCTCTTCTCAAAAGATGTCTTTTGATGGCCACCCTGTGAGTGAATCTCATCCATTTGCGGAAACACCAACTGTTCAAAATTTTGTTATTTATTTCTGCATTATTAATTATTCTGTTCATGCAATTCTCTCTTTCCATCCCAGCTAAAAAAAAAGCTTTAGTTTTAATGAGTCAATGAGGTTGTCATTATGTATACTGTCAGATGGTTCTGGAACAGAGCTACTTATTGTCCTGGTTAGGCACTATGCCCAACGCTTTCACTGTGTCAACAGCTTTCAGATAACATGCAGTGCGTTACTGACAGACCCACATGGAAGAGTCTGCCAGCACATTAAAGCTTGCTTGAATTTTCTGACCCTTGTAACGAGCTGCAGTGGAAAGTACACGGAGGAAACAGATACGTTAATTGTGTCTATGCTAAATGCATGTGTGTGTGTCCTCAATGGTGTCACCGTAGTACGTTATAGACCGCAGAGCTTCGGTGAGAGAAAGTATGTTACACTTTTAAAACTATTTTCATATTTTTGGCTGGTGGTATGTTTCCTAGCTATATCATATATACCGTAATAGCTTGATTTTTGGGTCCGAGCTATTTTTGAGTTGGAAGGGCCAAGATTTTATAATTGTGACCCATTTTTTAACATGTTTTACATTATGTTTAAATCCCCTGTGGCATTCCCAAAGGAGATATGTGGCCTGGAATATCGCCTTCCAGACAAACCTGGTCCACCTCTACATCGACAAAGTTGCAATATTTAGGTTACTGATGGAGTCTTTAGGATCAGTGTTACATAAATTTACATGTGCTTTGACTCGGTTTTAGAGAAACCACAAAATACTACACTTCTCATTTTCAAAATTCTAATATGAAGATAAGGATATCAATCACATAAAGTCGTGCATAAGATATTGCAGATAATCAAAATATATATGAATTAAAAAAATTCTATCTGGAATCTTTTTCTCTATGAATTATGAGTTTAAACAGAGCTAAGTACTGTCATGGTCAATGTCAAATTACAAAAGATTTGACAGCTCATCTGTTTATCTTATCAGCAATGTCTTGATAAGAAAATATGAAAAAAAGGTGTGAAAAAGTGGGAGAGGTGATAGCAGAAAAACGAATGACTTACTCTGTGAAGCTGTATGGAAAAATATTCAGGGGTGGATACTGAAAAATATAAGGAAGTGGAATAGAAAGACAAGGATGAACGAGTTGAGACAGTAAGAGAGAAGGAGAGAAAGAGTAGGTGGAAAATATGGACTAGGGAGGAGGAGGAGGAGGAAGATGAGGGATAACGGAAACAGGGGCATCAAGAGAAGTCTTCCTGTGTTTACACAGCCTTATCACAGCAGAGAGAAGATAGGAGGAAGTCTCTTTACAAGCAGGCAGACGTTCTGCTCTCATGACCCTTCAGTTCATTAGGAATGAAGCATGCATATCCCCGTCTGCCACGGGGCCGTGCGGTAATACCAGTACCATCTGCAGTGGCTGAGGCGTGTACATGCCGGCATGCATGTGTGTATGCATGTCTGCATTAGTGTTTGCGAGTGTGAGGTCTACCGCCAGCCATCCAGGGAGCCAAGCAGAGGCCACAGACCAGGTTATGTAACCAGTCTGTGCCAGCTGTGCCTGTAGCAGTCACTGTCAAACATCCATATAACACACAGACACACAGACACGGCACTTCTCTCGCATACACAAGAGCACACACACCTGGGAGGTAGACACAATGACAAATGAGAAGACATTTTCCTTATTAAGAACTACCCTTTCTCAAAAACAGTAATGAAAGACTTGCTTTGCATACGTAATTGCACATAATGTCGTCCAACAATTGCACACAGACGCTTGTGATGGTGTAAGTCTCCATGGCTCTGACTGAGTGTTGACCTGTGTATGAAGTGGGTGGGTATTGGGGTCATTTTCTTGCCAGGCTGGATGTAGGGGACCTGAGAGGCAGGTTGTATAGTGTAACATTGGGGGTGAACTCCATCCTCAAGGAGGAGGGCTGAGAAGAGGCAGATGGGGGCTATTGGAGAGTTTTTTTGGATGAGCGTTTGCTGCCAGTGGAACGCTAAAGGTGTTACATAACAGAGAGAGATAGAGACAGAGGGGGAAGCAAACCGGGTGTGAGAGGGCTGTCTGCTTAATGCCGCTCTTTGATTGCTATCCAGAAAAGTGTGCAGTCATAGATGGATAGATTAGATGTTTGCTTATTAAACAGGCTGAGGGTGCATGATGTTGGATGTGAGAGAAATAACTGGGACAGGAGAAGGAAGAGGGTTTGGTCGAGAGAGGTCACAACAAGACAACGAGTGAAGTGAAGGATGGAAGAACTGTGAGCTGGAGCATCACATTCGGAGAGTAAATGCAGGATGTTGAAGGGAGGGGAGGGGGAGTTTGTCAATGGGTCAGAAGGTTTGGTTGAGTGGGCACAGCTGGGAACAAAGCAGACATACCCAGACAGACTGAAGGATAAATGAAAGGATTTAGAAAAGAAGCAATGAGTGAGTATAAAAACACAAGAGCTAACTCTGAAATGACAGGAACTCTGCAATAAGATCGAGCTGTAATCCATCTCCTTATGAAACCCCCCTCTGGCCTTAAAGCAAAGTCATACTGAGACGCACACTGTCCAAATTATGCATGAGCTTCATTGTCTGTCTGGTTGTCCTGCACTGAAAACACACACACACACACTCATGCTGACTCAAATCCGTGACATTCCAGAGTAAACCAGAAGGTCGTTGTTTGTGTGTCGAGTGGGTGTTTGAGTTCCTGTCACAGCGTTTCTATCACTGTGGTCTTGCCTGCACCCATCAATATGTCACTATAAGAGTCAGAAATAACATGCACACATGAGCAAAAACTGGGACAGAATCTCATTCTCTCTTTCACACACACACACACACACACACACACACACACACACACATTTCATCATTACATTCCAACATTTCTTTGTCTGTGCTGCCTCATTAGGAAGCTGACACTGGCCAGCAGATGCAGTCTAGACGTCTGTGTGCAGTTCACATTAGGTTGTTGGCTAAAAAATGAAACCTGAGCTTTACAGATTCTCTTTCTGTTCCTCAGCGCTGCTCCTCTCCTCCCTCAGTCTCCAGCCTCTGCTCAAACTGCAATTATGCAATCAAAAATAATGGTTGACGTTTTGAGGAAGCTCATAAAGTTTAGCCATAAACACGAGAGCAGGTGTTGATCTATCAAGTGCAGTGATGTGTGAGTTCAGCGGTTGTGTTATGTGTGTTTGACCCACACATGAACGGACTCTGAGCCTGATGCAGGGCCTCAGATGGAGGATCATATCTGGGAGCTGGGTACTCTTGATCCCCCTGAGAAACTGTTCACATCACCACCACCAATGCTGCCTCCTGGTTACATCACCGCCCGCATCACTCTGTGCCTCACAGACCAGCCCTAAGCTTATTACCACACACACACACACACACACATGCACGCACACGGATGCATGCTTACATGCACACACACACACACACATACTGACTTCCAGACTCCTCTGGGTCAGTAGTAGAGGGTCTTAAACTTAACTCTCCTCTACCTCTTACTCATATCTGTCTCTCTCGTGCAGAATCACATATATGACGGTAAAGAGAAGCATTAGCAGAAAAAGCTGTGATTTGTTCCCCTGAGCAGTGTTGGTTATTGTTGGTCGTGCCCTTTTGATCCCTGTGGCATGACTGACTGATTCTAATGCTGGGCTGAGTCCCTCTCTTTCTCTCTAAGACTCTAATAATCCCCTCGCTTCCTTGTCTCTCTTGCAATCCCTTTTGCTTATCTACTGTTGCACTGGAAACGCTGGGAATTAACATTACCGTGCATCCTCTTTCTCTCTCCGTCTCTGTCTCTCTCTCCGTCTCTGTCTCTGTCTCTGTCTCTGTCTGTCAATGCATGTTTCGCTTGTCTTCTCCTGATATGTCCTTATCAAGATATTGTGGGTGTTACAGAACCACTTGTGTAGTATGTGAGGCTACACACTTGGTCCTCCACCCAACCCTCTTCCTAATACAGCACTAAGAGCACAGGACAGCTGCTATGGCAGCTGCTGTGACCATTAGGCAGATAGCTGTTAGATAAGTGCAAGGTTAAGGTGACTTTTTATTGCTTCTTCTATCTCTCCACCTGTAGTACGTGTCTCAGAGGGTATTGCAGCCAGACAGGTGGCGAGGGAATAATGGGTATTTATAACTCTGAAAGGAGCAGTTCTATCTGTTTCATATAAACCGTTCAGGAAACAGCCTCTTTGACAGGCACTTAACTTCAGCTTCAGATAAACAAAGGTAGGCTCTCCGTCTCTGTGTTGTAATTCCTGCCTTATGTAATTTGGGACTCCATTTGACAGGAAATATGTTTTTGTTGTTGTTGACAAGTGAAGTCAATGAGGTCTCCGGAGGAGAAATGAGCTCTTTGCAGCTGCGGCGGTATCATGAGCTGATTGGAGGTGTGTGAGCACATGGAGAACAGGTCACGACTGAGAAGCAGGTTGCACACATGGCTCATGTGTCTGATGAATTGATGCCCTTTTTAGCTGCTGGTGTCTGTCAGTGCTGGACTGAAGTGTTGCGCTGGCATCCACGTCAATGGAATAACAAGTGAAGGCCTTTATGAATGTTTCAAGATGCTCTATTTATGGGGCCTTGGGGTGGGTCTTTGAACTAGTTTCAAGGACGGATGGACTGGTTAGCTGACTACAGGTCCAACTCTGTCTGTGTGTGTGTGTGTGTGCGCGCGCGCGCGTGCATGGTGGAGACTGGTTATGTAATAGAGCCGATTCTTCCAGGAATATTTAAAAAAATGAGTATTAACATGTGCTCTGACATGTCAGACATGTTTGTAAGCAGTTTATGGAAAGGGGATTTCGATAAGCTTAATGTTTGTTTTTAAAAGAGGAAGTCGGTTAAGCTTTGTGCATAACCGTCTCCATCTTGTGTTAGAGTTAGATCCAGAGCTGAAAGGCAGTCAAACGTGTAACTACACTTTCTTCAATCAATGAAGCAGTCAAGTTAACTTGTCCCATGTTTTCATATATGGGACAATCACAGTGAAAGTTTAAAAAATCTGTTTCTTCCCTCTGTGGAAGCCTACAGTAAATATCTTTGACCCCAAAGATGATGCACAGCTCCCCCTGGGCTCTTGAATGACCTAAAAAGTTAATTACAAATACCTTCATGAGGGATTTTTTTATTGTCTGTCTATTGTGCTGCTTTTATGTGATGTTTCATCACTTTTGCAGTATGTGTTCAGAGAAGTGAAGATGCTATCGATGCATCAAAAGGGGAACATATACAGCAGGAAGGCAGATAAGGGGAGAAAAGGCCATTGAACTCCAGCTCTCTTTTTGTCTCTTGATCTTTCTTTTCCTCTCTCTCTCTGTGTGCCGTTACAGAAATAGCCCTGCGGTCCCTCTATTTCTCAGCCTGCGAACCATGTGTTCTGTTGAGGAGTTTGGCAGAAGTCTCTGTACACTGGTCAGGACAGCTACGGGGGCTCAGAGCCTTAACAATGCTTCCCTGGCCTGTGCTGGGCGAGAGTTAGCAGCTTCTGTGCCTGATGCCAGTTGCTTTTTGGTCGTCTAAATGCAGTGTCATTCCTCCTGGGATTCTTTATCAGTGTGATGTTAATTTTCCATGAATATTGAATTAACCTTTCCCTCTCTCTCCTCCCTCCTATCTCCTGTTCTCCAGGGCCCTCTCCATGGATATAGACACAGACTATGAGCGGCCCAATGTGGAAACCATTAAATGTGTGGTGGTGGGGGATAACGCAGTAGGCAAGACCAGGCTAATCTGTGCCCGGGCCTGCAATGCCACCCTCACACAGTATCAGCTGCTTGCCACCCACGTGCCAACCGTCTGGGCCATCGACCAGTACCGTGTATGCCAGGAGGTGGGCACACACACACACATGCACACGCAAACACACACACACAGGCAGTGTGGAAAGAGTCACATATAGACAACTTTGCTACTCCTTCTAACATGGCACTGAGGCTAAATGTTATTGTTCATTTGTAAAGGTAAAAGAAAAAAAAACTCTTTTCAGGCTGATGAAACACAACTTCATCCTTAAAATGCTGCTTGACATTGTGCATGATTTCCCCTCCAGCCTAGTGATTGCATAATCCTTCAATTCCACTTCAAACAGACATTGCAACGAAATAAAGACCTTTTGACCTGATTATGGGGATGTGTGTCTGTGTTGCAGGTGTTAGAGAGATCTCGTGATGTAGTGGATGAGGTCAGTGTGTCCCTGAGGTTATGGGACACATTCGGGGATCATCACAAAGACAGACGATTTGCCTATGGCAGGTGAGCAGATACATCCACTGAGAGAGGCACACACACTCATACACACACACACACACACACACACACACACACACACACACACACACACACACAGAGCTTCAGAATAAAGCCTAGTTCCTGACCCAATAACACAATTTGCTGGTTGACCACAAGGTTAACTACCTTGCAACATGTTCCATTTTCATGAATGCTGCAGCCAAGAGATTGCTTTGTCTTGGCTGTAGAATTTGTGCAGCATTGACACAGTTTTCTTGGGCTAAATATGTGACCAAATTCATTGTTGGACATTTTTAGAAGCAAACAGCTCACAATAAGAATATAATTAATCTGTCACGCACACATAAATGCACCGGTGTAATATTTACTTTCTCCAAAAGTTGTTTTTTGCGTAATCCGGTGGCCACACTTTTTCTGTGAACTCTGCCCTCAAGCTGTTACATCCTGCCTACACCAGACATGATTGGATCATCACTCTATCCTCTTACTCCCCATCCCTCTATAAAAGCTGCTTTATTGGCATGAAATGCCAAAGTACTTATTGCAAAAGTGAAAGTTACAAACACAGATTCAATGACAGTGACTGAACTTTATTACAGGACAGTAACAAAGAAAAATCCATGCAAGTTTTATATGTAATTAAATTAGTACTGTAATTTAATGACATAAAAAACTGTTTTTTGTCATAAATCTGGGATATCTGTAGCCACTTTACAATTTATAAATAAAAAAATTAACTGTATTTTTTCTTTTTTTTTATCTACTTGTTTTATTCAAATTTCTAATAATTTAGTCTGTCTTTTATAGTCATGAAAAGGACTTAAGACTTTAAACACTCACACGCACATACACACATATCTCACAATGTAATCTGTGAGTCATGTGAAAGGGCGGCTGAATGCACTTTGTGTAACATGTCACCTCTTACCTCTTTGTGGTGGAAACCTCCTCCCCTTTGTTGTGATCTCTCACTCTTTTATTGTCTGTACATTTTGCACCGTAATCTGCCTCTGTTTGTGTGTGTTTTGATGTGTGTGTGTGTATGCGTGTCTCTCTGCATGTCCTGTATGCTTTGTCAGCCTGCAGTCAGCTGATAAAGACACAGTGCCAGCTCAGCTGTTTCCTGCCCGCCTGCCTCCACGGCGTCTGCAGCTCCAGGCATCAACCTCCTCTCCTCTGCTCTCCTCTGCTCTCCTCTGCTCTCCTCTGCTCTGCTCTGCTCTCCTCCTCTCCCCTCTTCACCTTGCCTCACCTCCTCTCTCCCCCATCCCCTACATTACCCTGTTACTCATTGCCCATCATTAGCCTCCTCCTCCGCTATTGACACTCTGCTGCTCCTCCACCCTCTCCACGCCTTCCACCACTCTGCAGCCTTTTGTTGATGTCAAAATTCAAAAACATCACATTGTCAGGCAATCCTAGACTGTCACATGCCTCGTTAGGAGACGAACATCCTGGTCGGAAAAACAATCTCAGCCTGAAAATAGGCTAAGCCAAACTTAACCTCAGCCAAACTTAACTTATTTTGTCAGTCAACAGTAATTCCTCAAAAAATAACCAAAACAAAGTCATAGAACACTTGCAAACATTATTCTTGTGGACAGTTTTAGTAGCGCTATAGACTTTCATAACACTGTTGTGACAGACTTAATGACTGACAAAGGGTGTCATGCCAGGCTGTGTGATTGCAGAGTGATACATACGCCTGCATGAGATCCATTTATTTCTTTATTGCAAAAGAGAATCTGGTTATTTAGGACATCTCTGCTGTGTTTGTGCGTGCATGAGAGCCTGTGTGCATATGCGTGTCTCTTACGTAATCTGGCAACTAATGACCTTTGTAGTTTGGATCCACCACGCACACACACACGCACACACACACACTTAGAGAGAGAGAGAAAACATTAAATAACCAGCCACTGGTGTAACTATTTATTTCACATTAGTGCTTGTGGTAAATTATTAGTGATAACACAGTGAACAGATTTGCTTTTCAACACTTTATTGGCTCTTCACCCCCGACACAGCTTTCCTCAGTCTAAACTTACAATCTAGGTCGTCTACAGTTCTTATCATTCTGGAAAAGAAACCTGTCTGAGCTGCTAGCGCCCCATTGTAAACAGAGCAAATGCATATACGTGAATGCATATGTAGGTCATCTGGGTTCACCTGCAGGTTGACATTTGAAATAGCTCTGCAGTGCAATGCAGCAGCACTAATGGATAGTTCTGGTACTAATTTTGATGTTCACCTTCAGTCTCAGGCTTTCAAATAGCTGCTACTGAGAGACAGGTAAAGACTGAACGGGCTCAAAAGCCCTATGGGGCTCATATTTCCCTGAACCTGTTGGAAGCCTTTGTAAAGCTGTCTTAAAGACTGTACTTATCCTCACTCTTTACAGCATTGTTGGTGAGTACAATGTAATAACCTGAAGATATACAGGCCCAAACTATTGCAATAAGGCTGAGGTTGTAAAATAAAGAGTTTACTTTAACGAGAGCGAAAGCACGTACACATTACATGGCCTCAAACTGACTAAGCCATGGTAATGATCCTTTGACAAAGTGCTAAT
The DNA here is from genome assembly GCA_029814765.1 of Acanthurus leucopareius. Lineage (NCBI taxonomy): Eukaryota > Metazoa > Chordata > Actinopteri > Acanthuriformes > Acanthuridae > Acanthurus > Acanthurus leucopareius. Next base: position 13,032,086 of record JAQMCX010000048.1, on the reverse strand, counting down.
GGGAATTCCTGTGTGTGTGTGTGTATGTGTGTAAGCTGTGATGTAATACTTCAGCGGTGTGTATTATGCCCTTGTGAGCAGGAGCTTTTCAGAGATTACATTAATGAAAGTAAAGATGGACTATGGAACCTGTGTCCACACCGCAGAAAATGTCCTTTGTAGAAAGTCATTTGATTTAGTGTTGTGTGCCTTTGTAAGTAATTCAGCTTGTCACAAAACATCTTCAAGGTTACTTCCTTTAATATGATTTTCAAATACTGTGAACTACTGAAATTCATTCAACAGGTGGAATAACCTCTCTTTCCTGACCTAATTTTGTTTAGGTAAACTTTATGAATGAATACTAGATATAACAAGTTGATTAGACTGCCTTCGCCTGCTCAGTCAGTGTTTTTTGCAGCACATATGCTTTACTCTAGGGAAATAACATGAGTTTTTGTGTAGAAGGTAATGCTGCACTTAAGTTTAAGATGTGGTTTAACAACTCATATTCTCTGGTGAATATTATTTGCCTGACAAATGTCAAAAAAGAGAAGTGTATTGTCATTATCCGGAGGCTATCAATGATCATTAATGTGGCACACAACTTACATAAGGGATGCTAATGCAAAACAGGCTCTGTACTGTGCTGTTGGGGCTAAAAGCTCCATGCTATTGTGTTATTTTAAGAGGTAGATCATTTAGGAATTGTTGATTCTTGCACTGTCAGCACTGTGCTGATGCTAAATGATCTGTCTCACTTGACACAGAGCCTGATTCACCATTACCTAGAAACAGACGCACATGCACGAACATGCCACAGAGATATCTGCACCGGAGAGCAGCTGCAAGTGCTACTGTCTGCCTGCTCAAACACATCGGTTGAGGAAATAAATTTGTGTGTGTGTGTGTGTGTGTGTGTGTGTGTGTGTGTGTCTATCCTGATCTATTCTTAGTCTTCTCTTTGTGGTCCATGTAGCCTTGGAGGGCTTAGGGAGATTTACGTAAGAGAGAGAGAGAGAGAGTGTGAGCGAGAGAGAGCGAGAGAGAGAGAGAGAGAGAGAGAGAGAGAGAGATGGGCCACACAGATCACCAGCCCAGAGGCCCAGACTCACACACTCACACACACACACACACATGTGCACACACACTCACACAGACTGACAGACCTACCCACCCACACTTGTCTTGTGACCCCAGCTTTGTCTACGGCACTGTCCGTGCTCCCACAATGCCTTGCAGCTGTTGAACAAGCTTCTTCCATACACATATCACACATGTTTTAACATAAACTGACAAGATGTTCGGTGACTCAGTGCTGACCCCTTTTTCTTTCTCTCTTTCCTGTCCCTTTCACTCCATCAAAGGCAGCATGTCTTCTCTCAGCTGACATCTCTTGCTCACGACACAACGGATCAGCTCTGCCCTGCCATATTTTCCCTATCTTATCTATGATCTTTGTTGTGCTGCTTTACGAAGGTGAAGTAAAGACGTTTTCTCTCCGTGCAGGTCTGACGTAGTGGTGCTTTGCTTCTCTCTGGCTAATCCCAATTCCCTGCGCCACGTACGCACCATGTGGTTCCCGGAGATCAAGCACTTTTGTCCACGGACGCCCATCATTCTGGTTGGCTGCCAGCTGGATCTGCGCTATGCCGACCTGGATGCAGTTAACCGTGCACGACGACCCTTAGCCAAGTGAGCCACCTTCTTCATCAGGCATTAACAGGCGAATTCAGATCAGACGTGCATCACGCTGGCTTTCAGTGAGAGTTGCATTTGGGGTTGTTTTTTGTTAATCAATGATAAGTGCTAGCTTAATTACTTTAGAAAAAGACATGGACAATTACTTAATCTGTCAATGATTAAAATTGGAGAGAACTTTAAAGCAACATTATGTAAGAAAAAGCATTTTTTGTTTTTTGGGGCCTCTACAGTTTTTTAGAGCATTTCATTACCACACAGCTGTCAGAAATAAAACCAGCTGTACACATGTGTTTGTCCTAATTACATCACTTAAAACTTGTGAGTCTACAACTCTGCTCGCACAGCCAAACATCAAGCAAGTGCAAAAAAACTCGACAAAGCTTTGCAAGCCAGCCAATATTACTTACAAGTCTGAAATTAAGATGGCCAGCTTGGCATCTTGCAGCCTTTTAATTTCCTAAAAGCTCTGGACATTGACTAAAAGCCCAACTTAAAGTCCAATATTTACTCTTGTCCAGCGTTTTGCTCGGTCCCTCTTTCCTCTTCTCCTCTTAGCTCCCTCCTCCTCCTGCATCCTCTTTGGTCTCTTCACCTCTGCCATGACGTCCGTGGCAGCTGCTGAGCTGAGTCGCTCCCTGCCAGCAGCCTCTGCTGGGTCAACATCATGTTACCAAGACCCAGTGATAGAATTAGAGCAAAGCAGCCTGAGGACATTAGAAAGAGAGACAGAAATCATTTCCTTTAAAATATATGATCCAATTTTACCAAAATCAATAAGAGTTAGTGGTATATGACATAGTGTTGTAAGTGTGAGGCACTTATTGTTAGAGATTGCTGTACCCACTCAACCCAAGATACATAGTGGGAATAAAGAGGCTCAATTCTTCCAATTACAAGTCAGTGAACCATTGAAATGATTTTTAATATGTTATTATATTAACTTTATAATGTTGCTTTAAGGTGTTCAGAGTCATATTTTCGCTATGGTACATTTCATCACCTTTAATCTCATCCATCACTGAAGTAAAGTGTATGTAGACGCTGTTAAAATGAGTATTGAGATGGAGACATGACAGTCTTGTGTAAATTTCTAGTACCGTTAAGATATTTAACTTGCTATTTTCTTTTTACTTGCACTTGCATCAGTCATAATCATCATTATCTCTTTCTGTCCCAAGACCGATCAAACCCACAGATATACTTCCCCCAGAGAGAGGCCACGAAGTTGCAAAGGAGCTTGGGATTCCCTATTATGAGACCAGTATTGTCGCCCAGTTTGGAGTCAAAGATGTTTTTGACAATGCCATCCGAGCCGCCCTTATCTCCCGTCGTCACCTGCAGTTCTGGAAGTCTCACCTGAAAAAAGTCCAGAGGCCCCTTCTTCAGGCGCCCTTTTTGCCACCTCGCCCGCCACGTCCCATAGTGGGCATCCCAGACCCCCCTCCCACAGACGGCGAGGGCCCTGATTCCCTTTTCTGCCAGCCGCTGTGTACAGATGTCCTTTTCCTTCTGCAGGGTGGTGCTACTCGCGTCTTTGCACACAAAGTCTATCTGGCTACTTCCTGCTCCAAGTTCTATGACCTCTTCACCCTTGATCTTGGTGGATCGAGCATGGGGGCCCGGGGGGAGGAACAGGAGAGCAAGGAAAACTTGGAGACCGCTGAGGAAGATGAGCAGAGCAGGAGAGGAGCCAAGGAGCAGGCTGGGCGCACTAAGAGCCTGGACATTGATAAGGATGGGGTTGATGGAGGAGTGCGTGGCCTGAATCGACCCCAGCTGCTCCAGCAGGGCTCTTTGAGGACTTCTCAGAGTGATAATGCTCTCCCCTCTCGAGCCCTGTACTCCCTGGGTGCACTGGGGACTGGTCGAGCACTCTCAGGATGGGGAAGAGGCTTCCTGAGTGTGTGTCTGGAGCATGTCGATGATCCCATGACTGGTCGACCACGACTCATGACTATTGTGGCCATGGATGCGCTTATACAAGAAGAACCATTCAAGGTAACGGACTTAAAGCAAAAAAAAAAAAAAAAAAACTTCAAAGTGGCTTAAAAGCTGTTTATCTGACCTCTGTATTTGCTCTGGTTGCAGGCAGTGCTTCAGTACCTTTACACAGGCAGTCTGGATGAGGGCCGAGGGGATCTGATGCAGGTGGCCACCATCGCAGAGCTACTCGAGGTGTTTGACCTGCGCATGATGGTGGCTAATGTTCTCAACAGAGAGAGCTTCATGAACCAGGAGATCACCAAGGCCTTCCACGTCCGCAGAGCCAACCGCATCAAGGAGTGTCTCAATAAAGGGACATTTGCTGGTAAACCCACTGTGCCAACCATTCAGTGCCATTTTACTACCTTTTTAAAACATTGGCACCATTGTAGATGTTTTCCATGTATGCATCAGTATGTGTTTGCGTGTTTGTAAGTGCGTGCGTGCATGTGTGTGTGGGTGTATATGAGAGTGGGAGTAAATGTGGAGAGTTAATGAGATGAATGTGTGAGAAAGTTTGAGTAAAAACTTTTTGCTAATTTCCAGCATTCTCTTTCAGTCTATGGAAATGTACACACTGTGTACATTTGTTCATATGCACTGTGTATTTGTCATTAAATATTTGCAGCAAAATATGCATTTGTATGTTTCTGGCTTATGTGTATTCTGAAGCCCTTATGAAGTCATCAAATGGTTTTGATGGCGTGTTTCAGTCTGCTTGGTTGTCGTGTGGTGTCTCCTGTGTGCTTTCTGTGTCTCGTGTTTGACCCCTAAGCTGTTAAGTGTGCATGTTGCAGTCAGTGCCAGACATCTGCTGTCTCTGAACAAAGCTGTTCTCACATTCACTCTTTTCTATACTTTCTCTGTTGTCCTCATCATTACAGTAAAGGAAACTTCCCCTTTAAAATGCTTACGAGAGATTGCATTGATAAAGTGAAGCTCTCAGACCAATTGTATTTCCAGATCTGCTTTTTCTATTCATTATGAAAGCACTGAATTGAATCTAGGTGAAGTCCTTCTCTATCAGTCCTTGACAACAGTATTACACAAACCTGCTGTGTGTTCCCTGTCAATACTTTCTCTACCCAAGCTCTAGTCCACGCAGGATTTATTCCGTGACCTTCTACGCAGCTCCAGCTCCTCTTCCCTTACTCTGTGTCAAAAGCTGTTCTGTCCTTCTGGCAATTTATCTCTCTGTCTGTCTACCTGTGTCTACGTCTCTGTGTGTGTCTGTCTGGCCTTCTGTCTGCCTGTGTGTATGTCTGGACGTCTGCCTTGTCTGTCTTTCCCCCTCTGTAGCTTGGGCTTCTGTGGCACTCCACGAGGTGATTGCTCTTTTCCCACCCCGGTTTCAGATGTGGTGTTCCGCCTGGACGATGGCTGCCTCCCGGCCCACAAGCCCCTGCTCATCTCCAGCTGCAACTGGATGGCTGCCATGTTCCGTGGCTCTTTCATGGAAAGCTACGTGGAGGAGGTGAGTGCGGACCTACCGAGAAGAGCTTGAGGATGGAGTTACCCTTAAGTTTTGAGAAGGGATTAGGTTTCTGTGTCCTAAATCCTTGGAAGTGTAAAACAGCTGATTCAGAGCGGCTTTAAGGGCCTAATCACACACTTTGTCCTTGGTGCAGTAACATCTGATGGAAGAATCAATAAATGAGATACAGATAACTAGGTCACTAAGATAAGATAGATCTCCGAAGATTGCTTTTAAAGATGTGTCACCCCGATGTGAACCTTTGAATCTAAAGGGCATCTACGGTGTGAAGACTCACAGCTCAGGATGCTTGAGCACTGTAAACAGGTCGAGCTACGAACCATTGTTTCAACCACATGTGAATGTGGTTAAAGTTGTGCAAATAAACAGCCTGTGACAGTCGAGAGAGGATGTTTCACTAACTTTTCTCAGTCAGTAGAGACCCAGAGAAGTCTGTTATAAAAGGTCAACGTTCCCCAGGTGGTGGGTCTGGCAACTTCAGATATACTTTTACGTGAAGTTTGACATCACGGTGCTTGTTGCTCCTCTGGGAATCTGAAGCGCCAGGAGAAATCCCAGTGGGCCAGTCGCTCTGTGGGACACCTGAGCAGCCAATTATACAAGAAAAAAAAGCAAGGAAGACGTCTTGTCAGCCCACTTTGATCATTCACCAACCTGATTCTCTTCCTCGGAGACTTTGAGTGTGTGAACAGGTTTGTTGTGTGTCATACTGAAAGAGGAAGTTCATGACTCTGCCTCTCTTTAGGTCGACGCTTCTCGTACTGTGTTGCAGAACCAGATCCCCTGGGGTATGGTTACTTTCAAGGTCAGCAGGGTTAGGTTACGTAGATTCAGGTCTTCAGTACAACTGGAAGTAATCCTTAAAATGAACCAAGAGAGACGGATAAGATATAAAAATACATTTTCAGGTTAACAGTAAATGCCGAATTTATTGAAGGCAGGTCAATAGAAAACTAATGTAAACCTGAGAAAGAGAACATTTTTTGTTTTTTTGTGTTTCTTGATAGTCTGGATTTTATTCCTGAAGCACTGTGTGAGTGGGTGCAGAAAAAAAAAAAAGCCACTGCAGCTTTTGTGGACGGTGGTGAAAAGAGGACATCAGCATCACTGAGGGGGCACAGTGTTTGCTGCTGGTGGGCCGCCGGTGTCTATGGTTACTCTAAACGCCTCATGTTAGTGACAATTGTGGCATTGTTTATGGCGTGATGCTGGCACAGCATCGGAAGCAGGTGCCCTGGAGACTCAAAAAAACTGACCACACAATGAAGCTGTCAGCATTTATGTTCACGAGCATGAATGTGTTTGTGTTTGCATATGAATATGTATGCATTTTTTTTTTTGCAGAAAGGCTTTGCAGTGTTAATTAGTGATTAGATTTTATATGTTAGTGGCAAACTGAAGTTACAGGATTATCTGCCTGCTTGGATAAGCAAGGATTAAGCATTTTAAATGTTGCTAATGTACAGACTGCATATTCAGATTCATGATGCCATTGAATGACTGTGAATCTTACTCACTTTGAAGCATAAATTTGTCTTATTATATATAATACTACTTTGAAAAGCAGTTTCAGTACAACTGAGCATAAAGGTTTGCTTAAACTCTGATCTTTCAACTGGAGCATGGCTTTTAAAGCAAGACACAATAAAACAATACCAACCTTTACATAGTAGATGATCTGTAAGGGAGTTTGTCTTGAACTTATTTAATTTTAATTTAAATAGTTAAGAGGTATGAAAACTCTGTTTTTTAAAATGACAAATACTAAACCTTGACCTTAAACCGACTATATCATCATATTATTATATTATAACTGTTTTCCTGGGTTCTGGAAGAGCATTATTTAACCATAATTATTATATGAAACTTCTTAGCAGATACTGTAACTATAACTGTGAGAGCAGCACGTGATGAGCCAAGGCTATTTTCATGCTCATGTCACACTTCCTTCTCAGTATTTTTAGGCTCACACATTTGAGCGTATGTGCTGTTGTGTGGTCGGATGACTATAATAGTTTTGTGCAAAACTGCATTTAAACCACTTGATTATCATATTTATTATAATTTTTTTAGTAATATTAGTAAAAATCAACTTCAGAAATTTCATACAGTAAACATGTATCTGAGGACCAAGAATCAGTTATGGTAAAAAAAAAGTGTCATATCTGTGGTGCAGTAATTAAAAACCATGAGTGAGATGACATGTTTGTGCAGGAAGTTACACACAAAAAAACATGTCCTGGTTATGTTAAATGTGTTTTCAGTTTTGCTGTGAGGCAGACAGGAAATGTTATTTTGAGTTTTCATTGCTGTACATCTCACTATCATCACATCTTTAAATTTGAATATTGCATATTGAGGCGAGTTTTTTTTTTTTTTTTACGTCTCTGGAGACTCATATCTCATTTACACACTACAGTCATTGCAGCTTGCATTGTTTTTTGCACAGAGTCTGAGCTTTATGAGTTTGCAATTAAAATAAACTTGCACTAAACTTTTTAATTAACCTCAAGGACAGGCAGCAGATTAAGGGGGCAAAAGAGCACCTGTCAGTCCAGCTGGTCTTAACCATACATGTCTTGTCACCGTGGATGTGTCCACTCATTAATGCCTCCCGGCCCCAGCTGGGGCTTTAAGCTCGAGAGTCTCGATGTTGTGACATTTCAGCCATAACGAGGAAGTCGCGCCAAGCTGACATTCTCCTAATTGGTTACGGGGCTGGAGGTTCAAGAGCGCCTCAGTGGGTACACACCTGCAGGGGTCAGGTCATCACTTTCATCATCATCTGCCTTGCTTCCAGGGCTTTAGACTGCAGTACCTGCCGCTGAGCTGCTGTTGGTCGTACAGTAAACAGTAATTAGGCAAATAAAAAGGTCTTGCTCATGTGTATGCTTTCATTGATTTAAACCCCCTGAAATGGAATACTGGGCCTCACTGATGAACAGCATGATCAGAGCTTTGGTGTGGCCAGGGTCTAATTGGTGGTATGGCGACATCTAGAGGTCACTGCAGGTGATTGCTTTTATTAATTGTTATTGTGAACCTTGGTTTGACATAAAGTTAAACTTTTGTCTGACCAGAAAAACATCGTCCTAACAGTTCATATGTTATTTTATCCAAATGTTGAATGTGTTAACTCTGCACGTCTTGAGTTGCCCCTTTGTCTGTAGATTATTTTATTTTATTTTATTACAGGTGCATAATGTGCGTAATATAATGCACAGTCATTCCCTTTGGAGAACACTGACTCTGTCTGAGTGTCTCATTTGTTAAAAGGGTCTGAATCTGATATTGGCTCTGATGCGCATTAGGGCTCAGCTTCCATCTCACTGTGCTCAGCCTGGCAGGGTTGCCTGTGTGCTTTGGGTTCTTTAGCATTAGCCATATTGCTCACATCACTGGCCCACAGACAGCTCTTTCATCTGAGCCGTGATCAAAGAGAATGTGACCAGAGCAGCACGTCCTCTGCCCTTTACCTACAAAAACCCACAGCACTGCTTTCATTGATTTTACCTCCTTTTTTGTACTCCACCCATTTCAGTTATTCCACCTTATATAGTGTAATATGAATTTTTCATCATATTATTTTGTATAATAACCAAAGTGTGCAAGTGCAGGTTAAGATTCATAATGCAAAGTTAATTAGCTTAGTATGAAATCATGTAAATACTGTCATGTAATTTTTAGGTAAAATTAATGAAAATCACCGCCCATTTTTAAGTCTAGCAGTTGTCTTCACAGACTTTCAGCGTTATTTTTTAATCTCATAAATTGGTCATTTACCAGGTACCAATTCCTAACACCAGTGCAGCCTGTATGAACGGTGTCCTGGAGTTCCTGTACTGTGGTCAGCTGACACCCTGTCCTGGTCTGGAGCCCATGGAGCTGATCGTTCTGGCCAACCGTCTCTGTTTGCCACGCCTTGTTGCCCTGACAGGTAACAACTCTCTGTGCAACAGTGGAAAGTTAGCTACTTTTTGACTTGGATCTTGTGTGTTTACTATAACTGCCTTTTATTGATGACCAAGTAAAAGATTTTAGATGCATCAAGCTCTATTTCATGCAGATTTCCAAATAAAAAATGTATAATTGGGAAATGAAAATGTGGGGCTCATGTGCATGTAAACAGCAAATATTGACATGATTATGGACATTTTGTGCACCTTCAGAGCAACACGCTGTGGAGGAGCTTCTCCAGCTGGCAGTGAAAGGGGGTGACATTGATGGACAGGTGTTGGCTTACCTTGAGCTTGCACAGGTTTGTCTCTGTCCTTTAACTGACAATTATTAAAATTTTTTTTAAGGATTAACTCAAATTTGTATTTTTAAAGTGATGAATAGTACATCACCATAGAGTCATTTAACAACAATAATTCTTAATCTGCCCTAATCTAATTTTAATGTTTATCTCCTATTTTTTTAAAAGCTGGAATAACTTCTCATTTCTCTGTTTTTTTATTTTGCAGTTCCACAATGCAAAGCAACTATCTGCTTGGTGTCTCCATCACATCTGCACTAATTATAACAGCATCTGCCGCAAGTTTCCCAAAGACATGAAGGCCATGTCTCCAGGTACAGGCACTCTGATGATCTGCCTCCTCTACTCATGCAGATTTCCCCACAGTAAAATTCATAATTTGCTTTTCAGTGCTAGTTAAAACAAGAGCAGCATGCTGTGACTTGTTCATAGCAAGCATTTGGTTGGAGTGGGAGGGTGGAATTTTTTGTTCTGGTGCAAGGTAGCTAAAAATAAAAAATAATAGTAAGAAAAACACATTAGCCCCTCATGGACTGTTTTTGTAAATGAGCTCAGAAAAATGATGTCTTGCATGTGATACATTTTAGGCTAAATGCATCTTCTCCTCTCAGGAAGCCATTAAAACATTTTACACAAATTTTTATAAATAGTAGGTTTTAGTTTTTTTCTGTATCTACCTTTCTGTAGAAAACCAGAGGCACTTTGAGAAGCAGCGCTGGCCTCCCGTGTGGTTCCTGAAAGAGGAGGATCGCTATCTGCGCTCACAGAAGGAGCGCGAGCGTGAGGAGGAGATCTTACGCAAGCAGCACACCAAACGGGGCTGGTGTTTCTGGAGACATCCATCCTCCTCCCCGCATGTCTCCTAAAGTGTCTCCTCCACCGTCTTCTTCATCCTCACCTGGATCGTCCCACATGGGATAACTAACCCCCTTGTAATGCATATAGAGGAGACCTGCTTTGAACCCTCTATCAGCGGAGAAACGACCCTCAGTGCGTCTATGCCTGAATGTCAGCATGTTTGGGGGAATGTATGTGCCTCTTTATAATTGTGGGTGGCTTCATGAGTGCATTTTGGAATGCTTGTGTGACAAGTGCAGACTTAACTGTAGGGTATGTGCGCGGATGTGTGGGCGTATGTTTGCGTTTTTTTTTTTAAACGATTGTGTGATGCTTCCGAGTTGAGAGTGCTTCCCAGACGCCCTGATCCCTCTAAGGGCCTGCGGCGTTGCAGTGCAGCCCCCTCGTCCCCTCCCACAAGAGCTCTGTCCCTCCACCAGCACTCACAGTGTCCCAGCCTCTGAGTGATTGGACTGGGAGCAAGGGCTCTCTATCTCTCTCAGTGTCCATCCTTCACATTGACCTTAATGACTATTTCGCATTGACCACGGCGGCTCCTCTCGGGGAGCTTACCTCTGCCTTCACTTCTACGCAGACTGTTAGCTTGCACACAAAGAGCAGTGTGAAAGATCCACCCCTCTCGAACCAGCACTGGATTCCCAGGAACTGACACTTACAATGTAATAGTTATTATTTTGAGTATTATTTGACCTTTTTTTTTTATAAATATATTTTTTTTGCACCTTTTAGCACACTCTTATCAGGGTTAATGGTGCACTCTACTCCCAGGAAGCGAGGATCGTGATTTCCATCGGAACGGCAAAGATGGGACTATTAATGACAGGTGTGAGTGTACCTTAAAACCGTTGGTAAGCTAGGATGCTCCAGTCAGGAGGCATGATCATAGTTATTACCCTTCAGTCTAATACTGATGTTTTTTGTCCATCCTCCATCCCTGCACCTTCCACTCCCTCCTCCAGCTCACCACATGTGCAAAAAAAAAGAAAAAGAAAAGCAGAGTGAGTTGGCTTCACCAAACTGCACTTCAGACATTCAACGTGACCACTCAATAGCAACGGTGGTCGTGACGAGGGCTAGCCTTACATGATACCTCTTCCATGGAGGAGTGATGGATACAGTATTTAACAAATCCACTTGTAACGTCCATGACCACTAGGTTGCGTTGAAGCGCCTCAGCCAGCCTGCCTTTACCCCCCTACACCACTAGGGGCAGCACTGCTCAGGACCCCCCCGGCACTAACCTTCACACTCACCAACAGGAGTTTTTAATGCCTGTGGTTTCTCTCTGTTGAGCTCAACATTATAAATTCAGTCCTTGTAAAGTGTTAGAAAGCTAAAGCACATTGCATACAGTGTTATTAGTGCATTTAAAAACCTGACATTTATATTTTCACCTACTTCTCAATACCAAAGCTGTGATTCTTTTGGTCTCTTTCTTTCTGGCTTCCTCATCCCTCGTTCACTGCTTCCCTTAGTGGCATGAGGAGATGAAGGAGAAAAGAGAAAGGAGAAGGAAAGATGAGAAAGCAGCATAATATGATCACTGAATCCCTCCTGGTGGTGGTGTTTTCAGTCCGTGGTGTCAGGAGAAACGTGTCACTGCTGGACATTGCCTTCCATTCCTCTTGCTGGAATTGAAAATGGTGCTTAAGACACAATAAGACAGTGTCCGCATGAACACACAGACACACACATACACACACACAAATGCGATTTTGTGTTCACAGTTAAAGCTTCTGTAGCGTTGTTTAGTGTTTACCTGTGATGAACATGCAGAAATGTGTTGATGGTAGTCAAATCTAACACATGAGCATTTTTTTAAAACCTTAATTCTTCTTCTCTCTATGCTAACAGTCTGTATGAGGTCATAATAGGTCAGTGATTTTTTTTTGGAATGTGTAGATTTCTGATTTTGCATACAGTGGTTACAACCTTGTAATGTCTTTTGCCGCTTTTGTATTTTAGAAAAAAAAACGGTGGCATCTGTTTTGCTTTCTCATTAAGCAGGAAAATAATATAACTTTAGATTAATATATGCAGTTATGAGCGTTGCCTCAAAGGGCAAACAGCTTGATATAAAACTGCGTATGAGAGCAGATCAGATTTTCTCGCTAAGGGTGCTAATTTCTTTGGGCTTTATGACAGAATGTGAAAATGAGACTTTGCAGTGATGTTTTTTTTTTTTTTTTTTAGCACCTTGTTCTATTTGTGGGTTTGTGCCCCTCAGTTTTGCAGAGGCAATTGCGGGAAATAGATAAATTGTGTGAAACATGTGGTGCATTCTGCTGTTGTCCACAGGGGGTTGGGGTTTGAGGTGGGGGGTGCTTTAAAGTCACTGTTATCCCCCCCAAAAATAGAAGTCAGACAGGATCTCACGAGACCCAAGTGAGAATTGAGCTAATTCCTGTTTTTTAAAAAAAGTAAAAGAGGGGTAAAAGTCAACAAGTCTCAGTCAGCTTTACATGCAAACTACATATTTTGAATTTTCTCCACATATATTTCAACACATCCCAGTGCAAGGCCTCGAGACTTCAGAAATGAGACCTAAAGAGGAGCTGGTATGTGGACAGTTTTTCATGGCCTCTTTTTAGTTCCCCATAGAAGGGATTGCTATTAGATTTGTCTTATTAATAGTTGGTATGACCCATTAAGCCTCTTCTCTTTGGTCCATGTGCCTTATAGTTGGACAAAACTAGAAACTAGCTGGAGATTTTAGCAGCATCTTAGTTTTATCCTGCAGACAGGTTCTGCAGAGGTCGACATGATGGATACAGTAGACGATGGCCATGATAACGTTATAGCTGTAAAATGGATCATGGTGTTGCTTTATGCTTCCGCAGCCGTTATCCCTCTGGGTGGGATTTTTGAGCCAACTCGAGCCACACCTGTGGAGAATCTCTAGGCCTACTGCTTGTTTTTATGCAGGCAAAAAGGCCTTGAAATAAATCTCTTACAGAGTGTAGAATAATAGGATGGTCTGATCACATGACCATAGACTAGTTTACTTGATTGGTAATAAATTGGATGTATAGATTCTCTCATCATGGTCAAAAAATCTCCTTAGACCAGGTGATCGAGAGGTAGGAATAAAAAAATAACTAACAGGTTGATTCCTGTAGTTTAACTTCAGCACCACTGACTTTGAGGAAGCAAAGCGTTTTTTAATGAGCACTGGCTGGCCTGTGTGCTGGGAGGGTGCAACCACTTTTGGAATAATTAATTTGCATGGTGGCCTAACTTCGTCATTATGATGACACCTGTTGTTGGAATGCACTTTCGTCTTCTTCTTTTTTTTTTGTCTATGACCTGTACTTTTCTGTGCTTAGCATGAACTGTTCCTAATGTTAGGATTGTTTTTTTTTAATATGATGATTGTAGCACGATATTTCCACTTAAGTCTTTCAGATTTTCCCCAAACTTGCTCAGTGAGGAGCTGAATACCGTAACTTGTCCAGCTTCTTGTTTAAGGTCTAGTAGGCACTGAACCCCCCCACAGTAGCTCTTTTTTTGCTATGTGGCTTTATGCACAACTCAGTTTTACTAAATTAGCTCAGCACAGCTTAAGGTAGCATCACTAAATATACAACTTTAAACAATATGCTGGGACATTTGATAGACATTTGCTTGGAAAACAAATGCAGATGATCTTTTGCTGCTGTGCAGTGTTACAGCTTTGTCTTTTATGCTGTTACTGTACTTAATACAATCAATTAAACTTACTCTTGTGAATTGTACGATATTATAAGGTAGAGGGCATAAAACTAAAAAGCATAAAAAGTAAAATTTAATCTGAAATTAAGTATTGTAATGCACATTTTTTTAAGAATGTCCTAAATGGCTGTAAGCCATTACAATGTTTGGGTTTAGCCTGCATGTGATGTCAGAGGAACTGGGTATAGCATGATGCATGTTTTGGTGACAGAATAGGCTTCAGAGTTTCTTAACCTTGGGTTTGGGACCCTGCTGGGGTTACTTGGTCTGCATATGAGTTGATGGAAAATTTCTAAAACTGAAATAGTATAAAATCAATTAAAAACTGTAATTTTTGAATGACAATTTTAATGACAATTTGAGAAAAGGTTGAAAAGGTTGAGAAACCCTGATATACAGAGAGAGGGAGAGGGACATGTAAAAATCCAAACCTTGACAGCTTGTTCAGCTTTTTTTGCTCCACACTGACCCCTACAGGCCAAAGTTACATTTATTTGGAATGTCTTGGTCTATTTTATAACATCCTTTTTACTGCCACATTCTTCTTTTTTATTTAAGGTGGCGCTTTTCATCCTTTTTAGCAGGCCTGACCTTCCCGCAGACTGAGAGAGCACTATGTTTCAGTCTTTTGTGTCTCCCGTCCTGTGCCTTCAGTACAATCTCAGTCTTTTGGGCCAGTAAAGTCTGACGGCTCTGCACCTGCAGCCTTCTGGGCTCAAAATAAAGTAGATTAGGCCAAGAAATACACACATGTGAGCACAGAGAGAAAAGTAGGGAGCTTTCTTTCATGTACAGTTTCTTAGCATAGTTGCTGTCTCTTGGGGTCATGGTGTGAACTTCCAATAATAACACAGATATGGAGCTTTACAAGTTTAAGTATGTAATCTTCTATGCTAAAGCTAAGCAAAAGATAAGAGAAATGACCAAGAAACCCAGCAAACCAGCAGTTTTAAAATCTTTTCGCACTCTTTTCAGGTGCCTGCACTTTCTATTATGTAGCCTAATACAACTTTTTTGATAAGTAAGCTAAGTCTTTATATTTACCGGTTTTCTTGATCAGATTTAAAGTATCTTACTACCTTTCAATTTCCTCATGATCTCTTTCTCTTGAGTTCAATAGTACACCCTGTTGCTTCTGTTATTTAGCTGCAACTTAATATGTTGCTATCATGCGTTAAGTGATTTCTAAGTTGGGGAACAGCATCTGTGAAGTACTGGTTGGATTAAATGAACTAATTATACAGTATATTATGCTTTAATGAACATAGTTGTTATCCAAAGTACAGTGTTGTAACTTTGATAAGAGTCCCAGCTGGAATTCACCTCTCCCCATGTAACTGCTCACCACACTGTATCAACTAACTAAGCTGGTGTGTACAATTGATTGTACGCACAGAGAGACCGAGGACAGGAAGTATTTATATAGGCAGACGTGGTGTGATTAACCCCTGGTCTATACTGTAATTTTTAAGTGGATCGTATAAACTGTATAGTAATGTTTTATTTTACACTTTTGTCTCCATTGACTCATATGAGCTTTATTAACACTTACTGCTCATGTTATTGTGTGTATTACGAGAAAAGGCAAAAGAAAGAAAGAAAGAGCACACCACACTCACAAACTATTAAGGGCTTTTAAGAAAAATACAACAATCAGAATGTTTTGCTGCTGTTGCAAAAAATGTTTTGAAACTAAAAATTTGTAATATTTTTGAACCACTGTGATTTGTACAAAATTAAAAAAAAAACAAAAGTAGATTTTTTTCCGTTTTTTGCCATTTCAGTATTTTGATGTTTGACATGGATTTTATTAAAACTGTTAATCTTTTGAACTTGTGTCATATGTTTATTATTGTGTGTGTTTTTTGGAGTTGCTATCTTTGCAAAAAAAAACATTGTAGTTTTAGAATATATACACTTGTATATATTTTAACATGTATTTATTAATAGACTGAAGTAGTACATGTGCAGACAAGCACCAGGAATACTGCAGTGCCATAACTGACTGAACATGTTAATGGTAAAAAGCCTTAAATACAACACAAATAGACAACTTGAAAATCGAGAATTTATTATTTTAGCTTCCTGTTCAAAGTAACTTTAACATCCAGATGCAAAGTGCATTATTATTTTATTAATATATTTTATTAATATTTATTATATTTTTTTAGAGCCACCAGCATTTCCTCAAATTCTAGCATCAAATAATTGAATTGTATTTTTATGCGTTAGGTTTGGAGGTGGGTTGTTATTTACAGCAAATAAAGTAAAACTGAAATATAAAATAATGCCTCTCCACATTATAAATCATTTTCTCTGATGTGTTGGCATTCAACAAGGATTTGACATAAATCCACATTGCACAAATACTATTTGTTGTGAATGTACATTGAGACCAGTTACAGTAATTGTGGATAGACAGCCCGCTTTATTGCAGAAACTCTCTCAATCAATGAAGAGAAAAACAGAAAAAAACAGTTGATTCCATGCTGTCTGTCTTTTCAAATCCTTTGTTTCACAGAATACATGCAAACTGCAATGAATTCAAGCTCTCAAAGCAACTTTGATGCCATCTAGTGGACAAAATTAACAGTGCAATTGTTCTTTGTGAAACATTAAAAAAAAAAATTTGAAAAAGGCTGTGCACATTTTCTTCTGCATGATAAAGCATCAGACATGCCTTGCTAGTTATCCAATTACACAGAAACATAGACAAACAATCCCTCACTTATTATGTGTTTGTGATTAAAAATGCACAAAAAGACATGTTATTCAGAATTGAATGATTTGCAACCTTTAAACCAGCAGCACAGGTCCTTTAGAAGGCTCCCTAAGCTTTATCTGGAATTGTTTGAATGTTTAATGAGACCCAGAGTTTGGTCAGGGCCCGAGGACATGCCAAGGATCATAGATATTTACTACTGTGGTAGGCCACGACTGAACCAACTCCTGTTGAGCAGTGCACCAAAATGTGCAAATACTGATTCTGTCTACCAGCTTGAACAAACCCAGCAAACCCTGAGCATGATAAACTGCAATATAATGTTGAATTAAAGTTTGAAAAAAGCAGCAGAATTGAATATGATGAGCCAACATTTATGCAGGTCTTTTGTACTGGAGTGCATTCAATATGTTGTTAATGTTGTGTTGATAATTAGCACAACTGTCACCTTTTAACTCATCATTTATGCTTTGTTCCATTTAAACATTTTTTTTTTATTACTTTTAACATTTTCTTGAAAGTTCGGATGCAGGAGAGACTGTGTAAGACGAGTAGTTCCTGAGCAGATGCATCATGGAGATCAGTATGCTGCGAGTTGAAACTTTTAATAGAATAAGTCCTGTGAGTGATCACAGAAAGCCACAGAGACATGGGGGGGAGAGGGCTGAGTGTTGCCATGGTGATGTTTAGTGATGTGGCTGATGATGGGTAACTTTAGAAGAGTGACGAAGGAAGGTGGCGGTTGTGGGTGGTGGAATATTTGTGTCCATACGCCATCCTGACGTGTGTGTGTGTGTGTGTGTGTGTGTGTGAGTGTGTGTTTGTGCTACAATCAGACTCTTTTTGGAAAAAAAAATCACCAGTCAAGCTGCTTACCAACAAACTCTTTACAGCCGATGACGTACATCATCTTTCCCTTCATTCTCTTGTAAATGGAGTAATGAACTAGCGTACGCTTTGTAGCAGCGACCTCAGCGTCAGCCACGGTCACGAGCGCCGGTCTGCGCACTGATTACAGACCTTAATGCTGCGTCAGCCGCTTGATCAGTGGGCTGTGTTCACATTTCCCACCATCCTCGCCCCTGTTCTCGCACCGCAGCCTCGCAGAACACAGCCTGAAAGTCACAGACACACGCTGACATCATCACATCTGGCTCTCATTTTCCAGGGTTCCCTAGTTCTGAATATGAGCAAAAAAACACTAAACACTGTCTTATTGTCCGTGGGGCTCCTCATAAACCATATGATCACGATATTATAGAAACCGAAATAATTTGTGAGAGTAATCTTGCTGATGCTTGAAGAATATGACGGGGAACCAGAAATTAGCTTTACATCTTGGTGAGATGACTCGATCAAACAAGAATGTCAATTTAGAGCTTTAAAGATTTCAAGGATATAAAACACACTCGTGCACATAAGCACACACATGGGCATATTTCTGAAAAAGTGGACCAACTTATGACACCAAGCAAACAAAGGAGGTCTATTTCTTGAGGAGTGACGGCACATTCTTCTATGTATGTCACCCTCCTCCAAGTGTGTCTCATCTACATGCTGTTGGTCCAAACCTCCCTAAAGTCTGCTCCATAAACAGAACTGTCTGCTCCTCCACACACACACACACACACACACACACACACACATGCACGTGTGCATCAAGGCCTCTCAAAGCAAACTTTATGAACACTTTATCATCCTGACACTGCAGGCTCATTTAAAGGCTGTTTTGTATGAGATGGCAGATGTGGAGTTCTTTCTTTTATATTTTTCCATAAGCTTGACATTCGTGTCTGCTTGTCATATTTCGCTGAGGCAAAGCAACCTTAGTGTTGGTGTTTACAGAAGTAAGAATGTGTTTAAAATTGCACACACACACACACACACACACAGATGCACACACTGAGGTGCAGGGGGAAGATATCTCAGAGTGTTTTTGAATGCGCATAGCTGAGTAGTGACCTCACCTGGAAGCCTGATGAGACGACACCCTCTGTCTATCTCTCTCTCTCTCACACACACACACACAAACTCAAACACACATGCACACACACAGGCAAAGGGTATGTTAGACTAGCATGTGAAAACGTGTGCACACTTTGTCTTTTCTTTCTCTTTCCAACCAGTCTGTTGTTTCGAGCTTTGCCACATAACTCTGATGTTTCCTTCTCTTATCACTGTTGTCTGCTGCTTCAATCGATCTCAATTGTCTTTCAAGGCTGAGCCATGAAAGAGCAGCTGGTTTATTTGTGAGTTCAGCTGTCAGATAAATGTGTGTACACTGCCAGTGTTTCACTGGTGACTTCAGCTTCTCAGTTGTATCATCGCCACTGGTGGAGCGTCTACTATATCCACCTCATTATCTACCTTCAGGAAAGCAATAACATGACTCCTCCACTGAGCTCAGCTTTATCATGACGGGTGGAGGGGGGCTGAGATGCCAAAGAGTCTTCAGTCAAGAAGAATGAAGTAAAAAACATGCACTCTCTCACTGAAACAACAAACAATAAGATTACAAGCACAGAACTTTGTCTTTTGTTCCAAGGTTAATACAGGAAATCTGTCAAGAAAAAAAGGGAAAATCATTGCTAAAACAGAGCTAATTTAAAGAAAAATCTTTCAACTGTGACGGGAAAGTGAAGAGCAATGTAGCTGTTGTCTTAAATTATTGTATAGTGAGCAATAAATCATGAAGACATAAAATATTTACATCTTTTTTCCCTCTGGGAGACAAATACATGCTCTGATCCTATAGCTAATGATTATATACCTTAATGTAACTTTGCGCAGAAAAATCTTTAACTATTGTGAATATGATAATAATTTCAAAAAGGCATAGCTGACTAATGATCAGTTCCTTGCTTACACAGTCTGTGAGTACAGTACTTTATGATTTTATGGGTTGAACAAACAGTATCGTGTGTAACAAGGTTTGAAATACAGCTGGCACCTACAGGTAAAATGTTGGTCACATTCCAGCAGCTCAAACTATAAAACAGTAAATTTACAAGACAATGAGACGATGTCATTGGAAAAGATTTATTTATGACAAGATGATAAATGTCCCAACTGTTCACGCGCGTGTAATTTTAAAAGCACATGCTCACTCTTGAGCAAGCAAGCGGAGAGGAGCAGCTGTAAGCATATTATTAGTGAAATGTAGGACACGAGGAGGACAAAACTCAAGCTGTGACCCCTGAACCCAAACACATCTCTGGCTCATCAGGTCTGAGCACACATAAACCTGCCACGCAGGCCTCGATATGCCCCAGGAAAACAGGATTTAGACTAATCCATGCCTACAAGGAAGTGGTTTGTTTGGTAGCACAAGTTTATTTTGTCAATTCAGAGTGAGATTATGTTTAGCGTGTTACGCAACGGCACACATCAGTGGATGGTGGAGCAACCACATGCACAAGGACTAATTAAAAATCAATGAGTTGTCTGAGGGTCTTGTACAAAATTAAGGTTTCAGAGGCTGTGAGAGGATGTTTGTTTGTGACCGGGCCACTCAACACTCTGTCAGTCTGTTAGTTTAGACTGTGTCAGGAAGGCAGGAAACAGAACAAAAAGCCTGCGACAATTAGAGAGGGAGTTTAAGTAAAAGAAGAGAAAAATCCCCATTTGCACACACACACACACACACATACACACATGCATGCACGTCTGAATCCCCACTGGACATACAATCATTCCCACATTTAGACCCCATCCTCAACAACAGCTGCCACCGCACCCCAGCAGAGGAAATGCCAAAGTCCTCTGAAGTGGAGCATAACAGCACTGCAGTTCACATCCACAGCAAAGGGCTGAGAGGCTGGAAGGGCAGGAGAGCCTCTAATAGCAGGAAGTTGTAAGAATAATAGTGGCAGAGGGGGATGTCATGCCCCTCATCCCTCTGGCATGCAAGCTTTAGCCAAAATAGCAGAGTCTGTGTGTTCTGCATGTTTACTTAAACGACTAATGCAACAGTTTTAACACAATTTACAGTAAGGGCTCAGCACATGCGGGGAGATTATGGGGAGACATGTAGCAAAAAACTTTGTCATGTAGTGTGAGGCAAGCCTTGACCTCTATCAATGAACCCATGTCTGACACTTTTGCACTTTTGTTTGTCTCAAAGACTTGCCTGACAAGACTTTCCTGACATTGTCTCTCTTTCTAATGAAAAAGATGAGGGACAACATCATCGAGCTTATCTGAGTATCAAACCCTTTGAGAGATCATGAGTCATGGCGCTGTAACTTAGTTGGTTAAAGTGCCTTTCTAGTAAACAGGAGATCCTGGGTTCAAATCCCAGCAGTGCCTACCATGGGTTTTGCAAAGCCTTGCCCAATTTCTACATGCAAAGGACATTCTATAAAACTTAGGGCAATCTTCACAAGCTAGCTTCATCCATTGGGACTACCCTGCAGAATGAATATCCACACCAGAGCACAATAAAGCAACAAGAAACGCTGTTTTCTATAAAAAACAAACAGTACTGCTGTATCCCTGGCTTGGTAAGCACTTCTGAAGCCCAATGAAAATGGATCTTTTTCAAAAGGAGACCTTTTAGATGCTGGTAGGATTGAGGGATAAATCCCTTGAAATGGTAGACACAAGCACTAAAGAGGGACTAGGCTTTTATCCAAAACAGAACTCAGTTGAATACGGAAATGCAGGTCTCTGTGGCGCAATCGGCCAGCGCGCTCGGCTGTTAACCGAGAGGTTGGTGGTTCAAGCCCACCCAGGGACGATGAACGATATCCCGTTTGTGGAACGAAGACAGACGTCAGTGAGAGTGGTGGACCATTTTGAGGGTCTACTGTGAGGCAAGCCTGCCTCTATCAAAAAATCCATGTCAAGTTAGACTTGATAGAGGACGGCTTCCCATCGTGGGGTACAGTACAAACTAACCTTTGATATTTGTGCCATATTTCAAGAATTAAAAGCGTGATAATACTATACGCACACACACATATGAGATGCTCCACTCGTCCCTCATTGTCAGAGTCTGATTATAAAGTAGTCTTAGCATGAAATATATACACAAAAATCGGTTGTTTGTAGTATCACCACATTCCCTGAAGTTGACATGAGTGTCTTCTAACACAAAACTATATATAATATATATTTTGTTCAACTTTTCCATTTCACCTTATTATGTAACTTCTGGCCCACCGTTATTATTAGTTTTATGGTGTTTTAGTGTTTTTAACTGATGCCTTGTACCATTTATTTGAATGTTTCTTGACCAAATATCAGTCTTTAATTTACCCCATTTTTACATGTTAAAAGAGGTCATAAATCAAAAACAATACATTGAAAAAAAAGTCAATTTGATAAATTTTATTTTATTTTTTAATTTTAATTTTATTGTTTAATTTATGTTGGCTGGAGAAACCAGAGCACCTGGAGAAAAACCCAACATGAAAAAAGAGTCCCCGTAAAATCCGGTCATACCACTGCATATCACACAACCTCATGTCATCATGGTGTTTGGTGACCGGAGGTTTTGTCTCGTCATCCTTGTTCCTCTGACTTCTGAGCCTGTTGTTGTCATTATTGGTCGCTACAGGAAGTTTTGCCTTGTTCAAATGTGCTCATAAGCTTTCTTACTAGAGGAGACGAAGCTGCCTTCACTTTCAGTGGGGCCTGTTTTTCAGCCTCCTGTTCCTGCCGGTTGTTCGAGTCCTGGACCTGTTGTTGGTTCTCAGCGTTTATCTGGCTTAAGGTTCTGTTCTCCTGATGTTCCAGAACCTCCTGCTGAAGCATGTTTTTCTTCTGGCTGCAGGACCTGCTGCCACTTGCTGTCTGCATGTGTTTATCCTCCAGTTCTTGTTCAAAACAGTTTTCCCTCATGGCTCTTTGACTCAACAGTTGACTGTTTAAGTCGAGGAGCTCCTGTATCAGGACAGCAGCTTCTTGAAGTTGTGCGTCGCTCTCCTCTTTAGTAGCTTTATATTTGCCACACTTTCAAAATCCTGGAGGTTTTTACGGAGCTCCTGTATTTTGATTCGGAGAGCAGAACTCTCTCTGCTGACGCTTTCTGTAGCAGACTTGATGCTATCGTACTCGCTGCTATAGAGGACGTTTTCTCTGAGCTTATCCTTGAGATCCTTGGACTCCTCTGTGAGAGCAACCTTCTCGTCCTGGAGCTTATCCAACTCAGCTTTGATGTCGTTGTACTTGGTGATTGAGGGTATCACCTTTTTGTAGTTATTTCTCAGGTTTTTGACTGTGTTTTGCATGACTGAAAACATTTTCAGCATGTCTCTCTTATCAGCCTTCAGTTGTTTTTACTCATCGTTCTTCTTTTCTGCTTCGCCCAGTTGTTCTTGCAGCTCCTGAACCTGCTGTTGAAGCTCAGCGTTTTGCTGGCTTAAGACCCGGTTCTTCTCTTGAGTGGTGATTTTGTTCTGGAGGTCTTGGACCTGCTTCTTCAGCTCCTTATTTAGCTGAATCGATGTCTTTTTTTCACTTTTTGTTTTCTTTTGTTTGTCTTCCAGATCTTTGCTGCCTTTAATTATGTATTTCATCATCTGAACAACTTGCTGAAGATTTTGGTTTTCCTGATTGATGTTCTGAATTTCTTCTTTAGCAGAACCACATTGTTCCTCAAGTTCATTGACACTTGACATTTTACTTTTCAAGTGTTGCAGCTGTTTTTCGAGGTCTTTGTTTATAATTTTGATTATTAAAGCTCCCACAGAATAAGCCATGATTATACTTTTGAAGATAATCCCATAATTGTGAATTTAAATTGCAGCCTTTTTTTTTCAATTTTCACTGAACTTGTGTAGACACAGTATTTGTTATTCTGCATGGCTGATGTGCTACAATTAAGCAGAATATTTGACGTAGAAACCCATAAAAAATTAGTATTATGACATCTATTAGATAAAATGAGATCAAATTTAGTTTTCCAGTGTGTGAACAGCATGAGGCCATTAGGCAGACTGTAAATAATGATACACTCAGACTTAACAGTAACAAGCGTTAAATTAGATTTGTATGACCATTATTTCTACTGTCTCATATGAGAGCAAATTCTGTAAACACCAATGATATCTTTAATCACAGTGCCTCTCTATCATCTACTCTAAATACTTAACTTATTGAAACATTAAAAAAACTACCCAGATAGAATAATAATTTCCCTATTTCTGGCATCCTAAAAATAGTTGTGACACTGGCAGTGAAAAATATACCCAAGAAAGAGGAATGCAAAGATGAAAAATGGAAACTTTTTGCCATAAAAGGAAGTGGTCATATTCACGAGAAGATTATTCAGCCACTGTGAGCTGTTCCAGGGTAAAATCTGAGCAGTGGAGAGCATGAAACGGCAAAAACTGATCTGAAATCAAATGTCATGAGGTGAAAGGCAGCTTGAGATCGACACATCAGGAAATAAAAACCTGTGACTCTTATCCTCTATGTCTGCCCTGGATTATCTAAGAATGGCTGCTAAGTAAATTACAGAGCTCAAGAACGTTCCCATAATCCCAGATCTTAAAGCCCAATGCCACTGACCCACAGTCGAATACCAGTGCATGAGTGTGTATGTGTGCATGTGGCTGTGTGTGTGTGTGTCCAGAGTTCACAGCTTGTGCTCTTGAGTTTGTGTACGTGTGTGAGCCTGTGCATCAGTTCATGGCAGTATTTGTGTGTCCGTATGACTGTGTGGTCAGTGTGTGTGTGTGTCATTGTGAGGCAGCCATTGAACAGACCCCCAGCCGCTCTTAAACACTGCAACAGCCTCCCCTGCTCTTTTTTTTTATGTGCTGCCTGCTTCAGACTCAGTTCCCATGAAATTGGTCCTTCTTTGGCTCGTTCGGATTGCCTGCACTGTAAAATGGCTTCTCTGGAGTCTGCCAAGGGCCAGTGGGGGCCGATTTGAAGACAAAAAAAGAGACAAAGAGAGACTGACAGATCCAAAGCTGCCGCCCTGAAGCCTCTCTGAACCACATTAACAATTCCTATTGTGTATTTTTTGCAGAAACCAAAGCTTAGTAATTGCAAAAACCTGGTAAAAAACAGCAGTAACTAACAAAATAAATCATTTGTTGGATTGTTCCATGCTTTCAACCTTTAGCTATCAATTATTTAACAGGAGTAGAAGTATTATGTAAATAGTGGTGGTGTGGTGCAATAACCCCAGTGCTTAAAGTCGGCAAGAAGTCAGAAACAGGGCAAGTGAAGGGCTGGTTAAGTCCCCTGATTAAAGACAATGGTTACTAAGTAAATATCAGGATTATAAGGATGCATGAGGCAGTTATGATCCGTGCTTGTTGCTGAGTGGTTGGTTTCTTCCTAGTGACCCAGCTAGTGAAGTCATTATGCTTTCCACTCTCTCGACGGGAGGTGGGGCTTTTTAGTGAAAACTTATTCTACCCCGCTGCACAAAGACCAGAGTGCAGTCGCTGTCTCCTCCACGCTGTGAGCGCGCAGCGCCAGCAGAGCTCGCTCCAATTTGGACCTTAAGCCCGTCGCTGCATGAACCTGCATGTCTTTACTGCTGTTTTCTCGGCCGTGAACGACCCTCGGAGTTTCCTCTAAGGCTGTTTCCCCGCAGAAACTCCGACCCCGAAAGCCGTCGGGACCAGTGAAGACAGAAGCTGCGGGAGTGGTCTGGAAACTTTTGCCATCATGAGCACGCAAGCGGTCAACCTTGATACCTACAGCCTGTCGCTGCTCACGGCCAAGGAGGACATCCTCAACCCCCGCTCCTCCACCAACTGGTAACATATAGTTTGCTCTTGAACAAAATTGTATCTCCAAAACAGAATCTTGTTTAACTGCATCACAACAGAACAAACATTGTGTTATTTAAATTAGAAAATTACATAGACAGTAATTTTATTGATTCTTCCATGTTTTCCGTTGAGGTTTACTGAGTGAGTCGCTTAACCAGGTTAACTGTTGCGTAAGCAACTGCAGCTTTATTTCAATTAATCCAAGGAGGGTCACGGAGGTGGCCAGCACAGGGAGACATGGAGAACACGCAGCCCTGAGCAGCAGTGACAAACGCTTGCAGACTGGTTTAGTAAAACAGAGTTATACTGTCTGTCCCTTCTCATCGGGGTGGTGATGTGTGGGTGAGGATTACGCACGCCGAGCGGCCGGTGTGGCTCAGAGCGCAGCACCTGGCCGGCGGCCCGCTGCCCTCACCGCAGTCCTTGCGCTCCATGACTTTGCTAATCTCTCTCCGGAGCTGTTAGGCTTCCTTCTTCAGCGCAGAGGATCGTGTTTCTGCCGATGTACTGATCTCTGACAGGGGTTGTCTTACAGGGAGAGGCTCTTTAATTTGACAGAAAGCCTTGTGCGAATGCACGAGTACTATCCACACCAGTAGCCAGTTATGAAGACTTAACAGTTGAGCAATGAATCATGAACAGCAGAGTAAATATACAAAAATAAAAACCCAGAAGTTTTTTCCTAGAAAAACAATTACTTACTGTTTTACATTTGGCCTCTAGCTAATCTATCACAATATTATTGTTGAGGCAGTTTATTGTTGAGGCAATTTATTGCGTGTGTAAAACAAGGGATCTGAGGGGACAAAGAGCATACAGGGGCCCTCATGTAAAAAAACAAAGATAGTAGAAGAAGAATTGCAGATTTGGGGAGGGGGGGCTTTGAAAATGCCTATGTACAGGGTCCACGATATCGTGCTACACCCCTGTGTGAGACCACCTCATGCTGTAACCTGATTACCTTGGCTGGGCTGTCACCATGGTGACCCATCCATCTTTCCCAAACAATGCCAATCTCCATCTCTGTCAGTTTGTCCCATCCTAGTTCTCCAGTTTCTCTGCTCTTATGGTGTGTGTGTGTGTGTGTGTGTGTGTGTGTGTATGTGGAATTGTCATCTCTGACCACAGACATGTTGTCACCAGTTATACTCAGCTATTACAAGGAGAATTAGATCTACTGTGACTCTGCTCTTTCCATGTATCCACATTGATACAGTTACAGTTTAGACAAGTAGGCCGAGGCCCAACTTCACATGTTCTCATGCGGAAAAAGAGGACTGATTCTGTCCATCTCTGTTTCATCCTCCTCTGCCTTTCATCCCTCTCTTCCCGCTTTCTCCCCACCTTCTTTTTAGTTTTTTCGTGACGCTTTTCAGAGTTGAAGATATGAGATTCAAACTTGTCAAACTGAAATCTGAAATGATCATGAATGGGGTGGAAAGAGGTTCCCCATCCAGGCAAAACATGCTCATTTTTCCATTCTTTCCTGCATTTGGGAAAAATCTCTAAAAGTTTCCATGTTCAGTATCAGCATGGAGGATTTGTCCCATGGCAACACCTCCATGTTGATCCTTCACTGATCCAGCACCTCTCACGAAGCATTTCCTTAAAGTTTCTGTGAACAATAAATCTGAACTGTGTCAATGCCAACCTGCTGCCTGTCAAACAGTCACACACACACACACACAGACACACACACACACACACTTACAGATGCCTCTATCCACAACATGCTCGTGTTTGATCGCCTTTTTTTTAGAAAATAAGGAGAGAAAGAAGGGGAGAGAGAGAGAGAAGGAGAAACCCTCCAGTATTCACTGAGCTCACTTTAGTAGACTAAATAACTCTGCTGTGATTGAATAGAGAGGTGGGAGGGGGACGTGATGATGTCATGATTCCCACTGTCAAACCACTGAAACAGACACCCACCTCGAGCGTGTGTGTGTGTGTGTGTGTCTGTGTGTGTGTGTTGAAAGGGGTTTTTTTTGCATGCATGTGAGTTTGCATGTGAATGTTTTTTGTCTCTGGATGTGCACACGCATCCTGCAGAGACTTTTTTAAGTAAATCTGGGGCGTTAAAAAGTTTGCCCAGAGAGGGGCAGGAGGCTGGATTTTCTAGAACGATCCCGCCCCCACTGTGTGGCCTTGGGGTCCCTGTGTGTATTATCTAATGACCTTGCATCCTGAATGGGAAACAGACCCTTTGTGGGTGAGACTCTGAAGAAAAGAGGAGCAATTTCAATGCATCCTTCATTCAGACCTCTCTGCTCAACATACAGCTTTGGAGGTCTCTCCTCGGTCCCCCAGACCACTGAGGACTACAGAGAGTCCCACTCGCAGGCTGTAAGGCTTCATGGTCTGCATGTGTTTAGTGTTTGCATGCGCTCTGAGAGACAGAAAGAAATATAAAACAGCAAAAAAGCATATTCTTAAGGATATTAACTTGTCCTCTTAACGGAATTACTAGCAGAAATTCAGATTTATGCCCAGTTTATGTCAAAATTTATAATTAAAACGGGCACTTAGATGCACACATGGAAATGTTTGCATCCAATTATGCTGATGTTATTTTTATATAAACCTATGCCTTTACTCTAGCAAAATAAAAAAAACATTTTTAAAAAAAATGTACTTATATCACTTAAGTCAGCGGTTTGTTCTGCACATTTTACACATTTCCAACTCAACCAATAAGAAAAATAAAAGCATTTTTCCAAAGCCGCATGCCCTACCAGAGGTGTCAACCTGCCAAGCATAAAAAAAAATGCAGCACCAGCTCAGCCAACCAGTTCAAAGAGAGGGAGGTAGAAAACATTTTTGATAATGTTTACTGCATTATTTCAGCCTTGCTGTGCGTATCAGATGGGCATTCTCACTGTACCGTGAAGCAGTTTGGCCTCTATTCATTAGAATTGGGTGTGAGCTTTATCCAGACATCTGTGGGCCCTGGTGACTTTGAACACACCTTCCTCATAGACTTCTTTCTTGCAGTCTCCACTTGGATACTCTGTGTTTTGCTTGTGTTTTGTGCTTCACTATGTTCTCTTACAGGGATTATTACAGTCGGCAGGCACTGACACATTAAGTAAATATCTGATTTCACTGTAACAACAAAGTGATTCAATTTAGTCAGAGTATTTAAAGACCGTTCAATCTTATCTTCATTCATTCTTCGTTGAATGTCTAGTTCTGGACTTGTGTCAGAAATTCTGTTGACATATATGATTGAAAAATCTATCACAGCCTTATTTCCAAAGAGTAAACAAGCTGCTAAGACAGCGGGATAACAGATTATTTAATTATTTCACTCAAGTTGTATGAGCCATAATATTATTGCTCCTAGATTTCTGGGGAAGACTTACACATTACAGTGATTTTAGGGCGTTTCGCTGATACTGATCTAGGCTTTACTTAAGCAAGTAAAGACAGTACCTCATTGATTTTTCCTCAAGAATTTCCCAAGAAGTCCAACAAAACTTGTTGGCTGATGTAAGTCCTTCACTTGATGCCGGCTTATGACTTGTAGCTACAAGTTGATGTGTCATGAAGTGTTAATGGTCATAGAAAGACGGATATTGATTTTTATTTTTGAAAGTTTCTGCATTAGACATGTACATCTGACACTACTAAAGGCCCTCACTTTATTGCAGTAACACTATAAATCCTTTCCAATATCCTTTTTTTGAAAATCTAGAAAATCTTCATTTTGTATTTTAACCCAATTTTTTGCTCTAACCACCCAATTTATTAATTATCTTGACACAGATCAGTTTTAAATTTTGTGTTAAACAGTCTGTGCGAAGTAATCATTGCTATCCATTTTTATTCCAGCAGCGACACACTACTCTCACCCCCTCCTCTCCAGGCCTCTGATATCTTGAGACGGGGCTCTCTGGTTGCTGATAAATGGAAGAGCCTTTATTTCAGCATGGGCCTGAGGTGTTTGTGTTGTGCCGTTACATGCCAGAATTTCCACAGGCTCATGCATGATTAACTGAGACCTAAAAAAGGTTCCTGGTTCTAAAGTTACGACGGAATACACCTGTGGGTGCAGGGAGAGGATGGGAGGTGGAAAGGTAAAACTCAGAGCTGCCATTGTGTGTGTGGATGCACACGCTGAAACACTTCTGCTTTTTGTGTAGGTGTGCGGTATTTCCTGACTTCTGAGGGAGATTATATGTGCGAGTGCGGCAAGTCGGTTATCTCGATTGTAAAGATAAACAACCATTATCATCCCACTGTTATGAAGA
The DNA here is from genome assembly GCA_029814765.1 of Acanthurus leucopareius. NCBI lineage: Eukaryota > Metazoa > Chordata > Actinopteri > Acanthuriformes > Acanthuridae > Acanthurus > Acanthurus leucopareius. The sequence continues at coordinate 13,002,388 of JAQMCX010000048.1, read as the reverse complement.
ATTTACTTACCGCCTGAACTTCCTCGCACAGGTTCTGCTTTTCATCCACTTCCTCAATTACTCACAGAGACCTGACGTTTAAATGACACATTGATGCCAGCTGTGGGCATAGGAGAGTTTATGTAGCTGTTTACCTTTAAGCAAATCCTTCTGGTCACATGACTCCCACAGAAGGAGAACAGGCCCTCTGGTCGCTTTCCTCTGGCACGAGGTTTAAAGGTCCACACACAGTGTTGTCATCAGGCCTGATGATAACAGGACATGTTTGATTGATTCCGGATATAAATAGCAGTGGACTGTAAATGGGAAGTCAGAGGGCCGTTACACTGGATCAATGCCCAACACACACTCTCATTTTCACTCTGTCTCTTCTTCCTATATAATACTTTACAGTACCTGTGTGCGACATGAATCCCACTTGGCTTGCAACGAAATTGATCAATCTCTCATCACACCATTATTCCTTTGAAAACCTTGTTCTACCAACTAGTTTTTTAAGTAAAATAATACGAGCCTTAAAGTCAACAACCAAGGCTGCCTTTATTACCATACAGACTCTGAAAGTGAAATATAAAAAAACATTTAGAAACAGGAATAATTCAGCCTAAAGTCTGCACAGTTACAAAAAAGCTAGCAAGACACAAATGTGGCCTGACAAGAGGGGTTTTAATGTAGGACACTGAGGCTTTCGTAGGACAGCGGGGAGCTGAATGGTGGTCGGATGATTCAAGTGCTTATGGCGAGACATTATGCCAAATGATATGCATCCAAGTGTCCAATTAAAGCTGGCAAGCTAGTTCCTATTTCAAAGATACAAGGGTTCCAGCTGTCAGGGGCATTGTGTTTGTTGTGCCTTCTGCAGAAAAGTATTCTCAGCTTACCTGGCTGCTTGTGTGAGCATGTCGGTGGGTGGCATGTTGGAAGATGATGACAATGATGGTTCAATGGCTGTTATATGTGTCTCTGTTTAGATGAACTGAGAGAATGATTCCAACAGTAATCGCTAAACAACTGCTTACTACCCCCTTAAACATTGTTTAGATTCATCCGGGGTCTAAGATAGAGTTGTAGTGTAATAGTAGCTCTCAGACATGATGAGTCATGACTGCAGGTAATGTGGGCTTTTGTTTGTGTGTGCGTGTGAGTATGTGTGTTTTATTTGGGTTCCTCAGTGTGCAGACCGTTTGATGTGGGACCGCAATTTGACACGGAGCTGAAGTTTGACTTTGTTATTCTTCCACAAAAGATGCAAAAGGTTGGTCATTAATGTTTCATGACTTGGTGCCGTTGCAGTTTTGCTGTTGTTGTTCCTCTTGGTGTCAATTTTCTATTGGGAACAAAATAATGATCATTAACACAAAAGAGCTTCTACCTTTCAAAAAAGGCACTCTGTCTCTGTTTTTATTGTAGAAACTTTATATAAAGGTCGAACAATAACCCTCAACAGTATCCGTCAGTTGTCCCCACACCTTGACTTTCTGTCAAGTCCTCCTTTTGTTCATTCGAGTGTCCCAGCACATTTGACCTCAATCCAGATGTCCTCTGCACATTGTTTCCACTGGAAATCTGTCCTTTTTATGCCCACAGCAGTGAACACAACAAACATGTTATTGTGTCCCTTTGCAGCTCAAGATCAAGGCTGAAACTCTCTTCTGGAAACCTTCAGCTGTATCTTTGTGAAAGGAGATGAATTTGTTAGGCAAATACTTTAATAAGCAGAGACTGGATCGAGGTGAATTGTTTGTTTAATCGAACTAATGGCCCTTGTAGCAGGCTGAGAACATGTCAGATAGCTGAGTAAAAACATCTGCATTTGTGTTTCTTTAAACACTGGCAGGAGCATGATTATGTTGCATGTTGCATTTTCGAGTTTGTGTGTGTGTGCGCGCGTGTGTGTGTGTGTGTGTGTGTGTGTGTGTGTGTGTGTTCTAAGCCAAGCTGAGTCACTTTTAGTAGATGTCTTAGCATCAGTGTGATTTTACAGAAATGGATTCCTCTGCTGAAGTTTACGAGTTTCTGAGTTTGCCAATGATATAATCTGTGAAACCGAGACCTTGGCACTCAAATATATTAAAACTTGTCTAATAAAGTGCAGATATGAGAGTGACCTACCCACCTCGATGTTGTTGCTGTACTTGAATTGCAAACTTGCTGAAGCAGGAGATGGTGAGACACAATGTTCTCTCGGGCTGCTTCCACATACTCCAGAGTAGCTCCCACACAGCTGTTAATTTGCTAAAGCAGCTCGTTGGAAAGACAGTCTTGTAGGAAAGATTATCTTAGCATCAAGCCAAATCTGTTCCTATCCAAACACATTTTAAAGTCTGCTTCGGTTAATATTTTGTTCAATGGGGTTTTCCTATATAAAAGTCTAAAAAAAACCCATCTACTCTTTCTTCCTAGTTGAGAAATTCTGTATCTTTCAATCACAGGCCCCTTGCTCCTCGTATCACTGCTGCTTTGCAGTGGGTTGACAGAGAAAGAACAGTGCTGATCAAGAAGGATAAGGTTAGCTTGAAGGGAAACATTGGAAAGATTCATTAATGCATGTTTGAGCCTCAGTCAGACCCAGACTGATATGAGATCAGGAGTCTGTTGTGCAAAAAATACAGCGATCATCAGATTTGTCCGAATAGAAAGTGTAGTTAGCATCGTTTGTTTGTTTACGCTGTTTTAGCTTTTAAGCTTGTAGCTTGCAGCGGCTGACACAGAGTTAGCGGTGGTCCAGATGCAAACTCTCACTCTCGGCGCTGTTGGTTTCAGGTTTCTTTGCCTGTGATTGGCTTTGAATTTGTGACATACTAAATCTAGTTTAGCGAGAATGTGTTTGATATTAAATTTTAGTGAAGTGCATCAACATTATCAGTACAGAAATGTGAAAACACTTTCCAAGTGCACAGGTACAAGTTAGTAGTGTCAATGTCTGACAATTTAGGGGACAAAGACATAAAAACTTTTTAAGTGGAGGGAAACTTTAATTATCCTTATTGGAGAAATACCACATGTTGCTTCACCACATCTCAAGAGATAAATAAAATATTTGATATCTGGATAAAGCTCTACATCATAAAAATGTTGGGACATATTCCAAAGTCCTTCTTGTCTTTCTGGCATCTTTAGCTGCTGAAATAGCCGAAGCCTGATTGAATCTTGTAAATAGAGTAACCATGGACATGCTGATGTGTCTCGTCATGTTCGGTGCTGCTGCAGCTCGTCTTTTTTGTGTGCGTACCAAGCACACCACCAGAAATGTCTGACAGCCACCAATCTTTTTTAACAAGCGATAACATATTTACTACTACTTTTCGCTTAATTACGCAGTTATGAGATCATCAAACATAGGCACCGACATTTTCGTACATGTTTTAAAACAAGTGTGCAAAGACACATGCAAATACACAGACTTTCCCATGGCTGTGCCGACACTTAGAGGTATCATCAGCTGTGTTTTCAGAGCTGTTGAAGCGACTGCTCCCTCTTCACCATGGTTACAAAGGAGCACCGCGGTCGTATTCATGACAGTCGGTGGCTTAGCTATTAGCGTCTTGTAGCAAAGCTGCAACTGGACTGGATGGAGGGCCTTGACTGGCAACTCGTCTTTTCCTTTTTCCTGTCTTGTTTGTTCAATTGCTGCTGGTGGGATTTGGTTATGGGTGAGTGAGGAGAGTCGGAGGGGGGGGGGGCTCCGTTGTCCTGACGACCCTGGTGGGAAAGCTAGGTTGTTTGTTAAGAGAGACTGAATGAAGTGGGGGAGATGAGTGGAGAGGGACCGGGGAGGCTGGGAAGCGGGTGCAAATGAATGAGCAAGGACACTAGGTGAGAAACACAGAGGAGTAACAAGATGAGAAAGGACGACGGCACGTGAGAGGAAAGAGAAAGACCTGCACTGAGTGAGGACTTGTTAGCGCGGTGGACTTCACAAGAGGTTGTTGAAAAGCAGAATCAGTGAGTAATTGAAGTCGGGGGAGTGACAGAGCTAAGAAAAAAGAAAGACGAGAAGACAGGTGGAGGGTTGAGGAACGAGAGGAAGATCAAAGCATGAGGAGAGGAAGCCAAATGAGGTCTGAGCAGACATGTGATGCTTGAGAGAGTTTGCTTGGTTTAGTTAAAGGAAATGGTTGAAGATAAGATGCCATCACGGTTTTAATGGTCTCATAATAACAGTGATATCGAGGCCATTCCTGTGTGTGTGTGTGTGTGTGTGTGTGTGTGTGTGCAGCAGTGTGGGACAGCATGCACAGGAAATGCCAGAGTGATCCCAGTGGATCACAGTTTCAGATGGTTTACCATAACTCCCCTCTCTCTCTCTCCTCTCATCTCCTCCTCTTCTCTCCTTCCCTTGTCAGGTGAGAGAAGATAAATTCTGCCTCCCTGATTCCTCCACAGCTCTCTAAACGAACCAAACCTCCCTGTAAGAGTCATAACAATTTACCCCATAGAGACCCTCAACAATTCCCTTGAACCACTCTCATCAAGACACTTGCCCCCAATAACCACATAACTCTCCTGCGCCCTTGGAAACCTCCTATATACTCTGGCTGTTGTCCATTGTGTGGTCATTGTTAAATGTGCCCCTCACAGCTCAGCCATTTATATACCTATCTACATCCCCCTGGTGCTTTTAATCGTTTTCCTCAGTGTGAACCCTCCTTTGAGTGACTTTTCTCCAACCTGCATAAATCCCTTCATCTAGTGCATCGCCACCATGTAGCCATAACTCATAGGCACAAACTTTTTATGACATAAACTTCATGTAACCATCTCTGTTAAACCCAAAGTCTCACCGCTTAGCTTTCAGTGTCATGCACTGCTGTCTTTTCTTAGCAAGTGCATACATAATAAGACAAGAGTAAAAATGCTTTAGCTTAGTTTAACTGCGTGTTTAAAGAAAGAAAAATCTCTGTCTTACTGCACAGCTTGTGGACATAAAGCCAAAGCTCCACAGTGACAAGAATCTTACATCCTCTTTTGAATTAAAGCCAAACAACTTTACTATAACAGCGTTTGATCATCATAACACCCAATTCCCTAACACTCAGTTTAAAATCATCCCTTTTATCAGCTCTTACATATGCAATGTATAATCTGGGAGATCTACAGTTTCATTTTACTGACTTGATAAATATTATATGCTTTAAAAAGAAAAGGAAACATTACTTCTGAATCTGAAACCAGTCAGACTGAGCTGCTCCAAGCCTAAGCCTGTCCTGTATTTAGAAAACAGTGTAAAATGTCAGTGTATGGTAATAAATATTGTTCTCACATTGAGTCTGGAGCAAAAATATGCAGAAACAGACAGTCACACACACACACCTACACTGACACACACTTGCCTTTCTCAATGGCCTGGATTACATTACACAGAGGGAGATGTGGTGGCCAATAATTAGTACGTGTGCAGCTTTGTTTACGCAGTGACTGACTAATGCTATCAGTGGATTAACTCGTGGCTGTAAGACGAGGCCAGCAGTTGTCCTTGCAGTCGACCACGACACGCACACACACACACACACACACACAGTTCATCACCTGACAACGCAGAGTTTAGTTGTTCAGCTGTGTTACACCCCAGTTTAAGTTTTAACGGTTGTGTCAGTCTCTGTTTGTTACACATTCATCGTTTCTTCTACAATACAGCTTCACACTTTCTGCCTTTCTCTCTCTCTCTCTCTTTGTCCATCCCCCGCTCTTTTCCGTTCGCCTCAGCACACAGAGGGCTGTTTTCTCTCCCCTGGTCCTTGGCAGTGACTTAATTACTTATTTGTTTAGTTTGTCATATTCGGAACTTCTCTGGCTCCTTGTTTTTTTGCTGTGAACTGAAATTTTCCTCCCTTCCCCTCCTCCTATCAGCATTCCATCCAGTTTCTCCCTCCGTGCCTCACTACCTCCCCTCCCACTGACTGATACTGTATTCACTCTCTGTTGTTTTACTTTTTTATACTCAGGATTTCCTCCATTTCTGTTCTTTCTTATAATTTTGTTCTCCATCACCTCTGTCATTTCTCTCCCTCTATTTACAGTTCTCTTTAGCCCAGATAGCATCAGAGGTCTGTAATAGTCTCCAGGGGAGTCTGCTGTGTTCTCCACCCAGTCAAACACTATACAGATCAGTCAGTGTTACAGTGGGTGGATCTCACTAAGAACTCTTATGGGATGAGTAGGCAGCCAACTTTTACCTCAAATTGACTTGCACAACTGTCGTTAAAAAGGGAGTTGTCATCAGTGTGAGCATTACTCCACCAACTCCATCATCAGCAAAATTACAAAAGCAGAGGAATATTTCAATGCTGGCAAAATATTATTTTTGCATTGGTTATTAAAAGCAGGATGAGAAAAGGGCAGAACAAAGCATTTGTGACTTTGGACTACACGAGGTCACATTTCCACCCCAGCGTGTCTTGACATCCTGCAGCCAGACTGTCAGAGTTTTCAAAAGTATTTCAAGCATGCAAAGCAAGTGGTGGTTTTTGCATTACTTTGTTCACTCCGGAGTCACTGAACTTTCAAGTTTGCTTGGTTGCTTGTTAATATATTCAGGGAAAAGTGGAAACACAAAGTTTAGTAGATAATGAGACTACAGGATATTAAGAGTAATGCTGTTATGTTGAAGCTTCAGGCAGTCTGAAGTGTCTTTAAAGTGCATCCAAAACTTATAAGCTCAATAGCAAAGCACCGCATGGGACATGTGTTTCATTTCAGCTTTGTCAGTTAAGGAGAATGGATGTATTTATGTTTGATCCAACAGGTTTGTGCTGATCTGAATATTTAGAGGCAAAGCTTGGAAACAAACTCTCTGTTTGCTGTAATTATGTGAAGAATACTGGCTGGATTTAAAACATGAGCTGAACAAATGTCTCTGCAGCAAAGTGTTTTTTTTTTTTTTACAGATGCATCGTTCTTAAGTTGTATTAATGAGAAAAACAAGTCTGTATTCACAGAGAATAAGCAGCTTCATCTGCGGCAACACTGCTGTAATTAATTAAACCTAATTTAAAGCTTAACCGAATATGAAATATTGAATGAGGTGAACTCTTTGTGTGTAAAAGTGTGTGTGTCCGGTAGGATATCCTGCACAGTCTGTTTGTCCAGTGTAAATGCTTTTGATTTGAACTTGGCATGGTTCGGTAATTGGATCAAGGTTTCTGTGCTAGGCACTGCCATCACTTCATAACACAAAGGTAGAGGCCGGGCCAGAGGTTTACGTAAGACCTTTCCCCATGCCAGCTTTACTTCTGACACAATAATACATGTGCAATAGACATGATATGGTAGACTGAAGTTAGACAGTGTATTTTTTATGAGCAAAATATGCTTCTGCTTATTATTCTCGCACACATGTTGGTTTTGTTATACACTGTCCACCTCATGGGGCAATACTGGAATCCCATCTCAGTGGGGGAGGTGCATGTTCAGTATTGTCTTCAGTTGAAATGACAGCAAAGGGATTTTTACACCATACTTCATAAACTGAACACTGCAGGAGGATGTTTGGCTTGTTTATAGTAAATGATTTCACTCCCAAATCGTTCCTCCTTCGCTCTTGTCTCTGGTTTCAGTGTCTTGTGGCTTGAACAGCTCACTCATACCTTCCTCCAGTGAGCAATACATTCAGATGTAATGAAAAATCCCAACTTTTCTTCACTAATATCATTTTAAGTTGCTCTCATGGAGTCTTTGAGTGTGTTTTTGAATCCCCTCCTGCTTAGCGGCTCTTATTAAGGGGCCCTGTTTCTCAGTCTGTGGGGATTAGCGAGGTTGCAGCCCACTCTGCAGGGCACCTGACTGAGTCCACCACAGCAAGTCATGAGAAGGAGAACCAAGAATATTCCTGTTTTTGCATGCCTGTCCCTTCTTCTTTTTTTTCTTTGCAACTTTCCTCTGTTCCATGCCTGCTTTTCTAGAAACACTAACACATCCTTTCTGTCTCTTGCTCCCACCCAGCTGTGTCTCCTCTGGGACTCATGCTCAGAGTCGATCTGGGGCAGCTCTGTTTTGGGATTTTGAGAGGTGTTCACATTAACACCACCTCTTGGCAGCAGACTAGATTATTTTGACACCCATATTTCATCACTTTATTTCATCCAGCAAAACGTGTTTAACATACAAGGAACACCCACTGGGTCACTGGGGAAGGCAAGAATAAACTATTGTGTGTAAATTTAGTTCTTCTCAAACATTATTAGTTATCAAATCACATGAGAAAATGTGAATGTGCTGAATCAGTGTCTGCCTGCTTCAAAATGACACAGTCTACCATCTGTGGTTGTCTAGTCTGAACCCAATGGCAAATTGGAGCTCAGAAATAGTCCAATTTTGTTACAACTACAGGTGAAAGTGGGTGCTTTTGACTGAGGTCGTCAGGGACCTTAATTTATAGTTATTTTTAAAAGGGACTAAATAAAATAGTAGAATAAACCATAGATATGAAGTCAGTAAGAACAATTTAACAAAGTCACTAAACATTGGACTGATAGAATAAAGCACATGTGAGACATCACACAACATTAACCTCTGGTGTCACTGCAGTTTTAAGTAATGGAGATTTACAGTCTTTATGCCTTGTTGAGAATCCTAATAAAACTTTTCCTCGGGTTAAGTGTGTACCCGCCCAAGCAACATCTTTCACCATGTAGTAGTTCAAATGTGTTTGTGGTTTATCATGCCACATTTTTCAGTCATAGTGTTTACACTGGTACATGACCATAAAGCACACTCTACCACCCTGTAAGCCTCTACAAGCCAGACAAATGTAATTACTATCATTTTCCTCTCTTCCTGTTCTTTGGCTGTAATGCTCCATCATCCTCTGATGCCGTCACTTCCTCTCTCTCGCTCACATTACTCAACCTCTACCCATAAACCTCCACATGTCTCTGCAGTCCAGACGGACGGAGGAATGCGTGCACCGCTGGGGTCGCCGCATGGACACTATATGAGTAACATGCTGGGCATCGTGAGGGGGGGAAATGACTTTTTCAGCAGTGGAGTCTGGCTGGACTTTTTTTTTGCCCATGTTTGGCGAGAGGAAATGAGCGCCGTGTGCTGTGGGGACGTCTCTTGAGTTCCCTGCTCCAACACAGACAAAGAGGTAGACAGAGAGAGGGGCTAAAAATAGCACTGGAAGCCCAGGTCAGCTTTAAGCCAAGAGCAAGAAGTTGGGGGGTTTAGGGGGAAGGGGTGAAGAAACGCATGATGTAAATGAAAAGAACAGAAAGATGCCTGAGGAAAGGCAGATGCTGTGAAAGAATACAGCTTCAATAGAGAGCAGATTAAGAAATAAGCATTTGAAAGACTTCGATGTGAAATCACAGGTCTTGACAAACATTTAATGAGAGTTGTTGAGACCACTGTGGATGTGTGTAATATGTGGAAGAGGAGGAAAAAATGGGGGAAAATAATGTGATGGAACGCTTGATCTGAGCAGTGAAATCTGGTGGGAGCTCCCAGCCTCACATCCATTTCCTCATATCTTTCTCCTCATCGCAGTTTATCAAACTCAAACAACGTGCATAACAGCAAATCTCTCATATCTTCCCCCACTGGCCGAGATGGAATGAATAAATGACCTACGGCATCTTCCTGTCAGACACACACGGAGGGCAGGAAGTGTTGAGTCGAGAGGGAAAAGATGACGATGAAATATTGCTTTGGTTTGTAAAAGAGATATGTTATGTTTCAGAATGAGTAGGAAGGAAAGAAATATGTGTTTTAGGAGACCAGGATCAGAATAATGTAGTAGCAATGATGGTATCAACAGAATATATGGAGACAGTAGAAATGGAAAAAAGAGCAGGTATTATGACGGATGGTTATTGGTTCTGGGGCCCAAATATATTCTCATAGGTTCATTTTGTTGCATCTTATTGCTCTTTTATTGTACAAGTATAATGTGTTGCATTCTTTGACAGCAAAACAAACAAACAACAACCAAAAAAAAATAGGTGCAAAAGGTGAACATAACTATAAATTCCTTTAAAAATGACAATACGGGAGAAATGTGAACATTGTGTTCACATATTTCCAGCATATTACCACAATCAAATGGCTCAGACTCGTAGTTTATCCTGGTTTAACGAAATGCCTCTTCATCTGCTCCTGTTATGTTCATCTGGAAATAGTAGAGCGCAGCATGTTTGGAGGCATTACAGGGGCTCTGCTGGTCCAAAACAAACCATCCCAATTGTCACTGGCTCAAACTTATAATATAATGTGTGTGTGTGTGTGTGTGTGTGTGTGTGTGTGTGTGTGTGTGTGTGTGTTTATGTTCTGTATGTATATCCCTTGCCTCTGTATGCTTTGGGGTGAATGGTTGTTTATTTGTTGTATAGCTGCATCGAGTGGCTGACTGCGGTAATGATTCACAGATTTTTGCATTGTTTATTACTTTAAAAATAGTTTATGCTGTTCCAGATTGTTCTATTTTTTTCTTCTCTTTGCCTCACCCTCATCACTTTTTCGTTCCCCCTCCTCCTCCTCTTAATGATGACCTTCCCTACACTTCTACATTAAGCTTCTCTTCTCTCCTCTCTTTTCTTTTCTCTCTTCTCCACCCTCCGCCCCTCCCTCCGTCAGAGCTGAGGTCATAGCTGGCTGAGTTCGGAGACACAAGACAGTCTGTTTTTCTCATAAGTCAGTTTTGCTCTCCAGAAGCTTGCACATGTGAAGAAAAGGGGGTCTAACTTCTCTGTTAGCTACAGAAGATTTTTCTCTTACTGTTACTGCTGATACTACGGCTACATTTCAGTGACAAGCTTATCAAGTGGTGCACACAGTCCATCCTGGACTTCCAGTTGACTTACTTGGATGTGGCATGAAATTGGTCAGTTACAGAGGAATGACTGCAGAAACTGCTTTTGGATTTTTTTTTATTTTGCTCAAGGACACTTCAGCAGGGAAAACCTTGTGATGTGAACTTGAACCTTTGCCACCTGTCCCTCCCCACTGTTGTGTCATCACAGTTATTAATCAGTGGTTTATCACAGGCTTTGACATAAGACTGTCTAATAGCAAAAAGCAGAGGTGTGGAGTTTAGTAAGATGACATCTACTTGAGTCAGACTTGGGTCAAAAGTTTAATAAGTTCTGACATGACTTGATTAATATATATAGCAAACACCTGTGGCTTGTCATTTTATTTGTACTTGAGCCTTTTGAATCAAACATGGTTGATACTTTTCCCCCAAGCCCTGAGCCTAAAAGGTATTTCATTTAATAACTGTGCCACAAATCAATTCATTTCCCTTCATTTCCTTAATCACATAATGTTAATGCAATTTATTCCTAGCAAGTCAACGCTTAGTTCCCCAGATTCACTTGTGCATTTGACCAAGTTGCAGGACAAAAAAAAAAAAGAAGAACTAATGTTAAGTTGCTGAGCTCCAGCTGAAAAAAAAAGAGAACTAAATATCATTTCTTTGGTGTATAGACACTGTGCAGTGGTTGACAAAAAACTAACTGCAGTATAAAAAACATTTGGGTTAAATATTACAGATGAAGATGCAACAACTTTCACTTTCATTTGGCATTTAAAACAACTGTAATGTGAAGCTCTGTTTTTAAAAGAGCGTTACATTTGATCCGGAGAGCATTAGACTTGTTTCAGAGCTGAGACTCGACTCTGGACTCATCAGACTTGACTTGACATTGTCTTGGTCCCACCTTGATTGTATAACAGTGTAGTAGATACAGTTTTTGCGTGGCTTGTCTTCAAAGTTATTCATTCATTTCATGTTATCCACAAAGATTTTTTACATCCTTTGGCATATTCACTGTTTTTCATTTCATTTCATTCATTTTCCACCTCGCAGATGATCTTTTAATAAAATCATTGCAGGGATGAACAGTCCTTAAAATGAGACTTTGAGAAAAAGGCATGAAAAGGCTCTGGATGGTATTTTGATCCCCTCAATAAACTTTATTGTAGCAGTGAATTTCAGAGATATGTGTCCTTCCTCAAGGAAGAAAAAAAGGAGAGAGATAAATCTTTCAAATGCTTTAGTGAAATAAAAATTCATTAAAGGAATCAGATCCTGATTCAGTTCATACATTCCAAAAACAAATTTCATAGATTTTAACCATTTCTGTCTTTGGCTGTTTTGTAAAAATCATCGCATGTGTTTAACTTTAGACGTGTTAGCATCCGATGCAGGGATGAAGTCATGAAGTCAGCAAAATATCTGAAAATAGGATCTTTTCAAAAACTCCATCTCAGTGAAAATCTCTGGCAGAACAAAGACTCTCCCACAGCACAGAGTATCCTCATGTGCAAGCCTGTTCCCTGTGGGTCGAGAATATGCACATGCAATTAAGACTCCTTCAGAGGCAAAGTGACCTTTGACCTTGACTGCTTGTGAATGCTGACCTTTAGGAATGTAAGGAGAGCCGAGGATCAGCAAATATGGATCAGTGTCTGAGCTCTGGATGCTGATCATGCTAATAGGGAAGTGGATTGTGTTGTTCCTGTGGATACTATTTCTAGTCTAATCCTGCAAGACACATATAATTGACGCAAAGCTCATGTGTGGTGAAGGAAGTCTGGAGAGTGTTTGCATGAATCTTATTATATTCTGGCAAAATCTTATTAAATAAAACTTGGTTTTGCCTGATGACATAAAAGATACAGAAAACATTTGTCAGCCTGCCTCCTCACATATGCAGGGCCAGTATGCAGCTTGCTCAGGAGGGCGAACAATCTGGTTATTGTGTTCTCGGAAACTCACGCTCACACACACACACACACACACACACACACACACACACACACTCACACACTCACACAGGCACGTACTGATTGACTTATGTTGGTCTTTGTTCTTTTGTAAAGACAGAGACTGGCTGTGTCAGGAAAAAATAACAGAGTGATTCAGAGATGCTTACTGAGTTAGCTGGCCTGTCGTCAGCCGCTGCACCAAACTGCCGTTGTTTTTTAACTGTAGATTTTATTAAAAAAAGACAGCAAATCCTTTTTCAAACGAATATTTTCCTTCTCTCTGTTTCTGTGTGTCATTCTCACTGTCTCACCCACTCCCTCCTCTTCACACACATCCGCATACTCACACACACTTGGACCATTCACCTCTGGCCCATTGTAATAGCTGCACATGGCCTTATGCTCTCGCTACCCAGCTCCAGATGTTATTGACACACCCCTAGGAGTCCTACAGGGAGAATTTTACCCACACACACACACGCACAGCCCTTATAGAGCTTAGACAATTCTTTTCTCCGCAGGCCACCTCGTAAAGGCTCTAACACTCACACACATTTACCCCCAGCTGAGCTTCAAACACACACATGAATCAGAATTATGTTAGAAGGTGTCATCTCAAATAGCATATGGTATCATTTAGAAGAAGCAGAACAGATAATAGCCAGAGAGATGCGTAGCCTAACAAATAACAAAGTTAGAATCCCACTGGTTTTTTGGTTTGTTTCTTTTCGGTTGATTATAAAATCAAATTTTTATCTTTGAGATTTTGCACGAGGGCTAACACGTAAGCTGATATTAAGTGAAATGTGGCCATCTTTAAACAGGCGCTGCGCTCTTAGTTTCTTCAGCAGTGCAGTTGTATCTCAGTGGTCTCAAAGAAACATATCGTGAGTTGTGAAGTTGCCACAGAGACCTGCAGTTCGACTGCCTGAAGGGTGCGGTAGGACAGGTTTTCACCTGCAAAATGTCAAAAACCCTGTAGCTGTGAACAGCACTGGTTGCATTTATTTAACATTTAGAAGTCATCTGTCTCTGACGCAAACGATGATGAATGAAGGTTATTGTGCTGCTGAGTGCCCTCCTGTTTTTACACAGGTACCTTGAAGGCCTATATGACACAATGGCAGGGTGGGAGGCAGAGAGGTGAACAGGTGCATGTTTTACAATTGAAGAGAATTGATTTTTTCTGGTGCATTGTAGAGATGCTTTGCACAGTAGGAAAGCTTTTTAATGTTGCACAACATATGTGCAGTGAAACATCTGGCTATGCATGTTTGTGTGTGTCCGTGTGTGTGTGTCCCTAGTGCACAATGAAAGACTGAACACCCAGCTGTCCACAAGCTTGTGCTTTGATAGTGAAAGATTTGGTTCATCCTTTACTCTTGGGTGTGCAAAAATCAACAAGTAGTCATTCAGTCAAGTAAATTATTCCCATGTTTTGTTCACACTATTACAACATCAGCATTACAAGTGTGTCTGTCATGTCTTTGTCACCCACATTCCTCAGCAGCTTACTTGTGTATGTGTGTCCACAGGGCAATATTCGCATATGATGGATACACCAACAAGCTCAAACTGGCTGATTCAGGAGGTAAGGCGGCCTGTCATGTGCCTCAAGTGTTTCAAGTGTATTGTAACATTCATGCAATTTAAAGAAAATGCAGCATTTGTGTTGTCACGCACCCCATCAGTCTCCTCTTTTTTCATTTTCTCCACCTCTCCGCTGTCTTTGTCTGTTTTCTATCAGCGGGTGGTGTGGCAGAGCTGGCAGGGAAATTTCACATCTCCAAGCCTCAATATGGACTTTGCAAAGTGGGAAGTATGGAGACAGGAGGCCCCCGGATTGCTATGATCAGCTGGGTGAGTGGCAGACAGGCATGTAAGGCTTAGCTCATGTAAGCACAAGCATATTATTAAAGAACCAGCAGCACAGATTAACCAAAAACACACACACACACACACTTCGCACACGTATGACAATAACAGGTATGCACAAGTGCTCCCAGACTTGCATTCATTTAGACGCGGCAAAGCCGTTTAGCAGTTCCAGGATAATGGGTTTAACTTTTTTAGACGGCCACATATGGAAAGTCTATACACTTAAATTGCTGCAGAGAAAATCCTAAGCTACTTGGCTTATTGGCATTGTATGGTCCTGTTTTGACACAGGCTTATTTGGCATCTGACATGGGAAAATGGTGTGAGAATGTGTGAGAATTACGTCATTGCTGAACAATAGCTCTTGAATCACAGGGCAAGAAGAAGGTGAGGAATGTGCAATACTCCTCATTTGAGGTTAATGTCTGATGCTTGTCAGACAGCTGTGGGACTCTTTAATGACTCCCAATGTTTTATTTCACATGAGGTTGTTATAAACAAGCTGGTTGTCAGGGCCTCTGATTGGCTGGAAATCTATATTTTCCATAACAGAAAGAGAAGCTCATATACAGTCATAGATAAACATATATATATATATATACACACACATGTTGTGGTTATGAATTAGGCCAAAAAACAGATGCCAGTCAGCACTGATGGTAACAGCTTGCAAAGCTGTGATTTTTTGGCCAGAGGTTGCATCTGCAGCCAGCCGACTGTTGAACAAAATCACAGAAAAATACACATGCATATGCATTATTCATATATTAGCTTCATAAACAGACAAGATAAAGCTGCTTTCTGTCATGATATGCTGTGAACTGTGCTTTTATATGACTTAATATTTGAGATTTGATATTCTCACTCATCTATCCAAATTATCAAGTTTATGAAACACATATCAGACTCAACTGCAGCAGTGTGAATCCTATTGTTCCTTCAGCCTCTCTTCCTCTTCCTCTTCTTTTCTGTCTCCTGTGAGAGAGGTATGACATGACTGTAAGTGTTCACATCCTGTGTTTGTCTACAGGTCGGACAAAATGTGGAGGAATACCGAAGGACGGAATGTGCCAGCCACATTCCAGCCATCAAGAGCTTCTTCAAGGTGCAGTAGATCAAGATGAGCTTTACTACTTATCGCTAACCTTTCAAACCAACCTGCGCAGTGTCTCCACTAAACTGTGCACTAAAGTTGACATCAGCTTTGACATTTTTATCCTTGAGGAGAGACAGAGGCAGTAGAGTAGATGAAAGCTTTGTGTACATAATACCTTGGTACTCTTTATTTTCTGTTTTCTTTCTCCCTGGATTCCAGACTTTGTGCTCACAAACTCTATATTTACACACGGTAGTTTACTTTGTATTGTTTTGAGAGTTTCCTGTCCTCAGTTCACTTCCTGTCCTATTGCAGTGTTGGTCCTGTGTTAAATTGGTCTATCTGCTTTGTTGCTTACAAAGGGTGGGTGGGCAGCACAGTTTTGGGTTGAAAGCTCCATTGTTTGCGGTGGAACTCGAAACCACGAGACAAACTCGGTGATAGTAGGAGAGAAAGGAATGAGTGAATAAAGAACGTCTGCATGTTTTAATGATGTGTGAACAATTTGAGAGAAACTCCATCACCATGTTAGCTGCAACTTCTCCATCCGCGCCCCTCAAACTGTTTGTTTAGTTTTCCGTCTTACGAGGAGAGGTTCAGCTGACCCCCAGGTTTACTAGTTTCCATATAAAGGCATCACCCAGTAAACTGCACAGGCATCTGTGGAATGTTTGTTGTTTTTATGTCCTTTTTTTTTTTTTTGAAGGAATGAATGTTGATTCTGGAATTATTTTGCAGAAAACCACAGTATGAAAACCCCTGACCCTCTGTGAGACTGTGTGTGTGTGTGTGTGTGTGTTTATGTGTGTGTGTGTGTGTGTGTGTGTGTGTTTGTGTGTTTATGAGTGTGTGCAAGCACCCATGGGCCTCTGTACATTTTCATGTGGGATTTTAAAATCATAAAAAAAAAAAAAAAAAAAAAAGATTACATGGTCAATATGGCGTGGAGTGAAGAAAATCCTCTTTTATGGGAGAATTGTGACCCCTAACCTTAGCAAACACACACACACATACACACACACATAAATTAATAGCTGGACCTGTGTCACTGCAATGAAATTAACCTTTGACTACTGCTGTGACTGCCAACCCACTTCTCTGCAAATATGACAAAACAGGGGAAAGAGACTGTTTATTTTAAAGGAAAGCCAAACTGTTCTGACAGCTGTTAGCTTAAACTGTATCGGGAAAAGTTTAATTTTCCATTACTCAGCAGTTCATCGCTCATTCTCATCACTTACATGTTTTGCTGAAAGGTAACTCAGCTTAAAAAGAGAACATAGTTAAGCATAAGGGTTATGTTTGCATGTTTGATGCTTAGTTAAAGGGAAAATATGCCATGTTTCATGTGGCTTTTTAACCAGTGTTGAGGTTAACTTAGTCAATTGAAGCAATAAATTCCTCAGTGTGTGTTTTCCTCACCAGGAGAGCAGAGTTCTCCTGCTTCTGGAGCTGTGCCTGCATTGTTGTTATGTCAATGCTGCATTGCACGTGAGCTTTTGATGCCCACTGGTTTTTCTTCTGAGCAGAAGCCCACCCACAAGCAGAAATAGGTTGTAGTCTTTCTTAAGACCAACTACATCACTGGTGTCAGAAGAAGAGCAGATTTTGTAGCAAAAGAGGTCGGCTTTTACCGTCAATAATGCACACACTGAAGAATTTATTGCTTCGAGTGACCACATTTACCATCAGCACTGATCGGACATCTGCGAAAAAAGTGACAAATTTTTCCTTTAAGGCCACATAATTGGTTTCAGTCCCTTTTCCCGTCACGCACGTTATTGTTCATGAACAAAATGATCTTTGAAAACTTGAATCATACACTGACCGAGTCTGATTCAAACATCATGAGAAGCTTGTAAAACAGCACAGCAGTCTGTGTCATACCTCTGTCTGGGAAATCATCTGTGCCCTGTGAGTGATAAATTCTTTTAAAGAGATTACTCAGCTGGTTTGCTTTATAGTTTCCATATATTTCTAGTTGCCCAGGAATGTGGCATTTGACACCCAAGTTCATGAAGTGCAACTGTATGTAATCTAATATTTTAACCAACTTATAGCTGTGGAGTTAATATGAATATTACACATTTCTAATGTACAAATATTAATGTTTCAAGGATAACAAGCACTGAATTTGAAATGGAAATTAACATGAAATTATGGGGATGTTAACTTTTTTCGACCAATGCTACACATCTTAAACCAAAACAAAGTTAAGGAAACGGCTTATGTAACATGTTCAAAAAATCTTATGCTGCATACTTTTAGAAATGAATCATACAATAGTTGTTGATATTACATATCACCCGAAACTGTAAAGATCAAGGTTGTATTTTACCAAATTCTATTTAAAATCTTACTTGACCTTGCAAATACCAGTAAACTAAACCACAGTGATTACCAGCACACATACTAATGATAATAACTCGGGGCAAAATTTTGCAATAGCGGGTTATCAGTACCTTGGAAACGGTTAGTTAGAATTTTTCTTGGCACTTTTATAGTTGGTTATTTGCTTTCCTTTTTTCTCTCTTTTCTACTTTTTTTTCCCACCTTGTCTTCTGTCTTTCTGGCCTGCTATGCTGCATGTCCCAGCTGGCAGTGAGGGGGTTTTGTCAAGGCGAGTCTGCAGCAGCAGCAGCAGCAGATTTGGGTATGTCACATACTGTACTCCAGTGTGGCAGTGTGTTATGAAAGCTAACACATGAATAGGGTGCAGATGTTTCCATTGTTCTTCATTCCCACTGAAGTAATAGCAGAATGAAGTTGAGTCAGAAGGGCTCTGTGTGCGTGTGTGTGTGTGTGTGTGTGAGTTTTTAAGAGATTGGATGTCGATACTTTAAGCAATAGACTGGAGGAGATAAGCAGGGGTTTTTATGAGTAACTGATATGCAGCAGTCAGATATGATGAAGGACTGTAAAAAATGGAAATGAAGACAGAGGACAGAGGCTGAATCTTTCTTACTTTTAGTTTCATTAAATTTATCTCACAATTAATCAAACATTTTACAAGCGTAACCATATTTGGCCTCATAACAGTACTTCTATTGTAAAAAAAGGATTAAAGCAACATGTTTTGGTTAAGGCAGTAAACCCTGCAGCGCTTTAGATCATTCAATCTGTCATCTTGCCCAGACAAACACTTGAGAACAGAAGCTTTTTTTTTTTTTTTTTCATATCAATCAACATAAACTCTGCCGCTGCTGCCTCTGTCTTATTTCACCAAGGGGCTCTTATTACAAACGGAGTATCTTCTTAGGAACATAATATGCAACAGGAATCTAATTTTACTGTTCATGTGTCAGTTATTTTTGACATTTAAAGCAAATTAAAGTTTTCTAAACATTATTAATTTTGCCTGGTCTTGAGTAACAGAAACTAAGTTTGGCAGATTTCAGAACAGACAGTTTGTGAAATTAAGAACAGTTATGTTGAGCTGATTACTCTCTACCTGTAACATAACCCTTTGCTCCCTTTCCTTCAAAAGAGGTTACAGTTCTACAACAATAGAGTTTTCCAAGAGGCCATCAATGCCTCAAACTGGAAAAAAGATGGTCGGTTAAAGGGAAACATCCCACTTGGCCATTATGAAAATATCTGAGGCAGGGATGGGAGTAATTATGACACATTTGCCTAAATAAAGCAGCTTACTTATTAAAGCAATTTTTGAACTCGAGTGGAAAGAATAAAATACTGAAGCTCTCTGAATGGCTCTTGTAATTTCATTACATGCACAGGAAAAAAAAAAGTTATGGGGTTGAAACAGAGGGAAAAGAACAATGAGCAGAAGGTGAGAAACGGGCCTTTTTTAAAAAAAAACTCCAACACTGATGTTTTCCATCTTATACAAGCGGATAAAAAACAAGGTGTGTTTTGAAGTTCCAGCACCTGAACAATGTTGAATGACTCCCAGCCATGTCACATTATTAAAAAAAAAGAAAAAAAAAAAGGTGTGAAATCTAAGAACAAACTGTTCTTATATCTGCTTTACAATCAAAATCAGAAATCTTTATTGATCCCTGAGGGTAAATTGCTCGGTTCAGTGTGGTTTTTATGTGAGTTTATCTGCTAAACTCGATTGCGCACAGCTGTCTGAACTCTGCCTGTTAAGTGACATCCCTCTGCCGTGCTTTTATATGAACTACCTCGCAGTTCTGTGAGCACAATGCTTTTGAATTTGATTTTCATTTTGTTTTGTTTCATCATTTTTTTTTTTACATTTTAAAAGATATTAGAAGGTTTCATGTACAATATTCTGAAGAATGTAAAGGATAATTGTCTAAAAACCATCCAGGGACATAAAAGGTGGCGTTCCCCAGGCAGCTTTGTATTAAACACTTTCAACTGTCTATAACTCCAGCAGTTTCTTTTCTTGAATGAAATCCACCTCACAAGGATGCAGAGCTGGTGTCAGCACTGGACAAACATAGTAATTTTCTACACTTGCACTTTGCAGGACTGAACGGTGCACTGTACTACCAGGAGCTTTTTTTTCTATTTTTTCAAGCAGATTGTGGTTCTGTCTATTTCCATGATTTTCCAAACATCCCTGGCAGCACTGTGGCCTGCCTATCTGCTCTGTGTGTGTGCAGTTGGCAGTGACAGCTGGAGTGATATGGATTATACACTGCACTGACATGTATTATGGGGCGCATTGAATGCTCTGCTCAGTGTCAGTGTCAGTGTTGTCACTCAGATAAAGCTGTGGTTTCCTGTCGGAGGCTGACAGACCTGGCTCTCCATCAACAAGTCTGGACTTACTCTCCGTGGAAAAAAATATGCTGAAGTCCGGACACTTACAAATGCCCATACAGTATACATGGATGAGTCGGGGCCCTTGTTTTAACATCCATTTTGTAGAAACAGCAGCAGTGGAACACAATGTTTTGGTCTGCTGTTGTGGAAAATGATCTGTCTTTTTTTTTTTTTTCATATCTCCAAAAAGTCCCGTAGGTTCGACTTCCAGGTATTGAGCAACTGTGCTTTTTCAAACTTTTTTTTTTGCAAAGACAACAAGCTTTCACCATCTTCTCCTCACTCCCCCCCCCCCCCACTCCCCGCCCCCTTTCACATCCTATTTTTCAATTTTCCCCATCTCCCCCTCTGCTACACACAACCATCCAAACCAAAGCATTCTTCTCCCCCACGCTAAAGCCAGCGAGTATTTTTGTTCTCTCACAATCCTTAAACTTGAAGCAGTTACACAACTGTTTGGCTTCAAGTTTGCATAACTCAGAGTCGGACCAAGAGTGAAGCACCAGAGGGACTGTGTGTACTTGTGTATAGATTTCTAACCTTTGCGTGTGGTTTTGTGTGTGTGGCAGTGAGGCATGTAAGGGTGGATTAAATTCAAATCTGTTTTACTTGACGTGCCGTCTCTGTCTTATTCCCTGCCCTCCATGTTTCAGGAAGCACATGTGTTCATGAGTGCTGAGAAGGTGGAGGACGTGACGGAGGAGAAGATAAGAGCAGAGCTCAGTAAGGCCCAGACCAACACTCCTACACAGTGGGTTAGGAGGAGTTCCAGATCTACAGACAAGGAGGAAATAGTGGTGAGTCTCCTGCAGTATCTCATCTGTCCATTAGATGGAGACAAAGACTATCACATACACACTGTGGCTGTTGCAGGCAGAAATACAGTTTTGGAGGTTATTGCCTTCATAACTTCATGGTTTTCTTTTCTTTGGCTTCAAGTATGTTTACTCTGTCTGCTCATGAAAATATGAAGC
Organism: Acanthurus leucopareius; assembly: GCA_029814765.1. Lineage (NCBI taxonomy): Eukaryota > Metazoa > Chordata > Actinopteri > Acanthuriformes > Acanthuridae > Acanthurus > Acanthurus leucopareius. The sequence goes on along the minus strand of JAQMCX010000048.1, from coordinate 12,980,977 downwards.
ATTTGAAAAGGTTTTAGTTGTTTGAAAAATAATGCAATAAAATACAGAGACATAAAAATTCCTCTGACTGCATCAGGCCAAAAACAGACAAAAACAGGTGTTGTTATTCTTGTTCTCATTTCAGTGTGGTCTGTCTTGTTTAGGCAGGGGCTTGGAAAAAATGCATCGGGTCTGAAATGGCTTTTGTTTGCAAGTTTAAGAATTTGTGGCTCAAATTCACTGCCTCTTTGTTTTTCGTTCAGGGTACAAACTACAGAAAAACCAACGCTGCAATGGAGATGAGGCTTATAAACAGAGAGTCGTTCTGGGCACGTGCAGAGGTACAATCAAGTAGCTCCCTTCTCATATTTGAACTGTTAAAATGCAGTTCACCTGGATGTTTACTTCTATATATGAAGAGCTATTTTTTTGTGACAACCATATATTTCTTCATTGTTCACTGTGTTAGCGTGAAGAGGAAGAGAGGAAAGAAGAGGAGAGGAGACGAGCGACAGAGGAGAGAAGGCGCCTTGAAAGAGAAAGAATTTTCAAGGAAAGGAGGGATGCAGAGGAGAGGGACAGAAAGATGAACGAGAAGCTTCAGATGATCGAAGAGCAGAGGTTAGTCTGTTTGCTTTCAACGGTGCCCTCCAGTGGCTGTAACAGCACAGCAAAGTTACATGCACTTTATTTTAGACTGTGTTTTTAATGTGTTCTGCGTGTGTTTTTTTTTTGTTTTGTTTTTTTTTCTTCACACAGAAGAAAACAGGCAGAGCAAGAAGAAGAGCTACGCAGGAAGGAGAAATCAAGATGGGTGGGTGAAGAGATGTTTATAATCTTGCAAGAATGTGATGATAAAATTTACTCGTCGGGTTTGGAGTTCGGTGAGAGTGGTCAGGACACATTGACCCCTGTGGTTTGACTTTAATTACAAAACATTCTAAGTGACTCTGTGATGCATGTAAGTTCATGTGGTCGGCCACATCTGCTGATGTGCAGAGACTAATGGATTTACTGCTCCATCAATCTGGGAACTCAATTACTAGTGTCGGATGAGGGTTTCTCTGCTGGTAACGATCTGTTTGACTTGGGTCCCAGTATAACTTGAGTATAACAGATCTTCAGGATGAGACTGTCCCTTGTCTAAAATCTTGTCCCAGATTGGATCGTGAACCCACAACAAACATTCTGCTTATAATGAGACATATGAAGGTCTATACAAATAAAAAGAACTTAAATGTTTTGCAGCTAAAGACACACATATTAACTTGTCACTAAATCTTTATTGCACACTGAATTGTTGCTATGCATGACATACTCAGAATAGACTTTAGACTTTATAGACTAAAGGATAGACTTTAATAGACTTTTTGACATGCAGTTATAACTGTATGTTGAAAGCACAAACACTCCTGGGTTGTCTTGTTTGTTTGCCTCATAGCTTGGTTGTGAGTAAAGACTGTTTCAGGTATATACATTTTGGTAGTGGGAATTAAGCTGATTTTTTTATCGTTTAGTGGAAGTGAATTTAAAGTAACTCCCCTATATTTTTAAATATTTCTATCCTGAATGATGACATTAAAAGCATCAAAGTATGTGTGTGTGAATATGTAAATATGGTTGCTGCTGTTTTTTTTTGCACCAACAGGAGCAGCAGCAGAAGGAACATGAGGAGTATATGAGAGCTCGTTTAAGAAGAAGCGAGTCCATAGAGAAAGCAGCGGTGAGTGAATCTTAGACTGCCGTGCAGCTTTACATCACTTTGAATTAGCACTTCTTCAAATAACTGACTGGGCCGGTCATGTCATTAGAATACTGAATTTTCTACCGAAATCTTAACAAGCTGTGTCTCTTTATCAACTTAAATGTCTTGTACATGTACTGTACTTGATGTGCAGGAGGCAGCTGCGTTAGTGTCCCAGCGCTCCATGAATCCCAGGGAGTTCTTCAGACAGCTGTCATCATCTTCATCACAAAGTCCCACCAGTCCTGGATCCTCCCGCACTGGTATGTACACTGTGTATGTGTGAGGTTGTAATGTGTGTTAACTTGAAAGTCCAGAACAATCTTTTAAAAACAAAATGGATGCAGTTTGATTTTTTTTAAAAATTTTAAATCATCCTCCTAAAGCTCCTAAACTGCTCAGTACCTGTGTGTTTTCTCTCCAGGCAAACCATTCAGACGGTACCAGCGCAGCCTGACGGACACGGCCTTCATCTTCGCTAAAGCAGAGGAGAGCACGGCATCCTCCCCTCGCAGCCCTCCCCTGGTCTCCCCCTTCTCTCGGGCTCCTCCCTCCCCCGTCTTCCGTGCGACATCTCCCCCCACGAGCCCTGACTTCCGCTCTGTTACCTCTCCGCAAAGGCCCCGAGCCCCCATGTCACCGCCCACGTCACCTTTTCGTCCTTCCCCACCCGTCTCAGCTTTGCCCAGTATTCCACAAACTAACAGCCGAGATCAGGCTGTTGCTGAGCCAAAACCGTCATCACCGACGGAGCCCTCCGCACCACCAGCCTCCCCTACTCTGTTGGCCTCCTTGTCCCCCAATTTAGTCAAAAACAACCCCTCTCACTCACATCCAGACGCCATGCCTGCCTCGCCCCCAAACACCCCAATCCAGCCAGAGCACTCAACTTTCAGCTTCGAGCCTGTTTTGGCTCCACAGGCTCCAACATCTCCTCTTCCAGAGAGACCGCAGCCCAACACAGGTAGGAAAGAGCAGAACACTGAGCATTATATCAGGATTTTAATGTATAATGTTAGATTTTTTTCCTTTTTTTAAAGTAATGATCATAGAACATCTGTATACTAATGCAAGGTCTTCAATTATGGTGATGATGCAATGTAAAGAAGAGCATATAAGCCTGCCTCTTACTCATTTGTTTGCCAAAGACATGAATAGTCCAACATTACAAATACATCAAATGTATTTATTTCAGACTGATGTGACTTAGAAGTTTTGCCAAAAGCTACTGCAGACTGTGAAACAGGCCAGGGACTATGAATCAGTGGTCTGTGGGAATGACTGAGCTCGATATATTTTTACAGTCCAGACACAATTAAATATTCCTGTAGTAACCACATATACTGTTAGTCATGCCAAACTTAACTGTAATGTACACTAAGGGAACCTGACATTTACATTCTGTATGGTTCAGTTTTTCTACCACATAAAGACACAACCCTCATCAGCACTTTTACAGCATGCAAGCTTACACATTTGTGCTTTTAATGATGTAATAAAATTATTCACTAACCAACAGATCTCTACGCAGTCACTCCTGTGCACTCTGAGCTGGTCTCAGACATTGGATACAAAGTACAGGCGGTGCTGGTGGAGGAAGATGAGGAAGAGGACGAGCAAGACACAGATGAAACACACGCACAGCCCTGTGCTGCTCCAACAGAACCGGTCCAAACTGAGGCAGAAGAGCTAGAGCAGAAAGAGAAAGAAGAGGAAAAGAAGGAGGAGATGGTGGAGCAGGAAAAAGATGAGGAGGAAGAGGAGGAGGAGGAGGAGGAGGAGGAGGAGAGATTGAAACAGGAAGCTGAGCCTGTAACACTGGATGAACCAGTGGAGACGGTGCAGGTGCAGGAAGAAGAGGCAAAGGAAGACAGGGAGGAGAATGACCAATCAGAGGACAGTCAAGCCCCCACTGAGCCCACTGAGCCCGCTGAGCCCGCTGAGTCAGCAGTCACAGGTGGAATTTGTTCTTGTATCTTGTTATTTTGACTTTACTTACACATTTAAGAAAACACTTAACTGTCACGAGGCATTTATTTTTAAACATATTATGAACAGCAGCTCTCTAAAAGTCAAAATAGCATTTAAAGATATGCAACACAATGACAAAAGTTTAAAACCAAGATGATGTTTTGCAGAGACCAAACCGATCTGCCAAGAGATCAAACATGAGACCGTCGTCCTGGAAACCAACGGGATCACAAACGGAGGGGACAGACAGGAGCAGAACGGCATAGGTTCGGCAACGAATCAGTACAAATAATGATGTACAATTCAGGATTATTCAGCAAATATACAATGATTTAAACATTCTCTGATTTTCTGTGATGAATTTTTTTTATGTTGGTCTTCCCCAGAGCGATCTTTGAGTCCGTCTGACACGGAGCTCAGCTCGCCGGAGCTGGCTGTGTGCTACGACCTGCACGGCACGGCGGAGGATGACGATGCCAATGAGGATAACGAACAGGAGATCTCAGAAAACGGACAAGAGGTATTGATTTTACAAATACATGTGTGTTCTTGTGTGATTCACAAATCCAGTTAGTCTAAAAATAAAAATCTGTTTTTTCATTAAAATGTTCTTTAAAGTACTACAATGAGTTTTAAACTGCTGCCTCTATAAGACAAACACAAGCAAACAAGATGGTCAGAGAACTACATCTGTATAGTCGTTCTTAATGTCTGTCACTGGTTCTTTTTCACTCTAAAATCAGACAAACACACAAGATATTTGCAACATGATCTGCACAGTGGCTGCCATAATAAACACGAAATGAAAGTTCCTTTCAGCTGCTTTAATTCAAAACATTCACCAAAACCAACGACATGTTAGTCTGTGTTTTAATACTCTGACTTTGACCACCGTCTGTGGCTTTGAGCCACAAGCCTAAAAGTTCCTACTGAACATCATTAAAAATAAACCACAAGCATATTTTACATTTTTAAATGACTTTAGTAATTTTCTAAATGAGTTGTGTATTGTTGTTTTTTAGTAAATGTCACTCAAATATGAGCAAACAGTGTATTTTCAGCAGAGAATTTAAAAAACAGTCGGCTTTTTCGTGAGTTTTTAAAGGATAAAGAGACAGTGTGTGTGTGTGGATTTGAATATAAACCACAAAGCCCATGTTTATAGTGATCCTAAGGTGTTGTTCAATGATGTGTTTTAGGTTTTGGATCACAGTTGAGGTTTATGGCTTAGAGGAATAAGATACATGAGCCTTTGGCTACACAGACAATACTGGTTATTGCCACTCTTATCCTTTAAGATTAAAGTTCATATGAAGAAACTTTCTGTCACAGTGATTTTTGTTTCCTGTGCTTGTGAATTTCAATTAAACAAGATGTGTGTCTCATGATTGCAGCCTTTCTCATACTCCATTTCCCTCTCCACTTCAGGTTTTAGCCGAGCGGCAAATGTGCGTCCGAGCTCTGTATGACTACCAAGCAGGTAAGCTGCCATTTAGAGGATAATCGGCACGCATGTGCACATAAAGTGCCTCCACTTACAGTAATTACACTGTGATTAGTGGGTCTTCACCATGTTATCTCGTGGTTCCCACAGAGGACGAATCTGAGATCTCCTTTGAACCCGGTGACATCATCAGGGACGTGGAAACTGTGGACAAAGCGTGGTGGAGGGGGTGGAGTAAAGATGGCCGTCAAGGCTTGTTCCCTGCCAATTATGTGGAGACTATATAGGCAGGTTGAGACACACTAGTGCGTGCACACACAGACACACACACACAAACACACACACAAACACACACACTCAGGGACACCGTCTCCCCTCATGTTTTTTTTTTCATGTTTCCACTTTAATCCTCCCACTGAAACTTTATACTCTCTATTCTGTAGAAAGCGTAAAGAAAAGTGTGACTCTGTGTTTTGATGCTTTTTGAGAAAAAAACTTAAATATTCTCACAAGTATGCAGAAATTACCCAGCCTCATTTTCTCGGATAAAATAGCGGAGACCTTTTTCCTGGACCAAAATAACTTATTTCCTTTTGAGATACAGCAGGAATGTTGGTGGGAGGGATCAGATCACTGTGACAAATGATCACAAACTTGCTTTTCTTGTACGGAACACAAACAGATTCTTACAGTGTATAGTCGTCTTTTTTTGATCCGCACGTATAACAAGCATTCCATTCTGCTCACCGTTTGCTTTGTGTGTTACTTCGCTAAAAAAAATAATTTACTGCTCTTGACTGGTATATATAATCAACATACATGTATCAGACGTCATTTTATAATCATCTTCCTGTATCTCCTGAGTTATTTTGTTGCACTGTGTTTCTTACTGACAGTCTCACAGCACATTTTAATTACCCGAACCAGAACAGCAGCACAACAAAAAAGACATGAACAAGTAGAAAACAAAGTATTGACACCTGTTTCTTTTTTTTCTGTCACTTTAAGATGGGCTGCATTTTCTTCAGATGATCATGTTCTTCCAACACGTTTTTGTAATTATGTCTCATCTTATTTTTTTTCCCTAGATTATAAGTAATTAAAACATTATTTCAACACACAGATGATTAAGAAAATTCTTCCAGTTTTAATCTTCTGTAATATCTTAACATTCTACAGTGTATATAAGAATGTATAAAAAAAAGTCAAAGATCTTCTCTTTTTCTATACTTGGCTTGAATGTTTGTGTGTTGTATGCTTGTTTGATGGTATGTATGTTATTTGTATTTACTCCAAACTTACAAATAAATAGCATCTACAACTGTAATGGAGTTTGACTTTATGGGCAGCTGTTTCTTGAGTGTCCAGATTCTTTTAACTAATCAGATTTACAATGTCTCTTAAAAATTTGGTCATGCTAACGGACGCTGTCTTGTGCTCGTTTGAAATCTCAGGAAAAAATGTGGTTTTCTTCCTTTTAAGGAAAGTTCAGCATTTGTGAGTAACAACAAATGTTCCTTCAGTCATTATGCTGGAAGTCTGAAAGGTCCTATATGTAACATTTTTGCACAAATTACAAACTACAGTTCCTATTTAAAGGTCAAATCAATTATGTGTCCTGTAAGAATATAATTCAAGTCTATTTTAAGCCAGGGCATGGAAATATAAAAGTGTTTGCCAGTGTGAGGCATGTAACTGTTCCCATACCTGTCCAGGTTGCCAGGATAAAAAAACAGGATTCTACTAGATATGTTTGTGCATATTAAACACTTTATATAGTGATCCACTACTTAACATGATTTTGAATGATTTGAAGTGACACTTAAAGAAATTCTTGCATAGTTTTGAAGAATTTACTGTAATTGGTGCTAAAACATCACATATAGAACCTTTATTATGGTAAATTAGATATTAACTTCTTTTAGATGATGCCCTTGAAAAATAATAGGTATAACGTTCATGGTACACTTAGCCATCGGGTAATGTTGCCACAGACACACAAAAGTTTACTGATAACTTTAACAGTGAGTTGATCACAATCAGAGGATAACTGGTCTAAAAAAAAGAAAACTTTTGATGTTGTCTCGTGGAAGAAAACAGCTGATTTATTCCTGAATGAAAGGAGAACTTCATGAGGTTTTCAGTAATTTTTTTTCAAAAGTAAACTTGATTTCACAACATGTTTGTCTCAGTTTACTTCTATAATGCATAAATTCTGCATTGAAGAAAAAAAAAGTTGTGACTTGTAATCCCTCATTTGCACCTATAGGTGGAGACATTGCCTTTTCCAATTTGTCAAAGAGGACACTACTGAGTTAAAGCTCAAAGAAATGAACAGATTCCTCAGGACAAAAGGCAAAATATTTTGACAAGCAGAGAAGAAGCTCATTGTTACACACATTTTAGAAGCTGGATATCCAGACATTTCCAAAGCTAAAAATTGCTAATGCTGCTACACCTCAAACAGGATTTTCCCCTAGGGTAATAATGATTGATTGAATATGACATTAATGATACTTAACCATACACCTTTACAGTAATATTTATGGGGGGCTAGGTTACGCTCTCGTGGTGCCAGTTCAATAACTGTGTTTGGCAGATGTGCCTCTGTTCTGAAATAAGGAGGTAATGTTTGACATGGGTCTCATCCTGCCTGAACTGATGCCTGTTGACAGACTGACTAAATCTATTCAGGAGACTATTCTGTTGAGGTTATCCCAGAAGGCTAATCATCAGTGATATGTGTGAAAAGGTGATGAGCCTCTTATGAAATACTAATTGGGTTGCAAGGAGAAGACCGTGAAAAGCTCAAATGAGCAAGATTGAGAGATAGAAAAAAAAAGAAGAAGACTTAATTTAAGTTAAACATGCAGAAGAAAAAAAAAAAAAGGAAAAACTTAACATTAATCTTTTAAACACCAAATATAATTTTTACTTTGGTGTGCATGAGAAAGATAAACAACCATAGAGGGAGAGATAAATTGAGAGAGAGAGAGAGAGAGAGAGAGAGAGGGAGAGAAAGGATATCTGTGCTCAAGGAATGTGAAGGCAAATTGGTCGTGACAGTTGCGTCCCCTCTCCTCTCACGTCGCCGTATCCCCGTTCCCATGGTCATCCCCACAACTCTGAGGATCCTTTGTCTCTTCAGATTAAGCAGATTGATAGGGAGACACCGGCTAATGTGCCAGTCAACTTTTCTCTCCCCTTCCCCTTTTTGTCTTAAGGCTGTTTCCTTCCTTCTGTGACCCTCATCAGTAACAAAAACCCTTCGACTAGGGTGCTAAACTAACCGAGAGGACCCCTCACCACCCACCCCCACCCCCCGTCCCTCCTTCTGGCTTTCACTTTATCTCTTATTTAACTGACAGACCCTCTCTCTTTCTGACCGGTGGAGGACTGACAAGTGTGGGATTGCCGAGGTGAAGTGGCGGTAGGGAAGTGCCACTCATTGTAGCGTTATCAGCACAAAGGCCAACGACAGACACCTAATCTGACCTGGCTGCCGATGGCTCGTGGCTTACTGGCTGCGTTTCTGCTTGGAAGCAGATTCTGCCAAACCCTGAGATACATGGAGGGGGAAGGAGAAGCACAGACATGCACCAGTGTATGCACATGAAACACACATATATGTACACGCAACCGCAAAAACCCCATAATTCAAAGCCCCTATTTGGGAGGCAACCTCCCTCTCCTTGCCACTCCTTAAACCCCTGCCTGTCATCATCTAACTAATAGTTTGCTGCAACTTTTTTCTGATTAATTATGTGTTTGGGAGAGGCGTCAGTTAACGGGAGGTGAAAATCTCACCACAGCAGTCTCATAACTCTGTGTTCAGCCTCTCTTCTTTGCTGTATTGTAGCTGCAGGAACCATGAGCAAGTGTGAGCAAATGGGACTCGTTTCCTTTTTGGCTCATTGTTCTGCAGAAGAAAATATGAAAGGCCAGGGTCGTCCCATCTGTCCTCAAGGCTTCAGGTTACCATACCAGTATGTGTGCCAGAGGACTGCCCGGTTGGATCTTCCCCACTCCAAAGTGCTATGAAACTTACAGTACCCACAGTTCCTCGGCTATCGTGAAGGTTTGGCAGCGCTCAGGATCGCAGTGTTATTCTTAAAATACTTAAGAAGCAACTGTTTTCTGTTCCCCTGCTGAAATAAAGATTGGTGTTTGCAAGCACCTCTCTGCGAGACCACTGACTGTGAAAATGGGTCTCATTTTCTTTTTGGCTCTTTGTTCTGCTGGGGCAACAGCTACTACAGGCAACATTTCATCCATTGGATCAAACATTACCCATTGGCAATAGAAACTCCATTGCAACCCTCGTTGTTGTATCAAAAATGTGAATCTACACTGATGCTCTCTGCCTGCAAGATGATCTCAAAGCTACAACTGTTATCTGGGAAGAATTTCTCTAAACTATTATGCTTCCTCAACATAAATCAGCTTTAGCTGGGTGATAATTCCATCTGGTGTAAGTCTTGATTAAACCTTTGCTTTTAGACGTCTCTCTTGTTCTTGACATTGTCATTTTCTGTTTTCCCTTTAAAGATAATCTTCAAACCGCTGAAGAAGATAACGCCTCGGAAGCTCCTGATGGCTCCAGCCAAGATTTTACTGTCAGCATAGAAACCGGCCCATTAACTTCTGAAGCCCTCTTTGGCAAAGCTCCCTTTCCCCTCCATTGCCATCAAAAAGCTATTTCTCTCGGCCAGTCCCACACAACCCTAACAATGAACAGAGGATTAGAACATCTCTCTGTCTTGAAGCAAAAAAAGTAAAATGGATTTAAAATTTAAAAAAAAAAAATCTCTTTTTACCAGTCGTTGGTGAAGACTTGCTGGCAGCATTTCCTTTCCGGGATTTTTCCTGACATGATTCCCAAGAGGCGGTTTTTGCTTTTACGATACAATTCCTGTGCTTGCAATCAGCCAACATGTGGCATTGTGATCCAATCACAGATTTCCCTCCCTCCCCTTCAGTTCGTAAATGGTTAAGTCTCTCAGTCTATTGTGAAGGAATCTTCAAAGTGGTTGGAAACCACAGGGGAACATTGGTAGTTGTTAATTAATGCAACAAACTCTGTGTAAATCCTTTATTTTCCTGATTCGGAAGATGAAAAAAAAAAAATCTCATGCTTTGAATTTAGCAACAGGCGCGTCCAAATCTGTTACCTCATCTTCAAACCGTTATCCTGGACAATGAAATGCTGTTGTTCCTCTGAAAACCATAAGTGATTTTTATTAACTCTGCTGTGGTTCCAAAAGAAATCTCTCTCTCTCTCTCTCTGGTTGAGGTTTATTGGATTTTTGTTCATACCAATCATTTATGTTTCCATTCACTAAATCGACGTAAAACGTGTTTTGCAAAAATGATCTTTTCTGGTTTTTATGACTGTCATTGAATTTGAAAGAAATGGGAAACATGACAGCAGCTGTGGTAACCGCTGAAAGACAACTAAAGCGAAATTGGCCAAGATAAATGACGGATAATAAGGTTTAATCTCAAGATTCTCCAAATTGCTTTCAATCTAGTAAATGACTTTAAACGTTGTGGACTGCTTGTTATTACACATGTTGTCATATTTCCTAATAAACTGCAACAGTAAAAAATGATAGGAATAATAGAGAAATATCATCAAAGTATATTATGACTTTACACTGAAGTCTAAATAGTTTTCAGAAGTCACCAGTCAACCTGTGAACACACTGTAAGCAAGGTCCTGGTGCTCATAATGGGGTTAGCTGTCCCTTACACTAAACACTAGCAAGGGTGAGAGCTCCTGTCCTCCTTGTGACTCTCACACACTACACATACACATACACACACACTCTGGGTTTCACACACACTGCCTGTAGCGCCACAATCACTGCCAGATGCTGTGACTTTCTCTCAGACAATTCATTTCACAAGTACCTCTGAAGGAGCGATGCCGATGGTGGCATTGGAGGGAGACAAATGTACATAAGTGTGTGTGTGCGTGTGTGTGTATGTGTGTGTGTGTTGGTGAGTGATGGGGATTTGCCGGTGGCAGTGTGTGAAAAGGACACATATGAGATCAGATAGAGTTGAGACTAATTCACAGCCTGGCCTGAGGGGCTTTAAGCAGGATAAAGTGAGACATCTTTTCTCACACAATTTAGGCTAAGCCCATGGGGACACATTGTTTATTTTTTTTGGCTGAAATTCATGATTTTAGGCTATAAGTGTGACAAGATGAAAAAAAAACCACAACATCATCATAACAATAACAAAAAAAAGGTGAAAAAGTGTTTGTTTTAATGCAAACAAATGTTGTGCTAACCTAATTCTCATTCTTACATGTTGCAAAAAGATAACCTCGACTCAAAACTTGGTATCTCATGCTGCTGTTCCAACGATTGTGATGTAAACTGTGCAGATTCAAAGTGGATGAGACACCCAGCGCCAGCCCTTGGCAGCCCAGGCATGGTGCCCGCCTCAGGGGAGGGGGATGATGGAGAGCAAACAGCTAATAATTAATACCATGATTACACAGGCTGCAACAACACAGGGAGACAAACCTTAACACACCCAGGCAGGGACCTGACCAAGACTGATAGCACAGAGGCATGCAAGCACACACACAGATGCACAAATATACAGACAGGCATGCGTGCACTGTACCTGTCACACACACTCACATACACACACACAAGCACACACATGCTAACAGCAAGCAGAGGCAGCACTCAGACAATTAATACCACAACTTCTAACATCTCTTTGTTCGCACAAAGATCAATTAGAAAATGTGAAAGCCACACTGGAGCATTAGAGGAATAAAAAACTGTAATTTTATTGTTCTGTTTAGATTTTACAAGGCCCATGCTGCATGGAAATTAAAGCCTATCTTCTGTTCTATTATATCCTGCTTTGCTCAGATGAAGCACTGCTGTTTGCTGTTTCACTGTAAACAGAGCCGCAGTCCTCCTGTGTCAGTTTGGCTGCTGTGAGACATTTAAAGTAAATAAATCCAGCTTGCTAACCAACCACTAAACCCTACCTGCCATGTGTAGAGCTGATACTATAATTCAAAGACCATAAAAATGTGTTTAGGCTGTAACAATACTGCCTGGACCCCCCTGCGCGTGTGTGGATAAAACCTCCCATCCTATGCAGCCATTACTTAAGCCACACAGTACACACACACATAAAAACATCACGGTCACCCTCATTAGCAGCCGGGATGGATGGAGTTGCTTTGATTTGTATGTGCACGCTCAAAGTCTGCGATGGCTTCCATATGGGCACCCTTTCATTTTTTAATATAACCAGCATCACGTTACTCCGAGATGAGGTGATCCCAATTTCTCCAAAACCTCAAGTATTTTTCTAAATGTGCTCGACATATCCAGGATTTCCTACCATTTGAAGGGATGCAGGGGTGGTGTGTGTTTTCACTACTAGTGCGGCTTGCCGAACTCCCTCGTAATGGTGTATATGCGAGTCAAATCCAGCGGGGGGGCAGAAACTCAGGTTGTGTGCAGGACTGTGTATGTGTGAATAAGTGTGTGTGTTTGAGTCAAAAAAGATGCCAACCGTGGAGGGGCTGTGCAGGACCCAAGGCCCACAGCCCTTGGCCACCACTTCCTCCCCCTCCGTGCCACATTGACTCTGTTTCCATTACCACAGTGGAAGGAACAACAAAGGGCTGATGTGTGGATGTGTGGTCTTCTAGCACAGCAGAGGCCCTGGACGGCTCCGGACAGATTGACTAAGCTAGTGAGACCTGGACAGCTTTATGTGTGTGTTTGTGTTCTCACTGAATGTACTCTACCTGATGACAGCTTGTCAGGCACAGGAGAGAGTAGAGGATTACTGCGGTAATCTTATGAGGTTTTTGCCCCAATCTAATTTTAACACCTCAGTCTGCTCAGATCAGATAATAACCAAGCTTAAGTTCTCAGTACTGACCCATCTATTGTTTTATTTTTCTTTGATTTTGCTTAGATACAGGTCCAAATCCACTTGCTCATAACATATGCATATGTTTTAAATTCCAGTTTTTAAAACATGTTTCTTTTAAAAACTGGAATTTGAAATCTTGCCACTTAACTATGATATAATTTACTTAAAGATGGATGAATTGAAAATATTTAGTGTGAATTCATCATCTCTTGTATTTGTTGTATTATGCTTTGTTCATTCCTTTGGCAAACCCATTAATTTGGAATCCTTAAGGAATAAACAAATGACAGAAAATAAGACGTAGCTCTCCGTACATGCGCTCTAAAAAAGCTAAATCATAGTTGAAACTGATGAAATTAAATTAGATGAAAAACCTGGCTGTGATATTAATGACAAAAAATAGCTTATGATACAGAAAAGAGTTTCTCATCTCTTTGTTTCTTTGTTTGAGGAGATGATGACACATTTGATCCTGTCTCGCAGTGTCACATGTCAACCTCCTCATGCCCTGTCACTCTGACAGCTCACAGCCCGCGAGGCAAAGGATCATGGGTGCTGTGTCAGACACAGCGGGGAGGTCGGAGGAAGGCAAGCAAAATGCACAATGTGTGTTTTCCATGTGCATGTGCGCATATGTGTCTGCGTGTGACTGCAATGTGTGCCTCCGTGTGTGTGCATGTGTGCCAGTCTGAAGGGATGGATGCATGCCAAAGGCGAGAGCAACACCATGTCAGAGTGGTAGCAGACGATGCCCATTTCAGATACACTAATTCAAACAGTCAGCTCAGCCATGAAACCATTTCCTCCCATGATTCCTCCACTCCCTTTCTCTCTGCTTCATGTGCTTTGGCAGGGCATTGTAATGTGTAGCAACAGTCGTACCTTAGTCTGAGAGAGAATTTTATTTTTATTTTCATTCTATTTTAAGACTATCAGATTGAAGCTGCATTCAACAAAGACCACATGGAGCATCAGAGTTTTCATCTTTGTTAAAACAAGTGAAAATGTTTAAAGAAGACAGAGCTACTGGCTTCAATACTTACACAAATATGGAGCCTATACTGTATATAGAGCCTCAACTCTAAAAAAGTATGGACACTTTAAAAACATAAATGTAACAGAATTGGGTAATTTGCAATTTTTAAAAAAAATAAAGGCCAAGATGAAAGATTTTTTCCTGTTTTACCTCGTTAACCTCATTGACTTTTATAAATATATGCTTCAACTGAGTTGAATATCAGCAAAACGTTTCAAAAAAGCAATAAAATATTTGTTCAGTTGCAGAATGATGAAAAAAACCTACTTGGAACACTCTACAGGTAAATAGGTTTATTAATGGTGATAATGTCATGATTGGGTATAAAAAGGTGCATCCTCAAAGGGCTTCATCTATCACAAGTAAGGGTGGGTTGAGGTTCACCACTCTGTAAAACATATGTTATATTACTATGTGGACTTTATAAAATTTTGTCAATAAACACAGTTATTTTGTGAATAATTACAGTCTGTTTAACTAACAATTGACACTGTGCTAAAAAGTATTTGATATTCAAAATATGGCAGAAACAGGACAAAGGCTTCTTCTAAACTGTGTACATCTGCTTGTGCATGAATGTTTGGTGACCCATATCAAATAATTTGTTGCATAACAGTAACAATATTTTGTCAGTCAACAAGTACTGTGACCCAGTGTCCTCAGAAATGTAGTCAACATGAGTGATTTTTGAAGTTTTGATGTCAATTAATTTTAGCGCAGCGTTTTGGGGCCTGCTATATCTCTGTCTCTGAAGCTCCCCAGGCTTATCAGTGATGTGCGGGCCCCCTCAGTGGATAACCTATCAAAGCTACTGGTCATGACACTCTGAAGTTGATAGGGTGAGTGTGGGGGCATTGAATTTCTTGGCAGCATTTGTATACGTACCCTGCAGAAGGCTTTTCCCTTACATCAAAGAGGGTTCTCTGTAGATAGTATTTTTCACATAATAACTGATGGATGGATTTATCAAACTGTCTGCAAGGCATAAAGATACATCCATCAGACGTACTGTATAAACATTACAGTAAGTTTGAAAAACATATTATTGTTTCTTCTGTATTTTTCCTTCAGGTATGTTTCACTTTCTATATGAGTAACTTTTACCTGCAAATATACTAAACTTAGTAGCCTATTAAATCTTAAAAGTGCTAAATTTAGTTTCTTATTCTATCATTTGGTGAAATAAAAAACTTGTAATATATTGTCAGAATTTACATTTAAATTTTATCTACAGATTGTGGAGAAGTAGCAGTTTTGAAACTGTTAAAGCAGTTTATTTTCTAAGATCTTTACTGAAGTTAGCATGATAACCAGCTAGCAGCTTTCCGTCTCAAACTTAATTGCTTTGTTAACTCATCCTAAAATACACTTCATTCATACTCAACAGAAGCAAATCAAAAGATAGTTTCAAAAAATAATAGCAGCTGAACAGATAACTAAGTTAACATGCTAATTAGAGCTATAAGCTACAGTGAAAACAGCTACAGCAAAGAGTCTCAACAGCAGTTAGCAGTTTTTCTGATGATATGCTGCCTCCTAACATAATAAAAAAAACAAAAAACACATCTCTCCCCTTTTGGGTGGTTTTGCCATTAAATCAGACATTGTTTATTCATAGTATTTGCAAGCTGCTGTTCAACCTGAGTCCAACATCCCAACCCTTACACATACAGGTCATTTTACCATGACCATAATTAAAAACATATTTCTTTCGGTTTCTTCACAAACAGACACGCACAAGACTCAGTTACTGAGGTTTCCAACTTGGGCGCTAAGTTAACTCTAATATGTTGAAAAGTATCTTCCCTCATTGACCTGGTGATGCCTTATTCACTGCATCAGTGACAAACGTCTGTCTACAAATGGGAAGATTTGGGACATTAAAATGAAATGCTAAACAGCAACATGTTAGCATGAATCAGACAAAACGTCATTGCCATGGTAGCAACAGTATTGAATAAATGACCTGGACTAAAGTGTAATTGCCCGTACAAGCCTGGAACATTGCATGATTACAAGATCTGTCCAACAAAGACCATTCTGTAGTTTAAACCAGAGAGCAATCATATTACATGCAGAGCTAGTATGGAAATTGTGATGGCCTCATGCAAAGATATGAATAGTAGGCCCATAATAGTTGTGGCTTTGCCTGAATGATCCCTTTTGAACAGTTGGTTATGGCATTGCCTTCAAATCGCTTTAGCTGTCTGCCACTGTCAGACAAAAAGAGAACCTCCTACTTCCAGTGTTTTGGTCAAGATATAATGCGTTTCACAGGTGTAGGAGTCTTGGGGTAATTGGTAACGGGCAGCGGCAACTGGGGCCCCTGTGTGCCACCTGGAGAATCACACTTCCCCAGCCAACTACCACCCATTTACTCCCCCAACAACACCCCCACCCACACACACACACATACACACACATACACCAACACAGACATGCACACACAGTAGTCACAGGAGGATGTTCCTTGAAAGCAGAAAGAGAGAAAACTGGCTCTCAGTGGATGTATAAATAGTCCTCACAGTGCACAACATGTTCTGTTTGGATGTAATTATGGTGCAGGAAGAGCCTGGTTTAGTGCTTTTGGGCAGCCATTGTGGGGTCTTTAACAAGGGATTTGGTAAGGAAAACGGTTGCACCTGGCTGTGCTTGGTATGTTTGGGTTGGAATATGAAGGAATAAGAGAGAAAAGACGGAGATGTAAAGAGGTAAAGAGAGAGACAGACATAAAGCAAGAGAGGGTGAGTGACTGAGACACTCTCCAACACACACACACACACATATACAGTCTCAAACACACGCATACACACTCTTGCTGTTGCAGAAACACCTGGACCTGATGAGTTAAACCTGCTGTAAAGTGAAAAAAACAAAGAGGATAGAGCGCTTTAACGTGAGCTGGGCCGTGAAGCACAGACTTTAGATCCCATTCAAACGCATCGTTTTGATCCATGCCAATTCGTATCACTCGCCAACATGTTGGATTGATTATATTTATATACAAATCATATGAGAATGATCAACCCTTCAACCAAAAGTTGCGGAGACAGTCATTTCATTGGCAGACTTTTCCTCTTTTTCAGACAGGCAAATAGAGGATAAAATGAGGTAATGCTCAGTGTGCTGAGAAGAAGAGAAAAAAAGAGCAGAAATAATGTGCAAAACTTTGTTCAGGTATCCATAGTGACAGTGAGTGACTGAGTGCAATATCATTTTAATGTGACCTAGAGTTGCACTGTCTTACAGAGTATGATCATAGTTCATGAAACCAGATTGAGGCAGGATCACAAGCAGAAGTGTGTGTGCACACAAGGGGGAGCACTTATCCTTTCCCTGCGCTGCCGAGGCCGCACAGCCTGTCGTCACTTTAGAGCGAAGCAATCTTTTCCAGTCCATTGTTCCCTCTTATAAACCATGAAGTCCTGAATGTGTGTGCCTGAGTGTGTGTGTGTGTGTGTGTGTGTGTGTGTGTGTGTGAAAATATACTGAACACAACCTATCATTCCTAATCAACCTACCCACCCACACACACACACTCACACACACTGTGTAAATATGGAATATTAGGAAAAAAAAGGAACATTATACCTTCACAAAAAGAAACTTTTTCCCCCAAAATTCATTGCTCAAGCTGAACAGTAAAATAAATAAATAAATAAACACACAAAAAACTAACACAACTTTAACACTGAGGTGAACGCCGTAACCTTTTCGGGACATGTAAGGCAACTGTAGTAATTCCAAAACACAATGGAGCTCAACACGCTCCCTCTTAACACTTGTTCAGGCCTGTGGCACTGAATGATTTGAATTCTTACTCTGGTGAGTTTCCCCCCTCTGTGAATTAATTAGTCTTTGCCAAAGCGGGCCACATTTGTCATTCGAATTTATGCTAATGAGTGCCGAGATCTCGTGGAAGAGCTGATAGGCCGGAGCAGCTGCTCTGTCCTTGCGGGGCCTAACTGTCTCCCCCTTTTTAACTGCTCCATCTCCCTGTCTACTCCTCTGTCTGGCTCCTCATTCCATTTCTCTCTTTCAGGTTTTGTCTGCCTCTCTGCTCCCCCACCTCCACCTCCTCCTCCTCCTCCTCCTCATCTTCACCCCCTATTCTCTTTTCCTTCCTTCCTCTCTCTCTCTCTCTCTCTCCTGCTTGTCTCTCCTCCTGTGGCCTTATCATCCCACCTTCTCCTTTTCTTCAACCTCCCGCTGGTCCTGGGCTCCATGACCTGTCAGTGGAGAGGAGACTGCCCGTGTCCCAGGCTGATAAGGCAGCTAATTATCCAACACTTCACACACCAGGGGAAGTGGATCGGCAAACAGACAGCCACACACACATACAGAGCTGTATGAGCTGCAAAAACACTGTCAGACATATGCATACACCACTAGGATACAACTCAACACGAGTCATGCCACAAGATAGACAGACAGATAGATAGCATCGCACATTTTACACACTGACACATTCAGAAAATAAGAATAAAAACAAAACAGTGAAATGTGACATTTTTAAGGTCTTAAAAATAACAAAAAAGGTGGACAAAAGCAGAGTTAAAACTAAAATATTCTGCTAATAAATAGCCAAAACCCCCCTCCTCTCCATTCTTGCATTATACTGTTGTAACTGAAAGCTGGTTGAAAAGTCAGTGGCATATCTTGGCAGCAATTTTAGGAGCTGAGCACTCCAATCCAGCCTCCCAGGCTCCCCATTTGATGGAGTAGAAATAAGCACTTTGGTGCTCTTTTTGCAGTGTTCAAATGCACCATTGGTGGAGGGAGAGGTCCATATTCTGTAATGCTCTATTTTGAAGTTTGCTTCAAGTAGTGGCCAAGTGGTTGAGACAGTATGTTAGAGGACAATCCAGCCAGGCAATATTATGCAGTTTCTTTTTTTGTCCTTCTACGTAGCAAATAAAACACTGTTTTCTGTCCCGATCTTTTACTATGGTGGTTTTTGGTTGGCGGGTTACATTATGGAACACAGCATAGCATAGGAATGAGACTTTGACAATGTCTTGATCCAGTGTGATCAATTATATTAAGTCTTGTCTGTGTAAGCAGTATTTTTGGTCTAATAATAACCCTTTTCAATGATGGTGTGGTTTTAAAAGCTTCTTTTTTCGAAACCATAGTGACCGACGAAGGACGATAAAAAGTTTAACACAGTATAAATGTTCATCATTAGATAAGATACCTTTTCCTTCGCTGAGGAACTCAAGTCAAACTATCACATCCACCAAAATTCATTTACTGTTGAGCTTCTAATTGGCTTAGCATGGAATGCTGAGCAGACACCATATTTATACTTTTTATACTTAATCAAATTACATTGGGAACTTTATGTGTTTATCACATCGTTCCCAACACCCTAGAGTGTCTTCAGTAATTTGGCTCAGATATATTCCACCTACTCAAAGAGGAGAGTGAGGACTAATGTCATTTCGAGGGGATTATTGTGATCTTTCAACACATCTTTGGGGGGTTGAGCATGTTGTTAAAGAGAGGAAGGGAAGAGCAAGAAAAGTGATAAAAACCCTCATCATAGAGCCTCTGTTTTAACTTTTACATTTTCTCTCCTCCGATCTCTCTCATTTTCTCCCTCACAGCACCAAAAGCCATATTATGTGCTTGTCAAGATGGATAAACCCCTCAGCCAAACGTTCAGATGAAAACAAATAAGTAGGAGACGTTCATGTAATCGCTTCTGCCAGAGAAAGGCTTTAAGAAGAACATAAACACTTTCTGGAAATGTGCCTCGCATGTACTAATTCCCTCACGCTTTTGTTTGAGTCTCATTCAACTTCAGGACCATTTCATACTGCGCCATGATGAGATGTCACCATCGGAGACACGCTTAAAACTACTTTGCAACACGGTTAGCAGCGCTGAACAAAAATATGAGATCATATTACCTTGCTGCTTGTAAAACTGTCATGATTATATTCTGGGGAATTAAGAAAAGAATTCTTTAATTAACCTGGCTACGATTACGGATGTGTAGACGAAGGGAAAAAAAAAAAATTGGGGGGCTGCCACTACTTTTTAAAATGATCAAACTCAGAGTGCCTCATTATCAGGTCACGGATGCTCTTTGTTTGTAGTGGTGTGTTTTTCTATTGGATGGCTGCAGCCTTTCACATGAGAAAAGTCCCCCAACTGTCACTGCACTCCCACAATCTTTCCAGCCAGCCCCTCTAGTAAAGTTCCCATGGTGGTCTTTGGACAGCTCACAGACGAGCGCTCCAACTGCCTCAGTCAGACTCGGAGTTTGCTTAGGATTCGATTATTGAGAGTAGAATTATTGACCCACTGTAAGTAAACTATAGTATTTAAGGAAAATGTCACAACACTTTCTCTCCTCTCTGTGGTTATTTTTACTCCATCTGTGCTCTTTTCTGGGTTTTTTTCAAATAGAAACTCCCACTCAGTTGTTTGTAAGAAAGTGGTGACGTATGTAACTAGTGCTGATGCCCCCCCGCCCGCCTCTCCTCCTTTAACCTGTGAGTTTTAATGTAGTAACATCATCATCCAGAAACCCGTGTCAGGTCACGTGGGAAAATGTTTTCACAAGGGCTTGAAATAAAAAAAGTATTTTAGTGGTAAAACATATTTACTTTGAACAAAACATGATTATTTAGTGCTGAATAAAAAAAAAAAGAGCAACTAGAGTGATAAAACCTTGAAACAAAATGGAAACACCAATTAAGCATTGATTATAAATAGCACTTTGGTCAAGTGTGTGCGAGCATATTTGTCTCAATAAGAAAAAAAGCTGTTTGTTTTTGAAAAAATATCAGATCTGCATGACAATCCAAAGGCTTGATACCTTATCTAAGGTTGCACACTTCTCTCTTTTGTCCTTTTTGCCCCGTGTATGATGCAAAGATTGCCTTGTGTGGCAAAGGTAATACAGAAATAGCATGTAGTGAGAGATAGAAAAGGAAGAGGGAGAGAAAGAGAGAGTGTGTGTGAGAGAGAAGATGGCTTGGTGAGATGAGAAAAAAAACATGGTGACCAAAAAGATGCTGAAAAGTTTAAGAGAAAAAGCTCTCCTCTTGTTAAATATTAAAGTGATAGGACATGCAACTTTCCTAACAACTTCCCTGAGTTCCTTAAACTCACTTGCTCTGGATCTCGAGTCAATTTCTCCTCTGAATCCCAGCCTGAAACTAAAAGGTCTGCATCTTTGCCTTGCCTCAGCGGCCACAACTAAAGCTTTAAAGCAATGTCTGTTTCAGCTAAATGTCACATCTATATCAACAAATCAAGTAAACCTCACATGACTTTTAACGCTAAATCTACAATCGTGTTCTGTTTATACAGTGAAATGGAGCAGCTCGGGAATCGATTTCTCCGCAGCAGTCACAGGTCTAAAAAGAAAAATAAGTCTGTGTGATGTGGTCAGACTTTTTTTTCAGAGAACCTTAAAGCCTTACGATGGGTAGATCCCAAAAAACTAACACTCAGCTTTCTAAAAGGGAGCATTGAGAAGTCTATGCTTTGCATTAGCCTGATTTCAAAGTGATGTAATACACACAGAGCGCAAATAGCAACTGGATGAAGGGCTGTGGCCATGACCTCTGTGTCTAGGGAACTAATTTTCATAGTAACTAAAAACCAACGAAATGTCTTCCCTGGAATGAGCCAAGCCAGAGCTCGGACCATCCCATGAAAGGGATAGTGATACGTAAATATGCTGAACAGGAAATGATACTGGAAATGTAAAATGAAACTGCAGTAACGTGCACTGATGACCTCTTTAATTTCCTCCAAAACCACATTTCATCTGTCACTTATTAATGTTTTGTGAATATTCTGGAGGACACATTAATTGAGAAAAAAGAAATTATTTACAATTTTTTTTCTTCTTTTTGAATCAATGCTTTATTATAACCCCGGTAAAAAAAGCTTGTCTTTAAGCATTAATTTGGTGGTGTAGAGTTTCCGTATTTAACCTACTGAATCTCACATTACCTCTGGTTATTAAGATAAAATACTCTGCTTTTCCAACAAAATGAATTATCACGTGCTGGAAGCTCAGCACACTGTGAACATTTTCTATGATTTAATTCAGTTCAATTACTCCTCACTCAAACGGCCAGAAGAATTGAGCTGTGGACGGTCATGTAAGCCTGGTTTTAGGCCTGTGGCGTGTTAACTAAAAAGCAGACAGAGCATGTCAAGCCTGTGGGCCAGCTGGCAGGGCTCTAGTGTTTGTGTTGTGCTAGTTGGGATGTCAGGGCTACAGTGAGCTGAAGGGGGCTGGAGGGGCTACAGGAGGACCAGGCCTCCTCCAGACTTGGCTGCTCTGACTAAATGGACCAGATCAATCACATTGGACGGCCCTGTGACAGTGAGTTAAGGTTCTGCGGCACGGCACAGCGTTTTTGGACACAGCGGCCCTCAGCGAGGCTAGCTGGTTGGCTGGCAGATGCACGAAACCGTTCCTCTCGCTTTCCTTGGGCTCACCAAGCAGATGGCGGTGGCAAGGACGGAGGCGACAAGCCTGCCGTCAATCCCAAGCCCCCATCCATCCAGAGACAAGTGATGAGAGAGATTAGGGTGTGGGAGATGTGGAGAAGGATGGAGTGGATGGTGTGGATGGTGCAGGGTGGACTTGTGTCAGCCAGGTCTGGGCTGGATCACACACAGCTGGGCAGGGCTGGCTTGGCCTGAGGCTGGATCTATGAGGCGTGGTGCTGGATAGTGGTTTGGGGATACTGTGGCAATGGAGGTCCCAGACAGTGGTGCAGTTTGGTAACATGTCTGAGGTCTGCCTGGCACCGTTTCTGTCGGAATGAGTGTGTGTGTGTGTTTTTGTGTGTCTGTGTGCGTGTGTGTGTATGTGTGTGTCCCCAGAGGTAGTTTCAGCTCTGTGTTTGGTGGCATCCAGAGATGAGGCAGGGCTAGCCTCATGCTAAGACACTCAAGAGGCAGAGTTAGATGAAAATATGACCTACATTGCCATAAGGGAGGGAGGATGCTTAGCTTTCACAATATACACAGAAGCAATGTGAGTACTTTGTGTGTACAGTAACTATACAGTGTGTACAGTTTGACCTCAAAGACGTTCTTTAATGAATTCCAGAGTAACAAACATTTTTTTCTATTGACTAGATTATATAAAGGTCTTTTTTTGTGCAGTTGTTCAGCCATATTTCAAGGTTGACAATATTATTTCAATCAGCTTCGTCTCATTCATTCTCAAACTAGTGACAGATACAAGTTAAAGAGTATGACCTGATTTTCAATAAGTGTCTGGAAGAAAAAATGTAGCCTCATCTTTACACTCTGAGTAAAACTTCATAGAAGAATGCAGATGTACCACATGGTGTATGGTACACCACATGGTATGCACCCTTGTAAAGCTCGCAAGGTTCATGTAAAATGCTACAGGCATTTTATTCTTAATCCAGATTTGATCTGATTCTTGTTTTTTATGTTACAAAAACTGCATGTGTGTGTGTGTGTGTGTTGGGGGGGGTATGGCTTGTCACACGGCTTTGTTTACTTGCTGACAATGAATCCTCCCACTTATTTCTATGCAAGTGGCAAGACTGTTTTTTTTTTTTTTTTTTTTTCTGAGAAGCAACATTTTAAAGCTTCAAAATCTGGAATAGTTACAATGCAAGAGCCTTCGCTTAATTCATTGATTTTACTATAGTGATGTTGTCTAAATTGATTTTAATTATTATTCATTCCATGTGTATCATGAGAATCTAATCCGGTTATTGAGCCTCCATCATTCTTTTCAATGTGCACTACATCTGTTCAAAATCATTAAATGGACTGAGATGAATGCTGTTGCAAAATGATTTTAAACCATGCACGGCAGCTATAATACTGGTAATAGTTATGGCCCTGCATCATGAAAATAGAAATTGGCATCTAGGATATATTTGCGCGTTAATGACAGATATAGTCAGAACATTAGTGGAAACAATGTAAAAAAACAACACATTAGCACTCACACTAACTGGCCTTTAAAAATAAGTTGAAAGAACTCTGATAAACTCCTTCAGAACTAAGTTTTTGATTGTTTTTACACTTTTTCTGCATCACTATCAAATGGGACCCTATGGAAAAGTATTTAACTCATTCCAACCAATAACTTTGGATGATAACCAGCGCAAACCAAAGGGTTCTAAGACACATTACAAATATTTATCAGAACCGGCGCAGCCGCCTGTGTCTCGCCATGCTCTGGACACTGTAACTAATTGGAGATCCTTTTTTGTTATCGCTCGTCTCTCGGTGGTTGAAATGTAAACAGGGTGTTATGAAAGTGCCCTTATGGCGTGGAGGGAAGCGAGCGAGGCCACTCTGGCACTTACACGGCATGCCTTATAAATAAGTAATGGTACTGGACGTGTAGCGGTTAGTCATAGAGGAGGAAGGTCTGCGCATCAACCCCACCTCTGTTTGCCTTGTACATATTTCATAAGATGCTGGGGTGGAGGGAAGTGGGAGGTTGTGGGGCATATGGGAGGGTGGTTGAAATAAAAGGCAGCTCAAACAGGCTCCTCTCTGTTCACTGTCATGGGTCTGTTACTATTAATAATACCAAGTGTCCTCTCTCTCTCTACTGATACAAGTTCATGGTGTTTTTCTTCTCCCTGCCTTCCTGTATTTGACAACAAAATAGAGCCAGCTGCCGTTGTGCCAACTGTAACTCAGGGAGAACACTGTACAGGTTGCACAGTGTTAGTTTTAACAATTAAGACAAAGTTTCCTTTACAGACTCCAGATGACCATTTCCTCAATGACTCTGATCAACTCTGGCGTGGAAAAGTACACTCACGTTTTAATGAATCATAGTGAGAAATGAAGCAGTTTAAATATGTTGCAAGTTATCTGCTTTTTTTTTGAGTAAGTGTCACTAAGTGTGTTCACTCTGGTCTTGTATCATTAGTTTATAAAAATGAGTTTCAAACCAATTTTACTTGGTTAGTGAGCCTTGGTTACAGTGTATTGATTAGAGAGTGTGTGGGCCAGTTGATCTTTCAACCTCTCGATCGCAATCACGTTGTCTATTAAATGGAGCTGCGGATGAATCAGCCTAAAAGGCGTTAATGATTCTCAACCAATCAATGACCTTCATGTCTTCATGCTAGCATAATGGAGGTCATGTTATCTGAATGGATCAGGATCTTGTTTACTTTGCATTCACTGCTCAAAACACACATTGAATTATTAATTTGAAGGAAGAAAAAATCCCTCAGAACAATATGATCCAAATAATGATGAACCAAAATACTTATGCTTAAAGGCAGGGCCATTAAGTAATGTGCAAGACTGTAACAGCAAAATAAAATCGACAAACTCCATGCATAGATGTTGAATTTCTATCCTTATATTAAAAAGAAAGAAAAGACTACGCTCACTTTATTTTATCTCAAACTCCAGTGTTTTAATAGTGCACCTACTCCAATGATGAATGGCCATGCTACCAGTCAATCCAAGACAAAAACATACTATCACACAAACCCTGAGGTTGAATAACGTTTAGGATAGATGATAGCAGTGTGAGAAGAGCGAAGCAGAGAGAGCAAGAATATGGCAAATATCTAAAAACCTTGTCTGAGTGAAAAAGCTCATGTAGGCCATGGCTTCAAAATTACAGGCCACATTTATATGAGCGTGAACCAAAATCTCCTCTTTCCGTCCCTCTTCCCATGTCCTCTGAGAGGACGTACAAGTCTTTAACCTCTAGTTTCCAATCTGCCATTTCTCTGTTGATTATGGCAAATTCAACAATACACATTTAGTTTTTTTTTTTATTTTGCTAGGGGACTGAGTGTTTGTGCATTACACAAAGAAAGAGCACACAATAGCACACAAACAGTGAAGATTACCTAACCTGTTGCCAGGTTACTGCTAGCCTGCGAGCGCTACGTCTCAAGGTGTACCACAGACTGAACAGATAGCTAGCTGCCCCTCAACAGCACATCTCTAAATATAAAGTCTTCAGCCCTTGTTTGTTTGCAGTTCTCTCCCTCCTTTTTGCAGGAGGTTAATGGGAGTCGATGGTCGCGCGCTGTTGCCAAGGGCAAGTAAACCTCAGGCCACCAAACATCTGACTGTCCTTTGTGTGTTCGTGTGTTTGGGTATGTGTCATTGACCAGTATATGGCCAATGTGGGATTTAAACCTACTTTGAGAACAAAAAAGCCCATTTAGCCAAATACTAGAGACGGACACTGACCAGGCTGCAAGCAGCTTCACGAATTAGAATTACACGGATGCTACACAAACCTGTGATTATTCCTGTCTTTTTATGTTCTCAAAGGTTCTTGGGTCACCTGAGGACAGTCAGTTTGAGCACATATGTACCTAGCTGCCTCAACAGCTTATAATTTATTTTATATGT
Organism: Acanthurus leucopareius; assembly: GCA_029814765.1. NCBI lineage: Eukaryota > Metazoa > Chordata > Actinopteri > Acanthuriformes > Acanthuridae > Acanthurus > Acanthurus leucopareius. The sequence continues at coordinate 12,954,505 of JAQMCX010000048.1, read as the reverse complement.
GCAATATTTAACTACACTAGAACATATACAGAACACACAGAGTGCATCAGAGCTGTGAGGACATAATGTCACCAGAAGTGTTGTTTTAACTATAAGTAAAGTGTTGCGAAACTTAATGTAAGCTAGTGCTGCACTGTACCTAGTGTTGAGTTATGTGGGTCAGACATTGTGCTCCTGGGGGCCAATTCCAGCCTGCAGCTGAGGGATTCGGCTGAGTCAGCATCTCCAGACCACTCTCTGGGACCAGGATGCAGCGCTGTGTTCCGCTGTGACTAGGCAACCAGCCTCAGTGTTGTGTGCACACATGCAACTGCTGTGCCTCTCTCTAATTTAAGTCTGGCTGTGTCCCACTTTTACCCCGAGCAGTCAGGACAATGCAGCTATACTTCGTAGTATCAGTCTACAAAGGTGACTTATGCAAAGAAAACAATGGTGCATCCAGTTTCACTCCTTGATCCAGTTTTTCAGTTGCAGCATTCTTGGATAACTACCTTGTCTTTGTTATTCTATTTATCCTTATATTCAGGTTATTAAGATTTATCTTTAAGTTTATTATTAGGAATCATATGTTCTCTATGTGATTAGTCGCTGTAGACAAAACACATGGACTTAAAGACACTCCACTTACATTTTGAAAATAGAAATAAGCTGACTTCGGCTCAAATACAATGAACTTTTCTCCTCATTTTTGTCTTAATAAGAGGCCAAGTTAAGTTAAAATCTCTAAAAGATATAATGTTATGTAGTCTTAGTAAAGTAAAATGTCTGAAAATAAGGGGCTGATATTTTTACATTTGTTAAATTATGAACTTTATCCCAAAAAATAACAAAATTTAATTATAAATACGCTCTCACTCACACGCATACACGTGCACACACACGCCCACACACACACGAACCCTTCACTGGTGACAAAAGTTCAAATCTAATAAAGAGTGTTGTCTCCAGGATGCAGAGATTTGAAAGGGGCTGATATATAGAGCTCAATTGTTAATGCTGCGGATGACAGAGGACTGAGTTGTTAGGATGATGCAAATGGATATATTGTGTTCAGTAGTTCATCCTGCCAACCTTGTGATGAATAATAAAGTTTTATTCATTTCCCCCATCTCTGGTTCCATGTGACGAAACCTCACGCTGACATTTCCCCATTTCTTCTTTATGATAGGATACATGCAGGTGTCAGGGAAGTCCAGAAAAAAAGGGCAGCGATGGGAGCTATTTCTCGGGTATCAACAACATGATAGATGTAAGTGTTGCACAGAAATCATAGTGACTGTGTGATGAACCAGAGCCATGGGTCAAAATCCCCAAAAAGCCAGCTTAGTATCTCTTTAACCTGGTTGAAAAAGCATATAAAAAACCTACAAGGTATTAGAGATATCTAGGAATCTGCAATGTGAAGTCGTTTTAACATATTTATTTATCATAATGATTAATAATTATCTAATAATAAATTCACTAATTAACTCTGCTTTATTCAAAAACCAGTAATAGCAGTCTCTCCATCTCTTCCCTGATGTTCTCTTGGTCACAAAGATGATGAACATTGTCTCTGCTCTGTCTGCTCTCTCTCTCTCTCTGATCAGATGGGGCTACATTATACAGATATTATTTTCCTCCAGAAAGGTTACCGTGGATACAAGGCTATTACTTAATCGCTCGGCTTGTGGCATTTTGAGCCACCACTGCCTGCCCCTATAATTACTCAATTCCAACAATTCAATCCATTGCTCCTGTTCAGCTGTGATTTGAATAATTGTACAGTGAACCATTTCTGAGCCCAGTGGAGTGCCTTGGATACTGTTATGGGTCATTGTGATTAAGCGGTAGTGAGTAATTGAGGGAGGTTTTGGAGTCAATTGAGGTTGATAGCATTGGCTATGATTGGCCATCTGTCTTTCTCACTGAATCAACACTTTGGTTATGATGGACATCAGGGAATCATAGGGTTATACAGTCTGGTTAGTCTGTGCCAGTTATTTGGATTGAGCAATTTAGCGTGCTGAAATTCTACGTAATAGGGGCACTGACATATGCTATTATGTCGGGGGGCCAACTGTCTTAGTCCTGCTGTAGTTTTCCACACATGTCTGCAGTCTGAATCCTAAACTCTAAACTTAAGAATCGTTCGCAGTATTTTGAAGATAATAAACACAGCGATTCTGTCTCCCTTTTGCACACACAGAACACATTTGCACACAGACAGAGGGAAGGAAAAAAAAACACACACACAGTATATAGAGTTGTCAGTTGGGGTGGTTGTCTCATAAAGTCTCAGATCACAATGTGATGAAGTGAATCAAGACAACAGCAAGCAGCAGCGTTTCATTACATTTCATTTACAACTGCCGCTCCAGCAGCAAGTCTTTATGGGCCCCAGAACTCCTTTTTGTGTGGCTTTGCTATTGCGTACTTTGTGTATGCGTGTGTGTTTGTGTGTTTGTGTGTCTCTGCGTGTGTGTGTGCATGTGTGTGTGTGTATGTCAGCAGCTCACATTTCAGAGGTCGCCCGCTTTTACAGTAACTCCTGATGAAAATGTCGTGGTACACAAATTACACATGGATTTTCTTCCAGCCCCTTCCCACAGGAATAACAATTTGTTTCACCCAACATAAACACAATGCCATAATAAGAGGCTCATTATGAGGCGACCAGATTCATTTTGTCTGTAACAGGAGAAAACGCTCGGGAGATTTAACATGACAGCTCCTTTACAAGGATAAACATTTTTCTTTGATGCATTGCTGAATTTCTACACGCATGCACCAATATCAATAATAGCATTTCACTGAGTTATTGGATGGGAAAAAAAAAAACGTGTGTATACATCTCCTTTGATGAGAGATGACAGTCATTAAGCACTCGATTCAGTTCCTATGGTTACATCTTAGATCAGTCTTACACTTGGTAATGTGGTCGACCAAGTAAATGGTGATGTTTTTTCCTTTAATATAAGGTGTATTAGCTGTATGTATATGACTGCATGTTAGGTTAATAATGAGACGACTATAATGTGACAAACTGAAAACCAAGTAACCCAGATAGCGAGTGTTAAATGCTCTCAGTAGACTTGGAGGTTTTTTAGTCGATGAAAATCAAAGAGACTTGCATTTTCCTTTTGCATCCCCTCTGTGCCTTTGTCTTGCTCTAAGCCCTTGGTAGTCCTCAGTAGACAAGAGCAAGAGGCCGCTTGCTGTTAATGCTCTTCAGTGGAGAATTTATTTTAGCAGGGATACAGTGCATCATGCCAAAGGGAAGACTTCCTGACCCACAATCCGCTTAAGCCTCGACCAAGGGCACAGTGAGTTACGGCTCCCCACAGCATGGTGTCATGAAGAGAAGCATGGAGCAGTGAGGTCTGGGGAACAGCGAGGCGCGTGGCAATCGATTTCTCCTTGGGGGAATTCAGCACAGACACTGTTGTCGCCGCACTGATTCCTCTCTTCCACCTCTCTCTGCCCTCTATCTTCCTCTCATTCTCCTCACTCTCAACTTATTTATTTTTTCCTCGATATCGTCTCTCTCTTTCTGGCTGTTTCTCACCTCACTCAGGCCCACCTGCCGGCCTCTGATCTGGAGAGGTTACTCCACAGAGTCTGCTTTCTCGAATCCGACAGCCTGAGCTCTGTGACTCGGGCCTGACCCAGCCCTAATTAAACACAATTAGATAAATCCCATGGACTCCGGCGTAATCCACTGGACTGCAGCAGGAGCAGGAGAGAGAGCACAAGCAAGAGAGATAGTCAGGGGAAGAAGGGAGACTTGGACAGAACATCCCTGCAGAACAAAGCCAAGCAGAGCGTCTAATGTATCAAACACATGGATTAGCGGTTAGCTGGGAGAGCTGGGGCTGAGCAATAGCCTGTGGTTTTCAGCTTTTTTGGAGGCTGACTTGGCCCAGCGAGAGACAGGGGGCCCCATTTAGTCTTGTGGGAGGCCGAAAATCCATTTTTGTATGTGTAAATTGACAGCTGCAAAAAGATAAGTAAATATATCATAATTCTGTCCAGAAGGATTTATTTATGTTTAAAAAGACAGGTGCTGTGATTATTACTTTTCCACATTTTATGTAACCAGAATCCCAAGATGTAATATGGAGAAACAATTGAGAAATGAGTTAAGACAGCAGATTTACTCTCACCATCCTAAACAGCGGCATACATCTAAGTCTTTTAATGGAAAGTAATACTTTTTCTTCTTTTCCAAGGAGGGTTATACCAGTCTAAGTTTTTAGTTTTTAGTTCGGATGTCTATAATATTATCTTTGTACAACACATGACTAAACAAGGCTCATGCTGAGATGCTTTTGGGCAGGAATTTTACAAAAACACTGAGGTTTCTCAGAACAATTTGATAACAAATTGTTCACACAGAACAGTAACTGTGAGCCTGCTCCTTACGATCATCTTCTCACCTCTCCTATTGTGTTACGAAGGCTGCAATATTTTCATAACCGTGGAAAGATAATCTCGCACTTGACTCCCAGTATTGAGTCATTTCACCAGACCCACTTTTGGCCATGCATAATTCACGGGTATTCAAGCCCCACTCTGGCCCAGGGAGGAAGTGCTCTCTCCCAGTCTCCGTCACAGGATATCAGCCTCTTATTCATTATTCAACAAGCTGGAGCAAGGCCACTCAGTCTAACTCACTGAGATGCTGCCCGGACAGGAGAGGATAGTGTGGGACTACAGAAGCTGGTCTGAGGCCTCCAGTGATTTTTTTTCCCCCTTTTCCTCTCTAGATGGACACAAATGCAAGGAGTTGTTTTCTATCCGGGTTTTGGATCCAGTATGAGAATTTATGCAGTGTGTTCCCCAACAGTCACAGTTGTTTTCACCTGATGAACACAATGATGATGCCGTTTGTGATTTGTGATGATAATGATGATGCAGCTGTGGCTGCTGCTGCGGCTGCTGAAAGAGATGAAACAAGTGATTATAATACTAATAGCATCAGAGTTAAATTGTGGAAAAACTCTATGTTGCATATATACAATTTTTCAAGTTATTACTGTGTCTTTTAATTCTTTTGCATCTGCAAAATTATTCTATCAGTATGAACAAAGTGACAAGACTTTTTGATCAGCATGGACACCTAAACAGACTGCAGTGTAGACAAGCTAGATTATGTAATGTTTTTGATCCAACATTTAATAAAAAAAAGTTTGAATCAAACATTTTCCTTTGCAATTTTAAGATCTAACTCAGGAAATAAGCACAAATATACTTCTCTGCTGCGTGCTTTATCACTCTGCTGTTTGTTTCAGGAGAGAAGTTATGATGGCTCTGCTGCAAATTGTACTGATATATTGATATAATATAAAGAAATGTATGACATTTAACTTTTCCTCTCTCAGGATTTTCTCCATATGTTTTTCTCCATACTTTAAAAGCCAAATTCTGATGGGTCAACCTGCATGATGAATTGAGAGTTAACAGGCCTCGGCGGATCTCATATCACTCACACGGAGGAGGTGACAAGACTGCTTGTAAAGCAGTAAAAGGAAGAAATGTTCAGTATTGTGCTGTGATACAGTATCATCATGACCAGAGTTTGTGCAAAGAGAGAGAGAATGTAACTGCCTTCCATTGTTAGTTTCGTTTCCAGTTGTCTATTCTGCTATTTTTGGTTCCTAAACATAACATAGCATTTGAAGAGGCGGAAATCCTCACTGTGGAACTGGTGTTCTGCATGCCACAATTAATCAACACCACAGTGCCAATAAAATACAGTTTAAGATGAGCTCTCCTTCTACTTTTAAAAATCATTAATACAAACATATCATACAAAAACATGACATACTGCTGGAAGAAAGAAATAAATGAAAAGGACGAAATCATCAAGATTTATCCCCTATTAAGCAGAGAGCAGCCTACCAGGTATGTTTGGTTCAAGTTCATTTTGATATGCCAATTAAGTATGTAGTATTGTGCAAGTATAATGTGTCAGTTGTTTTTTTCTTAAACATGTATATAAACATAGTTTTATTAATGCATATTTACAGATGAGTATGTGTGTATTGAGTAAGTAATGTTACACTTGTGAAAGTTCATAAACTACTTACAGTTAAGCTTTAAGTTATGGTCTGATGTGTTTGTTAGCTTAGCGTGTATCTACTGTAAAACTATAGGCACATCAACTGTAAAAACAAAACATATATGCATGCATTTCCTTTAATTATCACTTGTCTGTTACTAGGAGGAGCAGCAGTGAGCTAAATTGCAGCACATAAGTAGCTCTGGTAAGCAGGGATTCATGGATGCAGTTCCGAGATGTGTAGCCCTTTTAGCCTCTTTGTAGGACTTCTAACCCTTTTAAACATGTAGACCGTCTGATCTTCGTAAACATTGCTGTTTTCTGTTCTGTACATCGTCTTTATGAGATTAAACTGCTCTTTCGCTGTCAAGGATAAACATCATAAAGATCAATGAGACAATAAACAGACCACAGTCAGATTCGTTGATAAGATACATGTACACTTTTTCATACAATATGCATTTACTGTACGTAAATGAAAAAAAAAAAGCACAACAGAAAATTAAAGGGAAAAAAAAATGTACGCTCTCAAAAGTGAAGTTTCTAATCCAAATGTGCAGTTGTGAGGTAGAGAAAAGTGGCTGAGAGGTCACATTTGAGGGCTTGGAAGGAGATCAATCAGTATAAATTAGGTCAGTGCCATGGAGGTCTCAGGAGGTGGACGACAGCAGAGAGAGTTTCTGGTTTTGGGTCATCTGTGCCCCTGACAGAGCGAGCTGTGGACCAGTGGTGTAAACAACAGAGCCATCCATTTACTTTCTTCTTCAGATTTTCCTCTCTTGCTTTCTTTTATGGAGCCTTGCTCCAGCACATCACCATCATCCGTCACTCATCCCTGGTATCTCTCTCACTTCCCCTTCTCATTTCCCTTTCTGCCCTATTATAATCATCCTCTCCAAAGTTTAATTACTCTCCACTAAAATTATTAAACCTCCTTCATCCTTTGTTGGAACAATAAATTAAGTAAATTAAAAAAAAACACATCCACCCATTTCATTCTTTTTCAGACATTTCCAGGTCTGACTCATGGTGGGGTTGTTTTTCTCAGCCGTGCTCTCAGCTCCTCCTTGGATGTACTTAAGTGTTCTCAAGCTAGGATAAAAAGAGTGGATGTACAAAAACATTTGAAGGGATTAAAAGGACATAAACTAAATAAAGCAAAAACCTGGCTGACAGGGTCATGTTTGGTTGCATGCATGCTAGTCGGCAGGGATTGTCAACATGCAGAGCAAAGCCTGAGAGTTAAAGGCAAAGTGTGTAAAATATGGCCTGAGTTAATGTTAAATGTTTGAAAAATAAACCAATTGGATCAACATACTGTGAGGAGGCGACGATTCTCATGGCATGTTATGTTTAAGATATGATTGTGTTTTAGAGATATGTACTGAAGTAAGCATGCTAATCAGCTAGCCCTTAGCCTCCTGTTTTAAACTCAATCGCCACGGTAACTCATTGTTAAACACACTTTATTCAAGCTTGACAGAAACAAAAGAAGGCATAACTCAACAAAGCCATCTTTGTTTTTCTACTGTTCCAACAATCACCAGATCTATTATTTCAAATGAAACCTTTATTGACAAAGCAGAATGTGAAAAATCTTGTTACGATGCCTGTCCCTCCATGTGCTCCTCTTCACTCCTCCTGCCTTTTCTAACGCTTCTTGCTGCGTCTTTCTAGTCCCTAGAGTCAAAGTCAAAGTAGGCTTTATGAAAAAAAGAAGCTGGTACATTGACATTTTCCTTGAAGAATTTTATTTACCATGAAAATTAAACAGAGGGCATTTAAATATCATATATACAGTGTAAACAGGGTCTTGATCCACCTCCTTTATGCTGTGCAGTATATGAACGTCAGATGGGTACAAATGGCAAGGTTGAGGTTATAATTGTAGTGTGCTTCACAACTGTCCCTGAGCATCTAAAGCACAGGTGCAGTAGGGAGGGGGGCAGGTACCAGATGTGTCCCAACCACATCCTATCTCTGAACAAATCTCCACATGCCTCTCATATCATTCATGGCTCATTAAGTCCACACTGTACACTGGACATCTGCTCTGCGTTTGTGTGTGAATGTGTTTTTGCTGTCTGTAGTTTTTTTATTTTTTTATTTATTTTTTAAATACACACGAATCTACTTCCTCTCCACTCTCTCTCTCTACTCTTTCTCTCTCTTTCACTCTCTCTCTCTCTCTCTCTCTCTCTCTCTCTCTCTCTCCCACTTTCTCCCTCTCTAAAACACACAAAATGCTCTTTCTCATTGTATTTAAGCACATTTGTATGTTTCATGTATTCATCCAGCCAGACATCAGTCCACTACAGGGAGATACAGAATTGATCTTATCGGTGGATGTCAATAAAAACATTTATATGGATTTAATCAGTCAGTGTCTTAGGCAAGAGGAAACATGCCTTCTGACTGAGTCTATATTAAAAAAGGCCACAGAGAACCAATTTTTTAAAAAATACACAAAGTGTTTGAACCATGAAATCTTGCTCTGCACACAAGCTGCAGAAGGAAATGTCATAGTTTTGCTTAAATTTTGGAAATGTGAACATTTTTTTCCATGCCTGAGTTTTTTAGTGTTAAACGTCGTGCTGCCTGGTTTCCAAAAGCAGAAAATGTTGGAAAGCAAACTAAATATGCAAACATTTATGGCTATGCAGATAGACTCAATATGAAAATTAAGCAACTTAACCCCCCCCCAAAAAAAATTAATAAAAAATAATAGTAATAATACGTAATATTATTGTATAAAAAAAGCATAACCTAAAGAAACTGAGAAAAAATAAATTCGCTCCCTCTTTTATCGTTCTCTACCTCACGTGCACGAGACAAAGCAATCAATGATGATGTCATGTCCTCTCAGAGAACTTCGGCGGAACAGAAATTCATTGCTGTAAACTTTTTAATCTTTCCAGTGTGCATTAAATTATCAATGCTGTGATATTTTTACAAGCAACATGTTCAATTAAGTGCAAATAGACTGTGAAATCATAAATATTTGGTCTTTTTCAAACACATGATAATTAGATACATCAGCCATACATTAATAAATTGTTTACTTGCCTTAGCAGGTTCCTTATTGCGCTAATAGGGCATGACAGATTTTGCTTGTTAATAATTCTGCCTGTTGCCTGCTAGAGATGATGGATGGGGTGCAAACAGCTGTGGTATCAACATGCATTTCATGTAAAACAGGGGCATGAAGACATGTGGTATGTGTGTGTGCACGTGTGTGTGTGTGTGTGTGTGTGAGAGATTTGTGTACGTGTTTGCACTATGCGTTGTTTGGCACATTTTCACGGAGGGGTGTGTGTTATCCTTGTCTTTTGGAGTCAGACCCGAGGCTATGTCTAATTGGAGTCTTCACACTTTCAGGCTTGACTCACACTGACACGCTCGACCTTGGCTCTCCTCCCTTTGCCAGGAAAAGGGAAAACAGTGACACAGAAACATGCCTTCTTCTTGGCTGAGAAGAAAAAAAACTTTGCTGATACTTATTTCTTTTTATTGTTTTCTTTCTCTGTGCTTTTCTTCTTCTCTTGTTGTCTGCTTCAAGATTCTTCCACAGTCTTTTCCCCATTTGAAGAGATGAACTTTTCAACCATGGAAGCGTGAACTAAGAGACATGCAGGAAGGTCATAATTGTCTCTCAGCACGTTGTTACAGCTGGACGGATTCTTTAGTTTGTGTATGCGGTACATCACTTGTGCACACATACTTTTGCAGGCAAAAAAAAAACACATATGCACAGGTATTCAGCTCATACAAATCACAACAGGGGAAAGTGCTATAGGGTCAAACACTTATACTTCTCGGAACTCAGCCATCAATATTGCTTTCATCATATATTTCAATGCTTGGTCCCTCAGGTCTCTCTCCCCTTTTAGCATCCAAGGGCCTGCTTATGGGCTTGATTTTCCCTTCCCATCAGGCAGCATTGATCAAACAGCACTCTTAGAGTTTTTCAAGGTGGACATTACAACTGATGGCAACCAATGCTGGCAGCTACGGTGTGAAAACTACGGCCATTATTCACCTGATTGGCCTCTCCTCCATCTCTCAGTGGTAGGTTTCATGATTCGGCGGGTATTTATATCTCCACAGGGCCAAATCCCCCTCACAGTGTCAGCGGTGAAGTGCTGGCTTTCTGGTGGTATCAATTTAGTTGTTTAGTACTAAGGAAGGACAGGTAGGGTAGATGATTGTAATGATGTATTATGGCTCAGGTTGGAAATACACTTTATCCTTCAGGTCGCCTGTTCACCTGCCAAGTCTTTCAGTTTTTTTCATATTGGCCCAACTATCTAAATTCACAAGTAAGTGTCATTAAACAAATTACTACACAAATTAATTCAGTGGTATGATACACCTTTTTAAAATGATATATTTTAGCCTGTGTAGAAATGCAAAGATTGTCTGAAATTAAGTAAAAAGGATAATTTCTGGGCAAAGAAAATCTGAGGAAAAACCTCTACTGATAATGTAACAGGACTATTTCACTTTTTTAAAAAAAATTCTAGTGACAACTGGCAAAACTTGCCAAAAAACTATACCAAACACTTAATTTTCCATAACAGCATGTAGATTTCTGATGTTCATCAATTCAAACTTGCAGTCCTCCATTTTTAGCAGAATTAAATGCTCAACTGCTTATTCACATTTGTGTTGTCGATGTAATTGTGTTGATAATTTCACTGATTAAAGCCATTTAAATAGTTGAGATTGGGCTTTGGTAAAAGCATGTTGTTACCAAGGAGACGTGACTCCCTCCTCGTGTCAGTGGCAGTAAGTCTGTCTGTTAGCAAGAAAACAACAATCCCTTGCACCTCGTGCCTGCTCTTACTGTCATCCCATTGGGCTCGGACTTGGTCTGCGTGGGCAGATGCACTCTGTAAATAAAGGAGCAACATACAGATGTAAAAGTGTTCAGATCTGAAACACAGAGGCAGCAGTGGAGGTAGCAACAGAACAACAATTGTGCGTTTCTCTTGTGGCCTCCAGGCCCACATCCTAACATCACAGTCCGGACATCATGTGTGAAAAAGCTTGACAGACAAGCAGCTTCAAACCAACAGCTGCCTCCTTTAACAGTTTACATGCAAACACCATGTGAAGTACCTAAAAAACAGCCAAGATTCTTTCTTAATCTCAACTACACCTGTAGAAACAAAGAAATATGCACAATAACTAAAAGTCCACATCATGTTTTTCTCCACATTCACATTTTTCTTTAGTTTTGAGATCAAGCTGTAGTAAAGAGGCCAAACATTACAGCTAATTTATGTCCATCATGTAGGATCGCTCATACCCCTCGTGTGTATTTGGGAGTGAGACTCTGATTAGCACTCACTGGAAATGTGGTTGTTGATGGACATGTGTTCAGCTAAAAGTGAAGAAAAAGGAGGATGCAGGAGCAAAAATAAGACCTTTCTTTCCCTCCCTCCCTCTGCCAGCCTTCCAGGGCAAGTTGTTTCATTCCTAACAGACAGCCGTGCTGTGTCCCTAAAATGTGTCCATGTAACCAGGAGTTGGCATAATAGACCCACCTCATTTGTTTCCTGGGCTTTCAGTGACATGGTTCACCATGACCTCAGCCTTGACAACATGTGCCGGTGCCACGAACTGTCCTTTGTAGCAGGGGTGTTTTTGAAGGGTGCCCAATCTTTTCAGAGGGCATTGTGACACAGATTAACATCATGAGTCTTTGTGTGTGTGTGGCATGTGTGTGTGTGTGTGTGTGTGTGTGTGGCATGTTGTGTGCAGGCAGAGAAAGCTGTGTAAATGTCATGGCATCTGTACAGTGACCCATGGTTGTAGTAAGCACCCCTTTAACACCTACAAAGGCAGAGATAACAGTAGAGCGGGGCTATTTGTCCGTCTCCACCTCTGTTGGATCCATCCATTTCTGCTGGATCTACACGCACACACACACACACACACACACACACACACACACACACACACACACACACACACACACACACAAAAAACACACACACACACACACACACAC
>JAQMCX010000048.1:12858895-12942346 GCA_029814765.1 Acanthurus leucopareius | reverse complement strand
TCAGATATAAAACTATATTAACTCTGTCAATCTCCAACTCTTTTTTATACACACATTTCTGCTCTATCTATACTCACACACACACACACACACACACACACACACACACACACACACACACACACACACACACACACATCCTACTCAGACACATGCAGCAAATGTGCACATCCATGGATACAGAATCACTTCTTTACACGTCATGAAAAAAGGGACAATTAAAAACCCCAAATACTTAAGACTGTGTAAAATAATTTTAATTACAGTATATGTATAGACATGTGTGTGTGTGTGTGTGTGTGTGTTTAGTATCCCTCACTCTTTGTTCACCCACATTAGACTCCGGACAAGTGAATTAAAGGGTAGTGATGCTCTGCAGTCCAACAGAAGAGCCTTTTTCATTTCCTCTGAAAACTGTGAAAATTGAGTTAACAATGTCTCATTACATTTCCCACTAAAGCAGGAGACCTTTGGGGTCTGATCCATGGATGAGGATGAGTACTCTTGTTCTGTCGTGTCTCACAGAAATGCACAGAGAAAAGGTCCTTAAGAATATCTTCCTCGCACTTGGACAGGAGGCGCAATTATGCCTGCCACAATTTCAGCAGAGACGCACAGATACCCGTCATGTTGAGTGGGTTTGCAGGCTGTGGGCGGCGTGCCAGGGGAAGGTCAGAGTGCCCATCTTGTATCCAGATTTGTCGGCTCTGCTCCTACATGTGTTTTGTCAGTGCTATGCGGTCCAGAGAAATCCTGAAATAAGAGTGCTGATTGCCGCACCGCCATGCTCCTGGTGTAGTATTTCTCAAGAGATGTGGAGGAAGAACATCTTTCTTTAATGTTATTTGAAATAAGTTGTATTTTTTTTTTTTAATAAAAGAAGTATGAATAAGTTTATGCAAGAATGAGATATTAAAAATAATATCTCACTGAGAGTAATAATGCATGTCATGAAAGAGTTTGTATTTAATTAAAAAAAAAGAAAAAGAAGCAGCATCACAGGCTTGTTCTCTTTTGTGAAGCGTGCTAAAATAAGCTGAGGCACGGATAAATTCCAACTTCTCTTTCTCAATGTTACCAAACAGAACATAGCACACTTTGTATTCAGAGCTTTACACAATCAGTCCCTGAGTCTGTTCATAATTCATACGGAGTAGGGCACTAAACACACCATGAAAGTGGGTGCCGGAATGAGGAGGGTGCTCCCACGGGGATTCCCATTCCTGCATTTGTACCTTATCCATACCTTTTCTCAGGTCCCATCTGTTTGCCTGCTGAAATCCCTCTGGCCTGTGCTAAACACAGTGCTGTGCACTCCTCCGCGATTGGAGAGGGAGAAACGAATGGGCAATATTTGGTATTTAAATGTGGTCTCTGTGATGCATGGTATTGCTCTTATGAAGCTATATCCCCAGAGTAACATTTAACTACTGCTGAGCAGGTTACACATGCGGCTGGGTGAGTTAGCGGCACCCACACACTGTAAGTTGAACAGACTGGAAAATGAATAGCAGAGGAAGTTGAGAGGGAATAAGTAATGCTTCACCAGCAGGCTCTGGTTGTTGTGTATATGAGTTACTTTGTAAGACAGATTTTTCTCTGAGGATGCTCATTTCCTCATGACTCGGTTCACTTTGTGAGGCAATTACCCTTCCAAAACCCCGAGCACCCATCTCTTCAGCTTCAACACAACGCAACATACAGGCAAAAAGACAGTTTCTGTCAGGTTGAACGACTGATTATAGATCTGAAACGAATGCCATGATGATTACTGTACACGTACACCTCAGGAGAGGGGCGTTCTCTTGTGTTACGAGCGTGACACCGTCAACCACCTCCATGTGGTGCCTGACAGGTGCAGGGAGTTGGAGTTTTCTGGATCCTCAGCGGGGGCATTGGACAGGATATCACGCCCTCTGATCCCACACACTGTCCCCTGCCGAACGGGAAGACGCCTGCCTTTTGTCTCGAACCCGCTGTTGACACGTACCTCTTAATGCCATGTGGTCTCCTGGGGCAGCTGTCACAGTGAACAGAGCCCCCCGATCACAGACTACACTGTATTAATTCCTACAACTCATTCTACACCCATTAATAACACAGGAAGTGTTTTCCCCAAAGGATGCATTCGTAGCTAAGGCAGCCGAGATCATTTTAACATAGAAAAATAAATTCAAAAGGAGGTTCATTATGTGACCAATTAGAGAGAAAGGACTTATCTCTGCTGTCTTGGTTGTCTTAAAAGCTTGACCACTTGGTTGGCCTTAAGATATATGGAGAAAAAAAAAAAGCCGCTTGTATCAGGTCTCTAATTATAAGCCTACTTGTAAATTGTGAGTCGGGGGGCCAACGCGGAGACATATGATAGAGAAATAAAATCAATATGTCCTTGTAAATGTTTGTAAGCACTCTGTCAATATCTGAACAAAATACAACTCCCAGGACATCGCAGGATTGTTTTGTATCACAGGAATGCGGAGGAACTGTCTCTCTAGTGTCTCCTCTTAGCTGATTCCCAGTGATGCATTTATTGTGGGCTGTTCTCAGTTATTGGAGGCTAATGAGGAGGAGAAATGTGGTTTCTGCCCATCTCTTCTATCTGCCCGCCTGTCTCCGCCGCTCAGGGTTGTCACGGTGCTCTGAGCTCCTGATGTGGCGTATTAGGCAGGACAATCGTTATTAAGCACATTTCAGGCTCAATTACCACTCAAATGCACAGCCATCAAGGCTCCACCACGGGCTCCCAACAGATGGTTGCGGGTGTCAGATAGACAGGATTGGTGATGTCTTCGTCAGACTAGGTGCCGTAGTGTAAAAAGAAGGACCATATTGCTAACAAAACAAGCTGTTATTGCTTTTTTCCCCCCTTTTTTTTAATTTATCTAGTCATTCACTTGCAGTTACAGCTATAAAATAGTTATAAGACATGTGCTCGCCCTGTTCGTCGGATGTGAAGTTTCTCTGAAGTCTCTCTTCTTCGCCAAATGTTATGAAAATGTTTTGTATCCAAGAGGGACGAAGAATCAACTGTGACGAACGCTGAGACATTAGATCATAAACCATGATGTCTCACAGTCTATGGTGCCTTTAAAAAGGCACAAGTTATGTTTTGAAAAATCAAGACCAGTGAAAAAGTAGAGATGAGAGAAATGTTTAATTTTATAATGAAGAATAATACTTCTTTGTCAATTTTGGCTTAAGAACAAAATAGCTTCCTCTCTTTGATAAATTAAAAACACAGAGGGTTCGGTATTATTTCCCTAACGGAGTCCAGTCTAGTAGACTTGGTTTTGGAACTCATACTTTATGGAGTCTGCCAAACTAATCATTGAATTTTTGGTGGTGACAAACTAATATATTACTGTAAATTCGTGCCATGGAAACGTAACATTCGAGAGCCTCCTGTCACTTTAAAAACTAAACAGTCTCACTTTCATACTTGATATTGCTTGACATTTACTTACATGCTAAGTCGAAAAGTGCACACTGGATCTTTATTCTTCCATTCGACATTAATGTTGGTCACAAAGCATTATCTCTGTGCTGGAGCCTCGCTTAGGAGAATACTGTCAGTCCAAGGTAAAAGTCCAGCCAAGGCTTTGTGTGTTGTGTGGTTTTCGAAAAGAGACTTTTCATAGCCCTCAGATAGTGACTCACACTCTGCTTTACAGACAGCCAAATTATATAAAGATAATTACGTTCAGAGATAAGCCAGTTGCAGTTTCCCCCAGTGCATGCAATGTTACTTAGTCACTTTAGCCTGTCAGGGAGAATTACCCATGGTAGAAGTGAAAATCTAAATCTATAACTTAAGGCAAAATTTAAAACCTTCCTCACTGAGAGGAACGAGGCTCGTTGTCTATCAGCATTTCAATTGTGGGCCTACAGCAAAAGGTTATCATATCTGTGATTTAAATTTGATATACCTCGCCATGAGATCATGTTTAACTTTCATCTTTTAAAAAAAAAATAAATCTAGATATAAATCTCGTCGCAACCAAAACGTGATGACAAAAGTGTATCTGATGATGTCTTACTTCATGTTTGTCTCTCGTTTGATTTCATTTTTTAATCACTTCAGCATGTTGTAAAGCTTGTAAAGTAGCTTTACAGCCTCCACGCTGATTCAAAACATCTAATAAAATCAAATATTTAATTTATACACATCCATTCCAAAACACTTTCTGTGATGCGGCAAATATGAAAATAACTCAGAGAGCTGCATGGTTTGGATGATTATGATAATGCTGATCTGCTAATGTCATTTTGACTCTGAGGCTGAGCGAGCTATCATAGTAAGTAACAGTCATCCCGGCAAATCAAATCAAGAGCTTTGGTTTGTATCCAAAACAACCTAGAGATATAACAGCGACAATCTTTGAACTGTAAATCATATTTGAAAGCTGTTCACGTCTCCAATTTGCCATGTTTTTGCTACTTATCAGAATATCTCCTGTGTAAAAGTGAGTGCGTTGGAGAAGCTACAGTTAGCCTATTTAACCACCCACCTGGGCCCATACCACCCACCTTAGCATCTGAGTCACACTCTGCCTTCTCTTTCAGCTGGGCTGAGCTGGAGAATTAACAGCGCAGCACAGGACAGCTCAGCTCAGCGTACGTGTGTGGGTGGAACAGCCTTATGGCTTCAGTCATTCAACCAACTATGAGGGCATCAAAGAGACACAAGCAGATAGAGAGAGAGAGAGCGAGAGAGAGAGAGAGAGAGAGAGAGAGAGAAAGAGAGAGAGGAGGAGAGAGAAACAACAACTAAAAAACGAGATGTCAAACAAAGAATATGAGAATATGAGGGGGAGGTGAGGATCCATAGACAGAAAGTGGAATGAAAAAGCCAAGAAGGAGCAGGACAGACAGGCCAGACACCAGAGGAGCGAGCATATAGAGAGGAGAATGCAGAGCAAACAAAAGAAACATGACAAACATCATCTCCTCTACGTCCATAGCCTGACACACAGGCAGCCACTGCTGAGAGCCGTAATATTATACCTCCACTACAACTCAACTCATATGCCCGAGAAGTTCCTTCAGCAGGATTGTTGGCATGAGCGCCGCGGCTTTTGTTCTGCCAAATAACATTAGGAGGTGGGCAGGCAGAAGAGACAGGGCCCGCTTCAGAGATGGCACACATGCCGGCAAAGAATGTGTGAGACCAGTTAAACACAAGGAAGAGGATTGTGCAGACGTGACAGAAGTGACAGTTACGCTTCCTGTGGTGGACACTGATGCCATTGAGATTCTGTCTCCTGTGCATAATTTAGAGATTTACAGTATGTCAGCAGTGTTCCAAGTCAAGAGTGTGATTTAGGAATGTTAGCTACATGAATGACAATTAGTTCATCGTTTACTCATTAGGGGAAAAAAGGGGTTTAAACCGAGATGCAAGATTTTTTTTGTGTGTGTGATCAAGCCCTTCCCCTGCGCTGACGCTGTTTTTCAAGAGTTTTATGACAGAATATTGAATGTAGACACCGACATGTTCCCTATCCACCCCCTTTCTGCCTGCATGTTTGCCTCAAAAAAAAAAAAAAAAAAGCGTCATTTCTGAATACATCAACTCCTTTGGCTATATCTCTGAAGAGCCATCCACCGCTAAGCTCCTCCACACACTGAGCCTCTCAATTCTCAAAATTGATCCTATCTTACTTGAAGTCAGGCCTTGACTAACTGTCAGCAAAAGCAGTCTCTTGCTCCTTTTTTCGTATTATATATCCTTGTATTGTCTGTTCATTTCCAATGTCCTCCAGCACTAAACAGATGATAAATCTTTTCAGCTAACTGTGGGACCACTGCTTCTCGATAGCTCTCCTTGATCCCATCAAGGAATCTTTGTTTTTAACTGCTGACGCTATAATGCTTCTGTCTGAGCAAAAAGCGGATGATTCCTAAGCCATAGAGAGAATGCATGTTGTTCCATCCCCATGACTGGGTGAGCGTTGTGTGTTAATGTGATTAGTGAGACATTAACGCCTCCATGCTCAACCAGGCAGACGCAATAACAGGCTCGCTATAGAACAACTCTCTCTCTCTCTTATTCTCATTGGAGGCTCAAACCAACCTAACGTGTGTTTAAAAAAAAAAAAAACAATCTGAGTTTTCCCAAGTTAGGTCTTCGTTAAAGAACAGGTGAACTAATTGAAAAGATTTGCCATCATCAAGTAATTGTATAAGTTGAACAATAGTTAAGTTTAAATATCCACATATACATGATGTTAGCTAGTGAAGCGTCGGCTCATCCCACTAACATTGTTGTTTACTTGTTTAAAGGGATAGTTCAGGTATTTTGAAGTGGGGCTATATGGGATATTTATCCTCAGTGTATCATGTGTAGTAAATTGCGGTCTGCGTGACCTGGGTTTGGAGAAGTATGAATAAAGGAAGCAAAACAATGATCTTCTGTGAATGAGGTCAGCAGCCAAACTCATTCTAGCCACCGTCTACATGAGTTTGAGCCACAACACACTCTTCTCATGTTATGTTAGCAGGACCCTGACTAGCCTCAAGATAATTGCGTATCAAAAGTTCTTGAACCATTAGAAGAAAGTGAGCTGAGATGTCTCTGTGGTCAATAGGCAAGTCACAATCCTAAGTTACCATCAGGAGGGTGAAATTTCCCAAAATACTAGTTACATGTAAGGGAAATTACTAAAAAAACACCCTTATACAACTCTGACACAGTTCACATACCTATACCATCATCGTTTTGTTTTATTGAAAATATGTTGCACATTAGTCATGTATTATTTTTCTGCTAATACACAACACGCTGCACGTATTGTACAGTGTGGTAATGTGTCACTGGCTACAGTTGAACCCCCAGCTGAATTGGGGGAAATGATTAGGTAGTGAGTGTGTTCACACATTAGTCAGTGCGAAAACATGACCTTTCCCCAGTGTCCACGTCTGCACTCCTACACTGGGGTCTCTCTTACACAGCTGGGTGGTGCTTAGATAGCTGACAATGGCAACAACCAACCGCAAAGCGCTTGGCCTAAAAAATGTTACCACAACAAACAAACAAACAAAAAGCCTCTTGACATTCTACATTAATGAACGCAAAACAACTATTTTTATTTGCATTAATTTTTTATCATTTATTCAGTGCATATTTTTCAATACAATCAACATATTTTGTTTACACCGTCTATATCTACAAGTGTCAATGAAAGACAAGTTTTCAGTGATGGATCCTGATATTGCACTCGTTGCTCTGCTCTGTACGATAAGTAAGACAAAGCAGTGTGTATAAATGTGTAGATATGTGAGAGAAGGGAAGGCAGAGTGATGACTGTGCTGGAATAAAGGAGATCCATCTTGGACGCACTTCCTCAGAAGAACACACTTGGCTTTCACTTAACTCCTCTGGGGAATGTATACTCACAGCCCCTATCCTCCCACCCATATCCACCTTCCTGCCTTCCTCACTCCTTTCCCTCCTCTTCCTTTTCCAGCCCCCTCAACCCCCCTCAGCTACTGCAGCTAACCAAATCCTCTTCATCACGCAGCACAAAGAAACAGATAAAGTGAAGTGGAGAGAGGACGAGAGGAGGTTGGCCAACACGCTGAAGGAGGTGCAGATTGAGAAGAAACAGGAAGGAGTTCTGGGGTTAAAGTGAGAGTGAAAGAGAGAGAAGTAATATTAAGGGGAGTGGTGGAGTATAAAAGAGAGTCTTAATATGCAGACTCAGAGGGTCAGTGTGTAGGCAGGCAGTGTGGTTGTTTGTTTTATCATTGCCCCACCGGCGCTATGGGATGGGGTTTGAGTGAAGGCCAGTGGCCACAGCTTGCCATGGAGGGTCCAGTGATGAATGTTCAGAGGCAATCTAGGACACTGCAGCAGAAACGCCATCAATTCAGTAGCCGTATCACAGCACAACGGGGAGGAAGGAGGAAGCGTACTGTGGAATGTGTCTTTGTATATGTGCGCAAAATGTGTGTACCTAGAAATTCCATCGAGTTTAAGAAAGTTTGTTGTGTATCTGTGCGTGTGTGCGTGTTTGTGTGTGTTTGAAAACAAAACTCGAACGGGGGGAAGGGGTTAAAGGATTACAGCTGTCTTTTGGCTGTGGGAAGTCGCTGAGCAATGCTTCCCATTGGTCATTCCCATGAACCCTTGCTCTTTAAGGGGCACGGTGGGAGGCAACATTGAGGACAGAGGAGTGTATCACCACCGGCTGGACGATGAACGGCCAAACTGCCGGTTCAACGCTGAGGAAAAATATCTTTGAGTGTGAATTTGAGTTTGACACATTCATACTGATGTGCATTCAAACTACTACACGCTAAAACAATACACAAACATACAAAAAAGTCTTGAAGATGCACATAATTTTTTCTCCTCACTCTTCTCCAACTATGGTTCATCCTTGGCCGTATCCCAAGACTAAACTCTAGGCTTCTTCAATGCCACAACGCCAACCACTTATCAACAGGTTTCTCTGGATGTGAGGTCTGCCAGACTCTCTCTGTGGAGGGCATGATTAGGACGAGAGGGGTGGGCATTACGCCTCAAACACCAGCCAGAAAAAAGACCCACACGGTGATAAGGGCAAAGAATCCCGAGCACGTCATGGATTTTACAAGCCTGTCATGGTTTTAACTCCCATCCCCTGCAGCAGAGCACATTTAATGTGAAGGAAACGGCACAAATAATCATGTTGCCTTTGCCCTAACTGTATCAAAATGTTGTTTAGGGAGCTTCAAGAGACAGCTAAACTTCCCAGTCCTTCACTGTCACAGAGATAGAAAGGACGACTTCACAGAGCTTTTCCTGAAGGAGAAATATCTTGGCCGCATGTTTCTCTTCCTGGCACTAGCTAGCTGGATGTCTCAGTTAAAGAGTATAGCCCGTGGAAAATGTTTCTGTAATTTATTTGATCACATTAAAATTGGGAACAGATTTGTTTGCTGTGACAATGTTTGTTGAGTTAGGGGCAGCCAGACTGTCTCCCACAGTGGCCTGTTGGATGTGTATGAAGCTACAGACAAGACGTCTGTAGGCCTATACAAACACCTTACTTTACCTTACCCAGCGCTGTCAAGGAATCTGTTCGCATGGACTTAGAAAAACATCCCATATATGGAATTTTCCTACCTCACCATTAACTACATGTGTTTTAACCCAGAATCCAATTATACTTATTAGTGCTGTTTTTAATGCATGGAGCAATTGTGACCACAAAATGTCCCATTTTCTCTTGTAGCTTCACAAAATATTCCACTGTTTTGAATATCTGGGATGATCAAAGGTCTCTTTGACCAGTGAGCTAAAATATCCCCCCCATATCACCTCTCAAGTGGTTGACCGGCACAACCCACAAATCTTCAAATGCATTTCCTGGTCTTAGACAGCTGATGCATTGTCAGCACCAGAGAAAACTGTGGTTTCAATGCATTATTGCGCCGCTGTAATCTACGCTGGTGTAGAGTTCGCTGAGATGAATGGTGGCCTCTCATTTAGTTTGTTATTTCTTTGTATTTTTGAATTCACACCCAACCTTACCACTTCAAAAAAAAAAAAAAAAAAAAAGCCGTTCGAAAACCCTGACACATTGTCTGCTGTCCAAAGAACACAGGAGACTCAAACGAGCAGCGGCTAACGTTCTCACATTCCTTACATGACTCACAAGAAAAGGTCATTAACAAAGTGAAGATAAAAGAATCTCACAAAGACACACACATCAGCACGCAGTCTTGATTTAAAAGGGGGACGGGTACGTGGGTGCTGCAGTACTTTAATATAAAAAAAAGAAACTGGTCAGATAATGTGAATAATGAGATAGTATCAGATTTATGTAGTTTATATTTAAAAAAGTCACACGCTCAAGACCATGAGCCTCATTTAGCTAAATGAACTGATGTGTAAATTAGTTTATTTCAGAAAGAGACCTTGGTGGCTTTCATTTAGTGATTTCAAAGGCACAGAGCAAGTTTCTGTGTAATTACTGCACAGACAACACCACGTTGTGCTCAGCCAAATGCCATCTGAGGAGGATTAGGGTTTAATTTACTTACTGTGGGGATTGGACATCAGACTAAAACTTTGACAATTTACAACTCAATATGTGTTGCAGGTTTTACAAGGTCTCATTATTAAAATTAATTACACATCCTTTTTACTGCAGTCAGCAATATCAAAGTACTCTTAGTCCCGCATAGTCAGGCCAATCTCCTGAGCGCTTTGTGACTGCTGGAGAAAGTTTATAGTCATGAGGGTAAAACAGCTCTGGTTTGTTTGAATTTCTTTAAACCAGATGCGGTTATCTTAACTAGTATAAATCCAGGATGCAGTCACAGTGCAGGAGGAAGGGCACATTTGCACATAGGAAGGGAAGCCTTGGCGTTAAAATGGCTAAATCTGTTAAAGAAAAGGGACCAGCTGTTAGCTTATTAATATTTAAACCTTTATAGACCTGGTCAGGGTAAGGGTATTTCTACTATTTTCAGTGTGTAAGTTGTTAACTCTGAGGTTGTCGATGCTGTTTCACCAAGCAAGAATGATTTTAAAAGTATTAACACGCAGTTAGCAGAAGAAAAGGCGAATGCCACTGCCACCAAAAACAAGGCAACAATACTCGACTTAAATCAACTTTGACATCTCGTGAATCAGACTAATGTGTTTTAAACAACACTTTCAATTTTCTTTTTTTTGGTTCTTTATAAAACTGATGAAATGTTTCACCATCAAACATCCTGGTTTAGTAAACATACATGGTGAACCACACTGGGAGTTTTAACATTTAACTGAAAGCCATTCTCTCTCATCATGTGAGGGAGATAGCCAAAACAACTTTGGGAGGTGGGAGGGTGGAGAGAAAGGTCTCTGCACATGTAGTGTGGGCAAGAGGAAAGTCTAGAATAGATGTCTATTGAATATCAGGGTCAGAGACATGGACCTCAATGTCACTGCCAGTCTCTTGCAGACGCCAGAGGAATATTATGGCTCTGGCGGAAATTAATTGTGGGCACAGAGAGTTCCTCTTGTAGCGCAAGACAACGCTGGTGTCAGAGAGGGAATAAGAGTGGCTGCCTCGGGGCACAGACCCGTGCCAAGTAAACATTAGGCACAACCCGCCAAAGGAATATTTTGTAAGATGTCTGTGAGGCCTCACCTAGAGGTTCTTTGATTCTTATTCAAAAAGGAAAATAAAGACTTTTTGATGATTTCAGGGTCGGAGCTGCAGAGACAAGAATTGGACCTGACAAGAAAAACACTCATAAAAATGAATGAGGCCCTAAAAGGCTTTGAAATAAGGCCTCTTTACATCGAACTGTGGATTATGAAATGGAAAAAAACCTACATTTAATTCTTTAGTATTTCAGAGACTCAACAGTGTATGAAAGCCAGAGAGAGAGAGAGGCATTACTTTTCTACAATTACTCTTAACCATCGTCTTTTTTTATCCAAATGCTGACCTACTGTTAAGAATGCAGGACATCCAAATTTTCTAAAGCTTTTTACCTTTGTGGAGACATCAAACTCTTAAAAGCAAGAGTGAACATTCCTACTTGCTGATAAGGGGATAACAGGGGCTCTCTGGGGAGTACAAAGCAAGGTCTCTGGGTGGTGGAGTGGCCCAAGGGCCTGTGGAGAGAAGCTACTTCACACTGACCGCTGCAGTAATGGCCCAGCAGAGCAGATATCATTATCTGTCATCAGTGATACAAGTGTCAGTCACTAAAAAAAGACCATATTTGGACATAAACGTCAGCCGGCCTTTAGTTTGTCAATAGTAGACAGTTGGCCTATGCATTTAAAGTGCTTTTACTATTAAATATTAATATTTCTTAAAGTATTAATGACGACTTAACTTATATGTTAACTTTCAAAACGAAGTTACTGAATGAAAAAATGATCAGACGATTGCATATCTCTGGTAGCTGAAGAAAAAAGTGAAAGAAAATTGTTGTTTCTATGCTATCAGCACATTGTCAGGATCAAATCTGATATTTTCAATTATCGAGAACAACACTGCTCAGACTTTGCCATATGCGTATGTGATTGTTCTTGACATATGATGTCTGGGAACGTCACCTTTGTTTCTCACCTTTATTAAGGCCACTGGGAGAGAGCGCGAAGAGGCGCCAACTGTCACCTTTTCTCTCAAGCAAGGTTTGTTTAGCAGTGAGTTCACGAAATTTTAGTAATAATTAGATCAGAGGGATCTGTAGCACACGTGGATTTGATCGTCCTTGTGATTCACTGTTATTGAGGTGTTGACAATAACTGGTATTGACGATAACCGCGCAGATTAATCTCTACATACATCAGCCATCTTAAAGTGCACTCCTCCTTCTGTGCTAAACTTAGTGCAGGAAGTGGTTTGTGGGGCATAAAGCCTGTGACTGACAGATCCAGAATTTGTCAATAAGTGATCAAGAGTAAATGACCCTCAAGCCCCCCCATTCAAAGCTTTTTTATTTTTTACTTTTCATACTGGACGGCCATGTTTAACAGAATATTAATCATAGAAGAGTATAAAAATATAAAGTTGAGAGGAATTTAATCATGAAAACTTGGACTAACTTGGCCCATTCTCCGTTTGTAAAATTATGCTTTTACATAAACAAAGAAGATGATATTAAAAGCAATTATTCTTTTGTTCTGAAGCAATGAAGCTTTGGCAGATTCAGCCTTTAGCAAGACAAACTTTGAAATACATTTTAACACTTAATAAAATTGACTTACAACTCCTGCTTAGAACATAAAGATTAAGAAAACATAAATTAAATGAGAGTTTTTAAAAAGAAAAGCAAAATGAATGTTTCACAATTAATCAGTATTTTAAAAGTGAACATTTGGCAAAAAAAAAACAAAAAACAAAAAACCTCCTAACAATTTTTAAGTTTTCTCAGAATTAGCTAATAATACAAACTCTTGCCATGTGTGTTTGCTGCTGCTCATCTTACCCCCACAACGAGTGTAATTTCACACATCCTCAGCATTACTGCTCCTCTGAGCCACACCTGCACTACTTACAGACCGGTGGTGCTGATTAAAAAAACAACTGACATCAGCAGTGGAAAAATGAACAAACGCCTCATGTCACACTTCCGACCCTGGGGGTGAAAGAGTGCAAATGAACGGGTGATCAGCTCACTATCCAATCATCTGTGTAATGTAACTTCCCCTGTCTGCGCTCACCTGTGTCAGCAGCAAAGATTTTTTTTTTTCAAAATGTCAGCCACTGATTGTTCTTACCGACTACTCTTTCTCCCACACTTCCTCACCCCCCCCCCGCCATCCTCTTTCTCTGTTCTTCCATTACCCGTTTTATGCAGTGGCACCCTATGTGACAGATTGTACAGTGTGAGCCCCGCTGGTGCTTTTGACACTTAATAAAACATATCAGTTAAACTAATTACAGTGAGCAAGGTGAAAGAGTTTCTTTTTAATTGTCATTTTAACAATTTTTAGATTGGATTTTTTTTTTTTTGTAGGCAAAATATCATACAGCAAACAGTTTTTCTATGCTTCAATATAACTATGTTTTTCTTACATTCTGACATATTTTCAGACCCTATGAAGTAGTTCGTCACATCACGTTTTTTTGATCAGTTAGAACAAAACAAAGTTAAAAGTGGAAATAAAAGGAGTATGGACTGCTATGCGCTAATATGACCTCAGAAACATGAGTTTAGATTGGTAAACACTGACAAGCTACGCTATACATGTTTATAAAACTAACAATGAGTAACCAGATGCATGCAATCTACGCTCCTTGCCAAAAGTTAAATAAAATAAATTTAATTTTTCCATTCTATTATTTCTGATTTAAACAGCACAACTAATCCATTCATTATTTCAGCTTAAAAAGTCCGCTTGCTTTCACAGTTTCGGCTGATGAACACAACTTTTACAGTTTAGTTACATAACACATGCAGCACTTCCATCATTAGCAGCGATGTCTGCTCATGGCCTGATCTTCCTGGATCAACTCAGGTATCACACATATAAAAAAGACTCACTTGGTAGGACAATGTGACCCAACCAAGAACCAACTAACAGAAACATGGATCCAAACCTGTGCAGGTTGCATGTCGGTTCATCAGGTTAGCCAGTTAAGACCTTTGCAATTAAGTTTCTTTAATTGCTTCTAAACACACTGCATTTCTCCATGTCAGCTACCGTTTTGTGAAGGAATAGCAAAGGTTAGGCAAATAAAACTATTTGGCTAAGGTTCATGAAAGATCATGATTAAATGTCAGAGAAATCTAGGCTTGACCGCCCTGACCTTCACGCCATTTCTCTCTGCTGCTGCGCTGAATGAATAATGCAGCATCTCCTGCATTAAGACTGTATGTTGGCAGTGAACATTACTGTACTGCAAAGTAATGTGTATATTTGAAAATTATGTCACTAGCTCCCATATATTACAAAAAATCAGACTTCCTATAGCATATGACATCACTCCATTATCAGTTACTAATAACTATTTCACCTTTAGTCAGTGAGACACAGACTGTCTGACACCTTTCTGAAGTCAACATTAGGAAAATACATTATTTCCAGTATGTCTCGTTTGACCTTGTCATTATATACTTTGTGTGATGCTTAATAGTTGCCCCTGGCTCAAACTTAACCATGAATTCTGCTAAAACAACAACACTGTGTAAGAAAATAATCTGTTGTGTTAGAACAGAGGAGCAGTGAGTGACAGATCTGACTCTGAGGTTTCATGTAAATGGGTTTATTGACTCTGAACTTGTTAACAATACAACACTTCTCAATCTAGTGGACAACCTGTTTCCCTGGTTACCATCTGTCTCAATGTAGCAGCCTTTCATGCTGCTGAGGATGCACGCAGGTGGCATTTGCCTCTGAACTTTTTTACCCCAAACTTTGCAAACACTTCATAAAAGCAGCAGTGCTTAAAACTCTCTGCAGCTCCTCAGCATTGTTGAGAAACGCTTTGAATAATCAGTTTCAAGTAATTCAACATGATGCTGTTTTAAATGAGTTTCAGCTACAAATCTCAATGCCATAATGTCCTTCTGGATACTGTAACCACTTGCATACAGTAAGAAGTCACCTCATTATCATAACCTCATTGTGTGACAGTATAAAATAAATAGCTGCAGTTAATTAATGCATCACTTCATGGACAGTAATTAGATGTAGGTGGTTTGTTTCATTATGTTTGTAATGATACCCTCAGTGTAGCTACAGGTGGCTCTTGGGAGGTGTTTGAAATGGATTTACCAGTGTTTTGTGAGTTCTGCAACAGCACTGACAATGAGAATGAAATGAAAATATTTTTTTAAGAGGACAGTGGAAAATGTCCATGAACTAAGCAGTTTCATGAGACTACCAGATTTTTGCCATTATAGAGTCATCATAGAGCTGCAAACGGCGACTAAATAATCATCCCTGTTCAAATTACAAGTCAGGTATCAATTAGGTTTTAGAAAAATGCGCACTTGATAATAGATCAATGTGGTAAGAAACACTTTAAAATGACTGAAACCATCTTTAGGACAAAAAATGTATGGGAGCTTTGTTTATTCATTTTGAGCCATGTCTCGTCTGCCAACATGGACGAGATGGGATTTTTGACCCATGCGTGGAGCCAGTCACCAGGGGGCGATTGACGTAGCTGCCACTTTTACATCTTAGATGTCTAAAAATGACTCTTGTATGATGAAACAACGAATCCTTGTGGTGTCTCCCTTCCATTCCTTATTGAAAATGTAGGTGATGCAGCATAAAGATGATTCAAAGTGCTTGCTGTATAACCAGTCATACATGTGCATGTTTTCTATGACTCTGGTGCAGCGTGTCATGACGTGCTGAAAGTACGTCTTATAATGCAACATGTCTGTATGATTTAAAAAGTTGTTTAGAAAGGAAACAAGGTAACATGGTTGTTTTGCTGAGTATCTTCCAGTAGAGTATGGAGTAATGCATAGAGTGTCTTTTGTACGAAGTAAGTGGTAAAATGGCGCTGACTCAGGTTTGCACCATCTCTCCCTCAGCTGTGTTCTGCTCTGGTGAGCAACAGTCGCCCAAGTGATTCTGACTTGGCTTGACCTAGGACAATATTCTCTCACCGGGTCCAATTCCACCTCACTGGATGCATATTGCCACTTATGCACTTAACAGTAGCGTGCTCTCTCTTCATCCTCTGCTCATCCTCTCTCTCTCTCTTCTCTCTCCCTCTTCTCTGTCGATCTTGCAGTTGTCGCAACAATTTCTTTTCGCACACTCCTCCCATCACTCACCCTTTCTGCTTTCTCTTTTTACTGTCTGTTACTCCAACTCTCTGTCGATTTGTGCTCATAAATTCTTTACTCGGCTCCCTAGTCATAATTTAATAATCAGAAGTAAGAAGCAGAAGAATGTTCTCCTGCTCCAGCCTCTTTTCTTGAGATTTGCACAGTCATGTCCAATCAGATTAATGGACTTATTTGAACGCCGCTGAAGGGAGACTTGTACATTTTCAAGCTTGAAATGTGATATTTGACTGTCCGTCAGAGGCAATAAACAGTGAGGCAATGAAGAGTGCAAACACGGTGCGTCTGACAGCTGATGTAAAACAAAGCTTGTACTAACAAAGCAGCCCGCAATGAGACACACATTAACAGACCACCTTGACCTGATAAAGACACATCAACCGTTTCAACCCTCGCGGCTCAGGCAAGGACCACAGCGGCAAAGTCACTGTCGTATCTCCGGCTAATGGCGCTAATATTTGTGTGGGCCATAAATAATGCTAACAAATAACCACATAAAAAGAATTAATGAAAAGCAAACAGAAGTGGAGCAGAGAGATGCATGGTTATACAGAGTAACGACAAATTACCCTGGGGGGAGGGTGGTGGGATGAGGGGCTTCGGTACAGTCATTACTCTGTACAGCGAGTACGGTCTGGCTAACACCTGTGTTTCCCTCCAATCTGCCTCACCCTAATTAGCCCACACACACCCTGGGGATCCTCTGACACACAAGACCTGCACTGGGGTTGGGGAGGGGAGGGTAAGACTGGGAGAAAGTGAGGAAGGCGTGCAAAAGTTAAGGTAGAGAAAGAGAAAAAATATAAAGCGTAGGCAGAAAGGATGAAACCTCCGGTTACTCATTGTACTCCTTTGCTGATATCTGATTAAATATCATTATAAGCCAGCGTCAGAGAGAGAAAAAAAAAAAAAAAAAAGGAGAGGGAGTACGGCAGCAGCACGGGCAGCAGTTAACTGACATTTGCTGACAGCGCCGAGAACTGGGGGTTGAGAGGTGGCGGAGTCACGCTCCCTTCCCAGTTTCATTTGCACTCACCCCATGGTTCGGAAGTGTGGAATGAAATGTTTGTTAATTTCAGATGTCACTTTTATTCTTGTTAAGAACACCTGAAACCCCTGCCCACCCTCCCGCTCCCAGTGATAACACAATTCCTCCGTGTCGTCCTTGACAACCGCAGCCTGGCGGTCCATCTCTTTCATCGAGATGTCACGGTGATAACCTCCTACTGTAACACATCTAATAACTTTGAACTTTGGTGATTAACACTGTCTTTTCTGCCTTCGCATGGGTTTCCTTCTGTTTATTTTACACTATATGATTGATTGACTGATCTATTTATTATTTTTTATGTTTCCTTACATGATGTGTTTACTCATTCTAATCCCTGAAAAAGATTTCCATTTGTTTTATTTCATTTTATTTTCAAGTTTTTGAACACAAATCTACACCACATTTCAAAATACTGTGTTTTCTTTCCTCTCTCACTTGTCTGTCTCATCTTTACCCTGTTCTCTCCAGTGTTTTTCATTGGTGGAGAGCCAGTAAATGAAAAAGAAGAAGATCAATGCGATCAGGTTACAGCTCACCAATGCATTGATCCAGATTTATGCCCAGAGGATAGAAGAGATACAGAAAAGGAGCGAGAGAGAGAGATGTAAACGTATCATACGAGCAGGCTGGCCCCATCGAACTCTGGGTATATCACAGTGTACTTTTCCAAGAGTAAAAACATACACTGATAAATAGATGTAGACAGGCAACTAAAAAGTCTCTTGAGTTCAAAACATGTTTTTTAAAAAAGCGGAACCAAAGAAGTTGATGTTTTGACAAGTACATTGCTAGTTATTTAATTATACGCATTTCTGCTATACAGTCTGCTAAAAATGACCATTTTTGTTGCTTTTGTTGCTATGAGACAGCAGAGTGAAATACTGTAGTTTCTCATTTGCTGTGGTTCCAGTTTCAAGGATGGAGCAGTGTAAAAAAAAAAAAAAAAAAAAAAAAAAGTTCCCTACAGTTTCATGTGCCTCCTTTCTCTTTCTGTCACACTCACTTTGCCACTTTCCACACTGATGGCCTGCGTAGCATGACACAAAAAAAGACAAACACACATGTACACACAGACACACAAGACTGGGTGCCTCTGTGCAGGCAGACACACACACACACACACACACACACTCACACACATATACACACACGCAGGGATTCATTCAAATGAATTGAAGTTGACACTCAAACATTTTGTCGATCTATTACTGATTTCTGCCAGGAAACTCTGCCACTGTGGTGCAGTGTAAGAGTGTGTCGGTGTGTGTAAGTGAGTGTGTAAGATGGGTGAGCACCAACCCCCCCACATGCTGACTCCAAAGACAAGCATGGATCATATTACACTGTGCCCCAGGACCACACACACTCACTCACACACTAAAAAGTACATTTTATCTCTGCTTTCTATACGTTTAGACATAATTAACTTTAACGGGCCATATCCACATCCTGTTTTGTAAAACAATGTTAGTTTTCACTGAATCAGGTAAAAGATTACTAACAAAACCACATTATATTTATTTAATTACATTGGATAACACAGAATTGCAATGGAAGCAGTTGTAATTTACTATTTTTTGTGTCCTATTAATCATATGTAAGTATGATATCTATAAATAAATCTATACGCCCTCGCGAGCGCTCAGTATGGGTGGTTTGTGGTGAAGAAATTACTCTTTTTTTAAAACATACAAGGTGTTGGAGCAAGTGAAAGTGTGTTAATGCAGAATAGTGTGAGCAAAAAGTAGAAATTGTGGTTTTCCTGGGCCTCCCTTGCTGAAGGAAACTACACCATGGTGGAATTTACACAGAACGTGCTTGCTTGAATTTGCAGAGTATTGCAGACGTCAACAGAAACCAACTCGAGCAGCAATGTTTTATGCAAAATATCCCTATATTGTGATGATATTAGTAGAAAATTTCCCACTTCCTCTTAAAATCTTTCTATTTTAACATATCACCTCTCACTTCCACCTTTCTTTTTCTCTCCACTCCTCTCCTCTCCTCTCCTCAACGCTGAGACAGATCTGAGACTCCTCTGGCGGTGACAGAAGTAGGCTGCGCACGCCACAGCGCCGGCCCAATCAGTGACGATCTGCATGGTAATGTGTGGCAGGGGCGGGATAATGAAGTTCCCTGCTTGCCGACTGGAAGGCTATCCTCCGGTGTGCTGAGTGATTTATCTCCTCTGTCAAGAGCCAGGACAGCCAGGACTTGTCCTTCCCCATGGTCCCCGGGAACAGGAGTCGAGCGGCGCCAGATAAGAGATGGAGGGAGCAGAGTGCCCGGTTTGCTTGCAAAACATGAAGCAGCACACATATATTATATCACAGCAAAAAAATACTAGATCTATATTAAAGTGAAGATTTACATCAGTAGTCCTCATAATTAATATCTAAAAGTGTGTAACTGTCGTGTAATTGTTATGATGAAATAGTTAGTGGGACCTTTTACTCTCATTTTGTTTCACTCATTTGTCCCTGACATTGTAGACTATCCATCACACTCATCCTGCCCAAAGAGCAACACGACCAAATGCAAAATAACTCACATCCGTGCTTTTACAAGTCTTTTTTGATAAGCCACAAACAAAACCCAACAGTGTTGTTGTTGTCTGTAAAGCAGATGTTGGCCAAAAAGAAAAAAAAAAGGAAGGAAAAAGAAAATGTGTGACATGGTTCAGAGTCCCAAGATACTTGTTTGAGGACTTACAGTATATTTTTCCTGCTACAGCTGTAGGTGTGATCCATTAAGATAAAAGAGAGAAAGTGACATGTCGAGTCTGCCAGCTTGTCAGCTGGCATCTTGTTAATGCTTCCAGAGAAACGTCCAAACAACATTTTTAAACTACTAGTATCGAGCATTTAGTGTGGTTATTAGTTTATTTTTTGGTTTATTTAGTCAGCAGTAAGATTACTTAAAGTCCATATTACACAGATTTTCACCAAATCTTAGTCCATGAGGTCCTAATTTGTTTTATAGATATTAATCTATTTTTTTAAAATAATCCAATAATTAACAGTTTCCATCCCTTTGTTCCCGAAATGGATTACTTTTCTTAAAAGAGTACCACAGGTTCTCAGGAGCCTTTGCTGCTGCTGGGGCTGTTGTGATCTGCTGCCATAATTTTAGATGACAGATTGGTGAAATGACCCACAAAAAAAGTTTTTCTGCAACCTCAGCTCTTCTAAATCTCAGGTAATGTTCATCACTCTCAACATGGTATGGCAACATGATTGAGATTATATGATGATGATTTATTTATTTCATCCTACAGGCAATGGCCTAAAGCTGTGCTGTGTCACTGGTTACTGGTGCTCTGTATTTCACTCTATGTACTCTAAACCCAGTTACTCGTGTCCTACTGATATCAAGTTTAGCCCAAATATTAGAGCCTTGGTCAACTATTGCAGTAAATTTGCTCACTTGCACCTGTAATGGCTGATCTCTGCTTCTCCCCTTTTCTCACCAGGTGTGACCTACCCAACTTGGATTTGTTTTACATTTTTTTTACACCATCATCTCTTTTTTTCCTCATTTTCTACATGCTCTTCTTGGCACCCAACACCGTTCCTTGTCTCCCAGGCCTACAGACTGGTCACTTTAAATCTCTGTCAGACTTGACCTTGGACAAAGAGTTAAATTAGTCCACTGAAGTACATAATGAGTTCATTTAGGTAATTAAGCATTCAGGTGGAATGAAAAAATGCTCACTGAATATGCCTGAGGAGTTTTTCATGTTGGTGAGGCAAAATGATCGAGATACATAATGAATCTAATTAGATTTTTATCCTTCAAATAACAACATGTCTATATATGGGATATAAGTAAAGGGAATTTTTTTTTTGGACTGATGCACAAATCTTAATCTAATAAAATAAACCTTGAAAAAATTGGATCTCATAAATTAAATCATAAAACAAACTCGTGCACATCTGGATGTGATGAGAGAATTAAATAAGAAGCTAACTTTCTCTGTAAGAAATAAGCCTGTTTAACCGTGTAACATGGAAATTACATTCATTTTTTAGTCATATTTCTGTGGAAACAGAACTGCGTCATGGATTTTAGGCAACAAAACCGTCTTGGTCAAGGCATGTTCTGATGAAGGGTGGAGATTCTGGGGAAAGATTATTGATATATTAGCTCAACAGACAGTGATCCATTGGAAGCTACACCCTCATATTTACAGGCTTGCAATGCTAAGGCAACAACACCAATAACTGGACTGACCAAAATATCACATCAGCACCATTACTCATAACTCTCACGCTAGACTGTTTAGCTAACATTACAACATCTTAGTAAACTAGGAAGTGAGCAGAATGCACATGGGCAAGTAACCTAATGTGATCTGACACGCAAATCAGACACACAATCCATTCCATGTGCCATTTTGTCTCCTTGATAGTGTCACAAATTAGCATGTGCCAAATTTACCATCCTTCGTACTCCCGCTGCCCCCTATCCTTCCAATCTCGCCCTCCATTCCCCTGACCAGAGACGCCACCTGCTGCTGATTGGATGGAATAATGTTGTGTGAGCCAGTCCGAGCCACTATCTTTGTCTCCCATTTCACATAATAAAGAAAAACATAAAACATAACCGTTAAAATAGTTCCATCAAGCTTAAGTTGCTTTGTATTGCAAATATGGATATTGTAAGAGAAACAACATATATAAATATACCAGTGAACATCTTACAGATGCATTTAGCATTAACATTGTTAGCCCTGGCATATGTTTCCTTATTATGTAGATAATAAATACAAATGCAAGACATTATCTTCCTTTCGAACTGTATTTCCTGTTACAAATTAGTAGTAAATAAGTGTAATTTCTAGGAAGCAGGTTGGTCCTACACAGATTTCACATAATCAATGATATATGTGAATACTGGTGTTATGAACTACATATCACATCTGTCCGAAGAGATGATGTTCAAGTAGATACAAATGACTCTGAATTGAAAAAAAAAAGAAATTACAACAGGCTGATCTGTGTTATGGCCACAAATGAAACAAGCAACCTCAAGCGAGGGTAAACATCAATGAATAATCATACGTTTATGTAACAGGTTATTAATTTCCTAAGTGTTGATTCAGTAATCATTTAAACTGAACTTCCAAATTAAAACTTTTGGACCTTGTTCTGTCATGTCAGCACATTGTAGCACAAGGATTCTCTGCAACAATAACTGACTCAACACTTTAACAGTCGCCCTAGGTTTATCCTCACATGAAAGCGTCTTTTTGACAGGAGGAGTGACACATGAATTGTGGACCTTGCAGCAGTGCTAATGCTAAATGAATAGGAGTAGGAGCGCCTGTGACAGGTTTTATGTTAAATTATCTAAAATTAACCGCACTGTGTTTTATGTAAAATATGAATGTCTTTGCCCAACATTAGAAACATTATCACACACATAATATTCTGGAATTAATCTTTAATTACACTAACAATGTGCCTGTGTTTTTTCTCTCACCTCTCCTCTCATGTTTAATTAAAACAAATGAACAAAGCCAGGGGTTCTCATAACCTATTTTGGCAAAGATCAACCTCATTTGGAGTGAATTAAAATATAATGCAGTGGAATTCATTATCTTATTTCCATTGTGTATTCTAGTCAAGAGACGGTAATTGTGAAACGTAAGCAGCAGAAAGGGAATTTCATTCTTAAAAAGAAAGTCACAGTATTAAAAAATGTGTGACAAGCAGAGATTGACAGAATATTAGGGATAATTGAATACATTGAACAGTGTAATTCTCCAAACAAAACGTGTGAAGACAACCCCCTCTAAAGATTTGAAAACTGTAAAATACCCTATTTAAGAAAGCAGTTGCCACTTTCATTTGACACAGCTTTAATTTGCAACAACTGGAGTGAATTTCAACCATTCAATTACTCAATTATTTCAAAAGTAGTTTAGTCTTAAGGCAGCAGACAGTGGTGGAAAATGTGAAAGAATAACCTTTGTTAAAAGAATAAAGCTTTCTCTTGTGTTGTTAACAGTGGATAACTATGGGTGCTACTATAAGTGCCAGAAACTCACCAAAGTGATCAGATTTGATGGCACTTTATCATTCACGATTGATGTTTGATTGTGAAAAGACAATAGAGGCAAAAATTGAAAAGCGCTGTTAAGGTAGAGAATCTCTATTTAAATGCAGTCCATTTACCATTTTAGCATCGTACTGTCTATTTGTTAGCGTTAAAATTGCTTGTAGATGGGAGTGTTGCATGTTTGACATTTAACCAGAAGTTTCTGTCCCTTAACTCTGTAATCCTCTGTGTTATCTGTACAATAACCAAAGTTATCTACGCTTATCTGATCTTAATTTCTGTGCAATAACCACCCTCCAACTGAAACCATGTCATAGTGGTCAACACACATATAGTAAGCAATATATTTATACATCATTTTAAAACATATTCAAAGTAATCTAGTGGTTTGCTAAATTGTACCGACATTCTTGTCCAACACATCTTAGTAGCTTAATTACTGAATGGGTTGATTGCAAATGTCTCGAAAAATGACATCTGATTGTTGGAAAGAACCATCGACTACCATACTGAACCTTTGTCATACCAGACCTTTGTTGTCACCTGTTTAACTTTGTGAAAGGTTCACAGTTAGGTTAAGTTTAGGCATTAAAACAACTTTGTTAGGTCCATGAAATGATCATGGCTTAGGTTAAAATAAGTACTTCGTATACTGGCTATGTAAGTCGAAAAAGCAGAGTGTAAAATAAGGGTTAGACTACTACCAGAATAACCTCTAACTGCTGCTCAGTTTCCACTTTCCTGTAGCCTCTTTTGTCCGTAGCTCCCTTGTTAGATAGTTAGCCTAGCAGCTAACAAATTAATCTTTTTTTTACCCTCAAACCAAAATCATCTGGAAATCCAGCAGTAAGTGTTGGAAGTAAACACTGACGTAGAAACTTGGCGGATGTTGAATATAAACACACATTTTCTTATGTATTGATTAAAGAAAATCCTGTCTTGGCCTCAAGTTTATGCTCCCTCTGAACCCGAACTCTCGCTCTTCTCATCTGCCTTCATCAAGCTAACAAGCGAATGCATTTGATAGGAAACTAACAAGCTGACACCAAGATAAACTACACCTGTGAATTAGCTAACATTAGCAGGTGCTAAAATAAGGTAAAGCAATGCTGTATTTTTAGCAAGGAAATTGTGTTAGTTTAAACAGTTAGCATTTGATGATGCAGACAGAGCACTCATAGGGGCTCTTTTTGGTAACAGACAGCTAGTGTTACCAGTGTGGCTAATTACAAAGGAGTCAGGTGTGAGTGAAGTCTTTTTGGGTGGCGATGCATTATGGGAGATCAGGGCCTTCTTGATGACATCTTCTGCTTACCATCAGAGGTGCGGTGTTATTTGGTGAAGAACAGGGGCAAATATATGACGCATATGCACGTGCGTATGATTAACTTATGACTCATTTCAAGGGTTACGTAAACACTGTTCTTCATAAGTCTAATATTCATACATAAGTCAACAATTACTGACCACACAATCACATGTTGGACAGACTTCATGAATAATCATGTTTCAAATACTAAGCAACATTTAGCCACACATCTGGTTAGGAGTTTTAGCTGATAGGCCGCTGTTATTGCTTGCAGTTAATCTGTCATAAAGTAATATAGCTTTTGTTTGTTTTAAATGATTTCATATTTGGGCTGAACAATATAAGGCCATATTTGAATCATCTATTCTGAGGAAAAGCTGCAATGGAAGTGGAGGTCAAGATCATCTGTTAGGCTCCTGCAGGCACTGTGTGTGCAGCACAAGCTCAACAAGTAAAATAGGTTGGCTTTGTAATGTTCGAATGCATCACAAATAAAGAAACTGTCAGAAGAATAAACGATGAATGTAAGGATATTTCACTACCCATTCATCTTTACTAGATCAGGTTAGATGGCTACTGGCAACTTTTAAGCTGGAATGTGTTTTTTATTATGTTTCCCAACACACATGTTGACGTGGTGAATCAGTCAACACACTTTAAATGTTGTTTTTGTTGGCTCTGTTGCATTATATTTTTTAATAATGATTAAGTCTTCAAGTGCTGAGCCGAAGAATTTGAATTTGAATAATGCCTGTGCTCTGATAGCACTACGCATACGCTCTACTCTTATATCAATATACTTCTTTGCAACGCAAACATAATTTGTATACAACCTTTATTCTTGTACATGTCTATATACTGCATTTGTAAATACCATATTATAAAAGAATAATGATGTTATTAAAACATAGTGATGTGTTGAGCTTTGGCACCTCTTTCACTGATTTAACAACAATAGCCGAGGACATCATTATAGCTTTAAGATAAACATTTCCCATGTATTTCACCTCTTTAGTCTATTCATTTTTATCAGGCATCAGTGATAGGGCACAAAGAGAACGGAAAATGTTTTCCTTTTCGTGAGTCAAAAGGATCCAGTGTAACCCTCTTGTTCACTGTAGCTCATTATTAGGAAGCGTTAACACATCCGTGTTCAGGCAGAGGGAGAATAAGTACACAGTAATTGACTCCTGGCCTCTCTCATCACATTAGAGGCCAATGAAATGGGCTCTACTTTCACAGGCGTGCAAGATGACTGAGGGAACATGCTTGTCTCATTTGTCATCAGAACCACCTCAAATAAGCAAAAGGCCTCAGCAGATGAACCTGCATTCTATAATAGACTCACTGTGTCTCTCGCTCTGCATCTTTATCTCCCCACTCTATCATCTGCCTCTGCAGATAAAATAGCATTTGTGTGACAGCGTTTCACAGCATAAAACAGCATTTTAACATTCAATTGCACACACACATTTATGCACACACAAACTGTATGTGTGTGTGTGTGTGCATGCATGTGCAGAGCACAGCCGCAGTCTGGTAGCAGCTGAGGCTGGCGTGTGTCTGTGCAGGCTCCTTAGAAGCAGGCGAGGGTGAGGGTGACAGCGTCAGCTTGGCTCTCCTAATGAATGTCTCACTTCCCCCGGCACACTCCCTTCACTCTCCCCTTGCAGGCACCTAGCACCCCTCCGCCTACGGGCCCCACATCTCACCGGTCGACAGCAAGTGCCATCATTGGTATGACCTCATGGCCCCCCAACCTCGCCTGCGGAGCCAGTGTCACTTTGGTTTTGGCAAAGGCTGGGGTTCCGGGGGTGGTGTCAGGGCACTGTGAAGGGTAAACAGATTAATAGAAGCTAATGAGAGACAGAGGAGCAGTACAGTCAATACAGACAATTTGGTGTTTATCTTTACTGTTTCAATGCTGTAAGGTTACAGGATGACAGGATGGTAACATACACACGGTGCCAGGTCCGGCTGTGACATTTGAATATTTTTTATTAGTCCGTTTTATTAGGTGTGTTTAATATGACTTAGTGTAAAATATTCTTCCATAAACTCTTCAAGCCAAAAGTCTGGTGGATGAGGTCCCAGTGATGACACAAACTAGAAGACGAATAAAAGTTCAAGACAGTTTGTTACCAGAACACTGAAGTTCATGGAAATGGTGATAATTAACACATACGAAAAACAAGGTGAAAATATGATAACACTTTACAGTGCATGAATTAGACATTATAATGCTGCAGGTATCCTCGTTAATTTTTCTTTCCTGTTGGTGCAGCTGTTTCCACAATCCAAAGTCATGCACCTAAATGGAATTTTAAACCTTTTATTGCCGGCAGGTGTAAATGCATTTAACTACTCACTGTATTACGGTACGGATTGATATGTTTATGGTATTTTCTGCTTTGCAGCCATTGCAGCCATTGCATGCAGAAATATGCACAGCCTCTTGTACTCCTAAGCAAGATAAGTATGTGCATGTAAATAACATTCTAAACAATTATTTTTCATATTAATTTATTATTGAAACAATTTAACGGGCTAACATATGAGATACATGTAAACATCAACAGTGCATTATTGTACTAAAGAGTGAGCAATAACGACAAAACAAGTTATCCACAGCTTGACTTTTTGTAAGTACACATGATAAGGTCAACCTTTAACTTTTTTTTTTCTTTACAAGTTTCAAGATAACAAATACATGACATGACAAACTTAAATCCACACACACACATAACAACGTGCGTGGATAATTACAACAGAATGTTAAAGACCGCAGGAGTTGGTTGCATTTATGGCTTAATGAGGTGAACAGGAACTCACCCCGAACATGTCGATCTGTTTTTTTTTTTCAGTGACAAAGTGGAAACACTATCATTGTTATTGGTCACTGAGGCACTAATAATGTAATGACTGTGATCACTGGACAAGCATTGATTGTTCTTCACTCTAGTTGTTTTCTGTCTCTCGTGCAAACACACACGTACATACACATAAATACAGGAGACATTTACAAACGGGCTTGGTTGAATGGACACCGGGCACAAGCTCACATTTACTGTATGTACTGAAGCACACCAGCAGAACATTTGTTTCAGTTGGTCACTGAGACGTCCACTGTTCTCTCATCCTTGTTGCACATCTCTCCACCTTTCCCTTTTCTTTGATTGCAGGTTTTCATTGTGGTTATCCAATGCATATATCTCCCCTTTCCCCTACTTGAGCAAGGTGACAATTACAGGGTTTCCAAGCTGAGAGGAGACGCTCATCAGCATCTGTAATCTGTGGGGACCCCTGTCACACACATACACACACAAAACCACACACACATACACGTAGTGCCATCCAGCTTGTATGCCATCCACATACAAAGCCCGATACAGCACGCACGCACACATAAACACAAG
The DNA here is from genome assembly GCA_029814765.1 of Acanthurus leucopareius. Classification (NCBI taxonomy): domain Eukaryota; kingdom Metazoa; phylum Chordata; class Actinopteri; order Acanthuriformes; family Acanthuridae; genus Acanthurus; species Acanthurus leucopareius. The sequence continues at coordinate 12,914,259 of JAQMCX010000048.1, read as the reverse complement.
CACACACTCAACCACCCCCACATGTCCCCTGCTGTTCCTCACTCACGAGAGCAGAGCAAGCAAATCCAGAGGCATGACAGACAGACAGACTCACAGACGTATCATTATCCAAGCCTCTCCATCAGGGTGGGTTGTCTGACGATAGCAGGACTGAGGACCACAGCCTTCAGTCCCACGATGCTCTCTGCATACTAACTCATGCACAGACACTCACACACACACCCACACACTGTCCACCCCATCTGTGGTTTTCATCTCAACCTGCACTAACTGGAATATTGGTCTTTAATGTGCCTAGTTTATCTTGTGGTCCAAAGTTAGGTTCTTATTGTGAAAGAGGAGAAGAAATAAAAGCAGTGTGTTATTTTATTCCTTAATAGCTTTTGAAATTATGATAAAGTACATAATATGATCAAATAAAGAAGCAATCTTTATTTTCGGTGGATAGATATCAATTTATGAAGCAAAATAATATTTTTCTGCATTACAGCAACACCCATGTTAGTTTTTCTCAGTCTCTCTCAACTGTTCTTCAGATTTTGACATATCCAAATCACTTTCCTACTCCCTGTCTCCCCTGTCCCCTTTCCTCTCCTCCTCTCCTCCTCTCCTGGCGTAGACCTTGTCTGGACCTAAACAGGAAGGGTGTGGCGCTGAGGTGGCACACCAGGGTCGCGACCTGGCCTCCCTCCCGTCATTAGAGCCTCCAGCTGGGCCAGGACTTCCGTTGATGTGGTCCACCGAGGAGGGGAGGCAGGGGAGGGACATCCCCTTAATTGTACCCTAGGTCATAGCGAAAGGAATGTCTGAGGTCTGAGGCCTTGTTACACACACACACACACACATTCACACACACACACACACACACACTCTTCCAGAGAGGCTCATATACACACTCTCTTTCTTGCTCTTTCTCCTCTGTCTTTCATTCTTCTGTGTTCTCCACCTCCCATACACCCACCCCTGCGGAGAAGGCCACTAATTGGCACATTGGCTGCCAGTGTGGGTGTGGAGGGAATGTCAGAGCGCCACGCCATAGCAAGGAACCCACAGACATCTCCAGAGCAATATGGGGACCCTGGGGAGAAACAGAGAAGATGAAGAGCACCCTACTTCACAGCTACCTTTGACCACTACTCAATAAAAAGTAGGTGAGATACAGTACAGTAGGTAAGCATTCTTGGTTTTCAAGTGGCAGGTTTATGTTTACAAGCAAATCTCATCCATTTATTTCTCAATTTTTATTTTAAAAAAAATATTGTGTATAACATACTTTTAGAGGATTTGTTTTTCAAAATACCCTGCTTTGCTGGACAGGCAAAATAAAATACAAGTTTATTTTGAAATATGAGCAATGCAAAGTCATTTGCACTGAGGAAAAAATATTCAGGTCCAAAACTAAGTCTCCATACTCCAGTAACATTATATGGAGGAAGACTAAAGTTGATCCAGACCATATAAAAGACTCTACGTTCTTTGCCAGGCAGATAAATAAAAGTGCTGTTAAAGTTGGGCATTTTTAGAGTTTTTTATGGCCCCTCATCCTCTCTTTTATTGACTTCTCATGCCATCTGGAATGCTCCAGCTGTGAAAAATTTGTCTACTGTAGTTTGAGGGATTTTTTTTTTTTTTTTTTTTTTTTTTTTGTCAGACCATATTTCCATACACAGCAATATACAGTATAAGTAAAGAACACACATTTTCCTCCACTGGATCAGCATGATTTAAACACCAATTTTCAATTATTACACATATAGTATAAATACAATTTCTGTGTAGGTCACGTATTTCTCCACTGAGAACAGTAACCGCTATGTATTATAATAGTTGACGACTAAACCAAGAATTCTAAGAGCTCTCAATGGTGCCCTATCCCTGACATTTAATTGGTACTTTATTGGATTAAAGAGCCCTTTTTCCACTGTGAAACTGATTGAATGAATTCTTAATTTCAGGGACTGGGGGTGAAGTGCAGATAACTATGGCCGCACGTGTATTTTAATATTGAAGAGATGTATTTACAGAGTGTTTGTTTTTAGCCACTGAAGCAAATTAAGCTTATGTATGTGTGGGGAAATTCATGGTGAAAATTCCACATTTAGTTTTGATGACATATGTACCATCTGTAGGTTGAACTTAAGTCATCTCAGTGCTTATACCCGTGTTTTTTTTCAGTCAGCACGGCAGCACATAAGTTTGACTCAGCACCTGCACACTTTCTGCTCTCTCTTTCCTTTTGCCTCTTTGTCTGTTTCTTTACTTTATATCTTCTCAGGGAAAAAAAAGAGGCCTCAAACAAAACATGTGACACATGTCGATCATAAAACAACTCTAGATTGGTCAGCTCTCTCAAAACACCGGCTGAAGGTCACTGTGAAACAATGGCAATTCTTCAAGTTGAGACTAAGAGCTGGGCGGTGGGTCGCAGGGCTGACACAGAGACAAAAATAGAGTGGTGATGAGGGCTGGTTTGAGTGGGTGGGAGAGGGGGGGAGTGGGTGGGCTATTGGTGCATTTGAACTTGTGGTAGGCTGAGGTGCAGGGGGCCCATGAGGAGGGGAGGGTAGGTCAGGGACTGATAGCCCACAGGACTGGTGGAGCCTCGGCCCATAGAGCATGCAGCCAACTTTCCAGTCAACACATGAGTCAGTCAGCAGAGATGCGCCCAAAATAAATGGCTTCCCTGTTCCAGGCGGAACCACACCCTCTCGTGGTTTCTTAGAGGGCAGCGTGGGCAGGCTAGGCAACCGCCCCTCTGGGGTTTCTGGGGCCGGGGATGGATCTGAACGGGGGAGGTGGCAGAGGTAGAGAGGGAGTGGGTGGTGAGTAGGGGCTGTGAGGAGCATGGGGGCGTGTTTGAGTTCCCGAAATGGCAACATTAGGGTGAGGACCTGGCAACCCCTCAGTCTTTTCATTGTTTATTGTTTACCCGCATCGCGGACAGTAAACAATGGCACGCCCTCTCTTTGGGCGCTCTGCGGCCGAGGCTGGAGCTGAAGCTAACCCTGGAGATCAGGCAGTGGGCGGGGCTTCCTCCAACTCCCAACCTTCCCTGTTCCACAACCCCGCTAGGCCTCAATGGCCAGACTTCGCTGTCTTTTTCCTCTGCTTTGTTTTTCAGTCCCCTCTTCATAATTCACCCCTTGTGCGTCTTTTCATTTTCTCTCCTTTTTTTTCCCCCTCTCTCCCTCTTTTTCGTTCAAAACCTTGTAAGTGTGACGGTCGTCTGTTGACTGTCTAAAATAAGCAGCTGAATGCTAAAGCAGATCTCCACTTGGTTCCTGACAGGACACCAAGATATTTGGTCAACCAGAGGTTAGATGCCCAGACGACACTTGCCCTCCCCTTTTATGTTGTTTTCTCTCTTTCTGACTCTTACACTCGTTCTACTCTCTTTTTCTCTCTCTGTGTATGTGTGCTTGTCCCTGCCCCTGATGGGTCTCGTTAGCTGTCAACTGTCATCTTTATTAGCGCTCTCGGTGAGTCAGAGGAGTGACAAGAGAGAGCTGGGAGTCGGTCTTTCATTACCCCCGGTGACGGAAGTGTCATTCTCTCCATCTATTATTCATATTCTCTTTAATTTAACCAGGTAGAAGTGGCCTCGCAGCACAGCGCTCACAGATACAGTGAGTCACCCCTGCAAGACAAACATGGACAGGGATTTTTTTTTTTATTTGAAGCTTTTCTCTATGAGACAATCTGCTTGCTGGCTGTCAGGAGACAGAGCAATTAAACATTTGACTTAAGATACAAGACTTCAAAATGCAGCGATATGAGGGCCATCTGTTAAAAAATATTGTGCATAGTTGGCACAGAGTTAGCAAAATATTACTGTATCAGATTACTGTCAGTTTCAACTTTGAATTCACAAAAGGCTTGATGTGATTGTTTATATTAATACAAAAGTGCTAAAGCTTTCCTATGTTTCATGCTTGAAAAGAGAAAATGCTAATCATTGCACAATTAATTACATGAATATGATAAAATTGTTGTTTTTCTTTGTTTGTTATTGTGTTTTTTTTTCTTTGCAGACATTTCTTAAATTTGCTCAGGGAAAAAAAAAAAAAAAACGAAATCTTCAGGGAGTACCACCTTGCCTGCATTAGATAAAAAGATCAAACTGTAAGCATACACCCTTTAATCCAGAACACACACACACAAATGCACACACACATACACACATACACACACACACACACACACATGCAAGCAAGCATAAACACACACTCAAAATCCACTCGAAACCAACCAAAACACACACACACACACACATTCACTAAAGCCTTTAGGAGCTCCAACTTCTCAAAGTTGGAATGATAAGAAGTACAAGGAGAGCAGAAAAGAGTGAGACAAAGGAAGAGGGAGACAGAGAGAGAGAGAGAGAGAGGGAAAAAACATTACATCTGCTAGCCTAGAATTAGAGCGTGAATGTATTGTCACTCAACTGAATGTTGCAAACTCCAGGTTCCCTCAAAAACAGGGACGTCTCCCTCACCGCCTTTTCCCCCCGAGGACTGGGTGCGTTTGGGGAGATAATTGACGAGTCCCCTGGCATGCAGCGAGAGAACGAGCACCACACTCAGCGACTCACAGCCACACAAAGCTTGGCTCACTCGGTGCGTGTACGTCAGTGTGTGCGTCAAAACAACAGACTGGAAGAGAGTGCGCGTATGTTTATGCATGTGCGTGTGTGTGTATGTGTTCCCGCGTGCACTTAGGCATGTGTTTATCAGAGAAGGAGGAGAATAGGGTGATTATTCCTTTCTTTGTGTAGCATAATCCATTTCCGCTAAGCTTGAGAGAGCACCCAGGAGTAATGAGAGATGAACCTGAAAGAGCCAGACTCCATGAATACAGTTCTGAGGAAGGCCTGCGCTCTTTCTTTTTCTTTTCATCCCTCTTTTTTCTCTTTGCCTCTCTCTCTCTCTTTCGTTCTCCTTTCCTCTGCCTCTCCATCCTTGTGCCTGTGGAACAACTTCTGTACCAGACTAACAACTGTTGTGTCTGAGCTTCAACTTCCTCTCTGCTTTCTCAAACTACAAGATGGCTATGCCGGATCCAATGTGATGGAATTGAATCCCACCTTTTCTTTTCGTTTTCTCCTCTTTTTTTTAACAAAAGAGCAAACCGCCTGCAAGACGAGAGGAACTGTAGGTATCACAGCCATGTACAAGAGGAAAGTTTACAGGGAAAAGTTCTGTTGAGTTGCAAAAGTAAAGTTGGATTTGGAATCAGAGTCTTTTATTCAAAAAGCTTGACTTCCTTTATCAGCAATTCTATGAGATATTACTGGTGAAAAAAATATTATTCCATCTCAATATTTCCAATATTTTTCATGTTCTTTAAATTTGAATAATGCTCATTTTGTTTAATCATTAATATTTACAATGCATTGTTCCATTCAAGATTAACCAGCAAGAGCTTTTGACCCTTTACAATGCTTTTTACTAAGAGCAAAACAGTGAATTCACTTTTTTTAATAAACTGTACATTTTTTTAACATTAGACATAGCAAAAACTTTTTTCTCTTCTCTTAAAAAAAGAATTTAAAAAAGCCATGACGACCCTGCCTCATAAAAGAAATGCTGTTTGTTATCACACTTTCTAAATCAGTTTACACAAATAAATGCAGCTCTGAGTCTGATTTTAATTCATTTTGAACATGAAAGAAAAAAAAATATAACTAACTGTCACAGTTTTAATTTGCATAAAAAATGTCACAAAGTCAGAAAGTGACACCAAACTGAAAATGGCTAAAAAGTGCATCTTGGAGCAGACAATAGGAAATGTTCAATTAAAAGCTCTGAGCTTCCTGTAAGAGGTGCCAAACCGAGGCTATAAATATTCACAACAGGCCAGTCTACTTGTCCGCCTGTTTACTTGATCAACATTTCACACATTTCTTATTTATTCATTTAGTTTGTTTTATTAATTTTACAGAAGTTGTTCTAAATGGTGTCACACTGAGCGCGGAGCTCAAAACACGGTCCTGCAAGTTTTACACTTAAAATTTCCACAAATTTATTTCTCTTTTTCCAAGTCGAACACATTTTTAGTCCTCTTCATTTCTGCTGAAACAGACTTTCATTACTCATACTTGAAGTATTCTATATGAGACGTGCAAAAATGGGGATTTGTTTATTCTGCTGTGTGGTTTTTCTAAAAACTGTCTGCCCGTACTCATCACAGGAAAAGGGAGAATCCAGTCAGACTTGACAAAAAAATGATGACACAGGGCCAAGTTCCCTAATATTCTGACTGGAACCATAAATACTTCCCCCTTTAACAGATTGAGGAAGCTGTCATATCCACATTTGCCTGAGGACAAATTCATTCATAGGAAAATAAGAAGAAGAAGAAGAGGCCTGCAAACATAAGATGATGTCTGTCAATGACAAACACACTGTACCGCTTATTGAAAAAACACTGAGTGAGTCACTAAACAATTGTATTTTTTTAATCAAATTGACAACAATAAGATGCATATTATCGTAGACACTTTTATAATCTTGAATTTTACTCCGTGAAACCTATGCATGAGACCAAATTAACAGAAAAATAGGTGAAAATGTTTTTGAGATATTGGCCGATTCTGTGTGAATTTGTGTGTGTGTGTGTGCATATGCGCTCTAGCATATGTGTGTGTATGTTTGTGTGCGTGTATGTCTGTGTGTGTGTGTGTGAGAGAGAGAGAGAGAGAGAGAGAAAGGAGAAAAAGTGCATGCCAGCAGAAGATTCGGCTGCGAGTGCAGCTCTCGCGCTCAGTCAGTTCGTCCCTGCTGTGTGCGCTCCCACCCAACGCCTCCATTGCCGACCCCCTGCAGAGGCCTCTGATTGCCGTGGAAACTGCACTTAAGGAGAAAATTAGGATTGCCTCCTCCCTAATTTAAAAGTACGGCTTAATGGTTTCATTTATTACAGATGGAAATGCAAACTAAATGTTGTGCTATCTCATTTCATAGGTGTGCTTATTTGCTTAAAGAGACAACATGAAAATAAATTACTCCAGAAAACTGCAACAGCAATTCAGATGAAGGAAAGCTGCTGCAGCCATGCGAGTATCCTGATAAAAGAGACAGCATGCAATGCAATGCAATGCAATTCAATGCAAAAAAAAAAGGATGCAGACAAGCAAAAATGTGTTCAAACCCACAGTACATAGAGTTCACACACACAAATACACATGTGGAACCATGCAGCACTTATCCTCATAGAAACGCCCTTCAAGGTAGACACAAGTGGGTTGAGTGTATGTGGAAAATTACTGCTCTGATCCAACAACCCCTTGCACAATCAAGACTGCAGCCTGTGGGCTTGGTGCAGGTATATTTATCTCTTGTGGTGATGAACATTACATACATACAGGCATGCAGACGGCAAAAAAGCATTTTCATATAAAAACATGCTCAGTTTGTGATCATTGGCACGTGTCTTCTGCAATGCACCCATGAGCATGCGCATCCCGCCTAGACATGAACACAAGTAAACATAAACATTAAGTTCAACACAATTTGAAGTAGACAAAAACACCACTCTACTTCTCTGGTCATCACTCTCCCTCCCCGACATTCCCTGGACCGGGGATGTGTACGGTCCTACCAGAGGGTGACAGCGGTCAGTGGTCACCTCTCTCTCACTGACTAGTTCTGTGTTGAACCATAACCACACCATCACCACACGACGTCCAGGGGCCAGGTGAGCATGCCACTATCCGGAGCACAACACAAACATCACTCCAGTCTTGTCTCTCTACATATACGCACGGGGGGCAAAGCAGCGGGGCAGGAGCGGTTAAAGTTTATTTCTGGATGTATTCATTACACAGTGAAAGGGTTGCAGTTGGGGCTAGGCAATTGTGGCGCCAGCGTGTGATTGTGGCAAGACAGCCTGACCGCCCAAAAATGGCTGAGCTAACAGGGAGAGCAGCCGAGGTTTGCACTTGCACTCGCTAGCCTTTGGCGAGCCGTAGCAGTCTCCTCACTGTCCCCACCAACACACCTTTATGATGATTATTCACCACACAGAAAACACTGTACACTGCAACAGTTTGTTGATGGGGTTATGAAAAAAAAAAGAGCCAGAGAAAGTGCCAGAGGGCAAAGAGAGGAGAGGCAGAGAGATCAAAAGTGGAGAATCTGAGTGTCTCTGCTGTTCCGTCGAAACCCACAACTTCACAAGTAAAACAGCCACCATGCAATCCTAGCAATCACAAACTCTTCCACGGAGAAAATAATAAGCATCAACTGGAGACAGCGAGATAGAAATTGCAAGAGAAAGAAAGATGGGAGGGTAAAAAAAAAAAAGTGAGAAATGGATAGAGAGAGTTAAGAGAAACTACTTCTTTGGAGAAGTAACTGTGCTCCACCTCCGAATGCTGAGAGTGAGATAGAGAGAGAGAGAGCAGTTTATTTGATGGCTCTGGATGTTTGAAATGGTGAAAAACTTGCTCCCGTCACCTTTGCCTTTCTATGGCCTGTGTTGCTGAGGGTGTTTCACTCTGAGATGTTGTGTAGCTGTTTTGTGATGAGAACACCCTGAAGGAGACACAGCGGGACACGGGGTGTTAGGGTTCAGCTGTGTTTGCTTGCTTACAACCCGAGGAGAGAAAAAAAAAAAACAAAAAAAAAACAGAGACATAAAATCAATGATGAGACTGTTAGTGGAGGTTTAAAAGGGAGCGTTTAGAGAGGATCCCTGGGTGGAAGGTGATGTAGTTGCAGTTTGTAAAAAGCATGTGATCCAACTCCACACTGCAAGAGAGCGAGGGGCAACACAGCTTCTATGTGAAATTGCGGTTTTCGTGTGAAGGCATATAGAAGTGATTGAGCCAGAAGATGAGTGAGCTTGAGAACATGTGTTGATCCGTTTTTTTTTTTTTTTTTTGGGGTGTTTGTGTGAGGGGGTAGAGTGAAGGGGTGGGGAGTTGGCGTTTGTGTGTGTGTGTGTGTGTGTGTGTGTATGTGTGTGTATATATATATGTGCGCCCTCACATGCATGTGTGCGCACATATGCGTACAAATGCTAGCTCTCTGGTTATCAGTCTTGTGTGTGGTTCGGGATGATAAATCACATCCCATTCTTTAGCAGTGACAGCTCTTCGTGGCAGCAAATCTGATTCTGGCCTCTTAAATCAAGACATGTGGTTGAACGGAGGCTGTGAGATCTGAGGTTTGCGATGCCTCTCAAAGAGAATGTCTGAATGGGCCTTTTGATAAGAAAACAGCTTGAAGCCATCCCACACAGGCATGAAAACAGCATGCACCTCCCGTGTGAGAGCCAAACAGATTGGAGGGGATGCGATGCTGGATCTGTTCCTATTACCCAACGAGCCAAGTGTGCAGAGTGATTGACAATGATTAAGTGTAAGAGGGTATGCTAGTGTCATTCCCTGAAACATATTTCCTACTTGTCAGTGTGTAGGAGGGTTGGGCAGAGCCTGTCCATCAAAAAAGACAGGATGAATACACGGTCTCTATCATTTGCAGATCTTATCGCTCTGGATCAAATTACTGTCTAACAGGATACCTGAAGTCTGCTCTGATGTTTTCCCTCCTGCATTGCTAAAGTGTGTGTGTTTTTCTTTTAAAGTGCAGGTCAGCGTAACAATAAAGGGGTAAATCGCGGATAAAACTCCCGCAGGTTTGGAATGTGATCATCCAAGTTGCAACTTGGAATCTGTTGTGGAGTCTCTGCCAAGTTTCAGGAAAACAGCGCTTGTTGACAAGTTGGTTGAATCATGATCAAGGCACCTGCCACGTTGAAAAACCTGAAACAGGCACCATTTGGCGGCTCACAAGGTCACTCGTTCCGTGTTGAGGAAAGTGATCATGTGCCAAATTCTCCTTTCAATCATATAGTACATGTAGAGAATGCCACGTATCAGACGTAAGAAAAACTTATTAGCGGCACCTTTCATTGGGCCCATCCTCGGTTCATTTTCTTTACACACCACATATTTTTCATTAAGAGCTCACCACCTCGTAGCGTGAGCTGTGTGTCATCGAGTGCCTGCTTTCTACACATGTTTTAGGATTAATGGCCTGCTGAGTTTAGCGTGTTGCATTTTTTTTTTTTTTTTTTACTCGCTGCAACTGCATAGCAAAATACAAATGTAAAATTGAAGTGTTTGTGGCAATGTGACACACCAAACAGAGCCAAGTCAATTATTCCAAAGAAACGTCTATATTTATTCTTAACCACCTGTTAAGTAAATTGTAAGAAATCATACGGTTGAGTTGCTTTTAGGAAAACATAGAGATCCTAAACGTACTTATTTCTCACGTCAGGCTGTTGTCAAAATGATATATTTTTTTGCATATGAATGAATTCCTTCTTGCTTTACCTCTTCCTGATTTCCCTTCGCATGAATTAAAAATAAAAAAACTAAATCCATTTAAATTTTTCTCATCAGTCTTGTGACATTAAAGCAAATGTGATGCAGATGTATTTCTTTGTACAGGGAAAATCTTTAGTAGTTGCTTTAGTGAAAAAATAATATTTAATTTTTCTATAAAATGCACAGCTGTTTCTATACATTACAACTGCTTTTACACAGCTTATGGTTGTCAAAACTCTCCTGACCTCTAATGTCCAAAGTTAATGTTCCCTTGAAACCATATTATGATACTAATTTAATTAAGAATTGTTTAGTTTTAATGTAAAATTAAAATAGTTAAAAAAACGTAAAATGAGGCATTTGTTTTTAAAGCAAAGTAGTATCAGCAATTTAATTTTAATGCCTCATCTCACTGTGTTACAATGACACAGATTAGCTGCAATGATGACAGGACATGTCAAAACGCAATTACTGATGCAATCATAATTATTGCAAAATGAAGTAAATTAAAACAATCTTTGAAAATTACAACTCATAAAAACTTTTACATCTCATGACACTTTTTTATTTATTTTTTTTGTTGCATTTTACAGAATAGGCTGCTGTCAGTCGCAGCAAATCTCCACAACACGCCACCTGAGTCTTATTTGGATGAAACATTATATACAAGTCTGATTCCTGCATAACAAAGACTTCTATGTATGTGCAATTTAATTAGAAAAAAAAAGAAGATATGACATCCAGGCAGCGCCAGCAGGAGAGTGAGACAGAAAAAGAGGGAGAGAGAGAGAGAAAGTGAGGAGGATACTGAAGAGGGTAACAACAGTTGCAGAAAGTGCTCTGTGTTTTTTTTTCTTTTTTTTTTTTCTTCTCCAGGAGCTTCCTCTCAGGTACGCTGAGAAGCAGCATGCAACAGCAGCAGCAGCAGCGGCAGCAACAGCAGCAGCAGCAGCAGCAGCAGCAGCGTGTCTTTGGCTGACCTATTTAGGTAATTGCACTCTTCATTAAAAAAACTCCATCTGCAAGAGAAATTACACTTCCCCAATGGAATCTAGGTAACATAATCTCCCTCCGGCGGACTAATTGCATGGCATGATAACCTCATAGGCTCGGCCTGTTTAATTTTTCATCTCTTTTCAAATAATTATGGATCAGTAGAGAGAAGTATTGATTTGATTCATTAACTTCCTACACTGAGCCAAGGTTAACGATTATACAGATCCCCAATTACACAGTAAAGATCCACTGGTCTATTTGCTTTGATTGGCTTCCACTTTATTATTGGCAAAGGTTGTGTTGAAACAATACACAGATTTGGTAGCGAGGGGACTAAGGAGCAGGTGTACCATAAATGCGCCATGCCTCACAGCTATAAGCACATTATTGACAAGTGAAATGAAAGTGTGCAGCTGAATAATCTGCTCTAGAACAGATTGTAGCGGTGGTTTACTGAAACACAGGGTTGCATTCCCTGTGAGATGTGTCTTTCCACCACTGGCATCTTTTGCTCATGCTTAATGGGAAGGACACACTGTTGCGCATCCTCGCCTCGAAGCGTAGCGTGTTTTGTTGAGAAATTGAGAGCATTTCAATAAATGAGTCTCACAGCAGCAATGGGAGCCACATTTCCACCTTGCACTTTGCTCAAACACCTGCTGTGCTCTACTTGTGAACAAACATGTCTTTAGAAGACAGGGCCTCAGGCAGGGTGAACAGGCAGAGGAAGCAGTTCAGGCTTTGACTCCAGGGTGTCTTACTTAACGCGCAAAAGAAAGGTTTGAGGGCATATGTGAGAGATACTGTAAAGAAATGATCCCACATCATTTATTTCCTTTTACAGCACATTATTTTGTAACAGTGATGTAATTTTATAGGGGAAGTTCCTCCTCTCCCGGAAAACCATTATGGAAATGTATTTTGGGAAAAATTATTTACAGTAACTAAAAGTACAGAGGTCGATTTTGGAGACAGAAAATTGATTGTTAATCTTATTCCCAGGGGGTAAAATACTGCTATTTTGGGTTGGAAACAGGATTTGATATGAGGTTCTGGAAATTAGACTGAACAATCAGCTGGTTCTCTGTTGGATTTTGTTCAGACATAGTGGATTCTTGCAAATGCTAATTTGGGACACTATGGAGGACCTAAAGGGACCTGATTTTTTCAAACATTATCCGTCCATGAACTACTGTCAGGATAGCAACAGTTCAGTAAAAATGGCAAAAAGTTATCTCCAGAAGAATTAACAATTGAATCTTTTCGATTAACCTATTGATCCTGATTAAACTTTGCCATTAATTACACATAGCCTATTATGTGTGCAAATGAAAACTAAAAATTTGCAAGTTCAAAAATTCACAGTTTGTTGTAAAACTCTTTAAGTAAAAGTTTGAAAAAAAAGGGGTTTATGGAAAAACATTACACTCAAAAGTTGCACTAAATGGCATTCATTTAACTTCAAACCTTGTAGAGTCAACCCTACAGGCTAGCTTTTATAAAACAGACTAACTCTCCATTTTCACAGCTGCAGCTCGCAACATGGCTGGACTTATTATAATTATCGCCTCTTTTGTTCATTTGTGTCTTGGGAAATGTGTCAAGGTGACTGAGATATATAGTTTACTAAGAGGTTTCACACTAAATCTACTATTTTTATGACAAACTTTAACTCTCTGGCTTTCAAAATTATTTTTTTAAAATGAGACATCATATGTGTAATTCACAACACAACTGAAAAACAAAAATAAAAAATAAAAATTTTTGTCTCATTGTTGACTAACGCACAATTTTTTTTTCCAAAATTGAGGCCTCAAAGGATCAACTGAGAGCAGAAGGCCTCCAATTTTATGGATTTCTTATTGCTTTCTGGTGACTTTATATCCCCACAGCTGTTTGTGAAACCATAACTCCACTTCCCACACTGCACTCAGTCTCCTGCATTACCTGTCTGATTCTTTATCTTTGATTTCTAATCAGAACATAACACAACATTACGCTTTGTGTAGAACAAGTTTGCTATAACACCCTTTCTTGAGTTAGTCTAATGTGTCCTCCAGGATGATTTGAGACGGACATGAGGACATTAAAATGACTGTTACGTCTAAATGATTTCCTCCCATTAAGTTTCCTCTCCTCTCTCCTTCCATAATCATTTCTCTTATTTCCGCCACCTTATGCCGGCAAAGGAGAGGAAGCTTGTCTTCACCCATCCACAGATGAATTACATTTCAAATTCATCACATCAAGGATGAAAAAAAAAATTAATATGAAGGAAAGGAGTTACAGAGAGAACTAGATTTCATACATGTGTATAAGTGGTGGCCCTTTCTCGCTGTCCAGAATTGCAATTGGCCACAGGAGCAATTTTGAGGCGGCACTATAATGTCCACAATAACCGTTTCTTCTCGTTGATCACACTGTGGGGTATGTGCTAATCTACCCCCTGCCACTGCTTCACCTCAGTCTCCAACCGAGGACCCCCTCGTCTATATGGCTAGTGACTAAACTCATGCACACTCACACATAGTAACACACACACAATTTTACTAGCTCCACTTTGGGTGATGTGAATGTGTGTGTGTGAAAGGTTTGTTGGTTGAAAAACAAATTTTAAATATAATTTCAATTGAAAATGTGTATGTGTACATATATTTAGCTCCTATTTATCAGAGACCTTAGCATTTTAGCTAACGAAACATATTTGTAAGCTCACATGTCTGCAGGCTACTTTGCCAGGAGACTATGAAGCTAAAAACAAGGAGAAACTGGATGCTAGGCTAAAATTACAGTAACTAACCTGTTGAATAGTTAGCTGGTGAACAGTTAGCTACAATTAAGTTAATTAAAGTGTTTTTGTTTGAGAATAGGCCTAACCAAAGCATTAAATTGGACTTGTTTTACTCTTTTTTATGAACAAATTCGCAAGCTAACTCAAACTAAGGTGTAAAAAGGAGAAAAATTATCAAGGACAAATGAAATTCATGATTCAGATCAAAGTTAGAACCGACCTTTAGACACATACACAGTCATGCACACAGTTCATTGACCCTTGAACCATTTAACCTTGTTTTGTATGACAGACAATGACCAGCTGAGTGTGTGTATATGTGAGTGCAGAAATGTTTGTGTCTCTGTGTATCTAAGTTTATTGTTGCTATGATGCATCACAGTGTGACAGGACTCGGCCTTGGTGGCAAAGCACTAATCCAGTTCCTTCTATGGTCTTGCCAGTGCCACCAACATTATCGTGAAAAGAGGTGGTTATGCATGCTGTTCCACACCTCTGGATGATATCTGGGTAGAATCTGAACAGGACCTCATCTAGAGATGGGACTTTCATGGGACTTCCCTCATCTCTTGTTTTCTAATCAAAAAGCATCTCTGAGTCGATTTCCTCTCTTCATCCTTTATTTTCTCTCCCCCCTTTTATTGTTTCACATCCTCTTTCTCGCTATTTTTTTGCCTTCCACCTCTTGACAGTTCATGTTGTTCTTTCAGACCAAGCCTGGTTGGACAATGGAAACTCCGTAGACAGGCTAGAATTTCCACGGGGTATGCTAAGCCAGACCCCAGCACCTATAGGGGCCTAGAAGGGAATATTGCCAACTATTCTTCAAGTCATGGAGGCTCATGTTGCCTTTCACCATCCATCTGTGGGCATAGAGAGAGTGCAGACAGGCCAGCCTGCTTTTATTTGCCCAGCATTTCCATTCAGGGTGATGAGGCCTGCCAAGGTTTCACAGGTACTGGTAATGTAAGCCTTGCTCCCGGGGTCTCAGTAGTCTAATTTAGGGGGTTTGGGCAGCAGCTCAGGGCGTAGGAGTGGTTTGGTTGAATGGGTCTGAGTTTGGTTGGCCTGTCTCTCAATCAGACCCTTCATGAAGCAGACTGGGGGGAGGAGGAGGAGAACAGGGGCCATACTTCCACTGTTATTCCTCCCTCCATTGCTTTTCCCTTTTACTAACTTTCCTTCTTTCTCTCTGTTTCTTCCCTTTTCTTTCCTGCGTTGAGGCTCCACAGTGCAGTAGCATTCCCAGAGGGGTCGTTTTCATGCTGTTGACATTGCAAAAAAAAAAAAAAAAAAGTGTAAGTTTTAACAAGTGTTTAAAGAGCATGGCTGGGGACACGGGTCTGTGACTCTGAATGTTTGGAGTGTTAACAGGGCCCTGGGTACAACTCAGCCCAGCTCATGAAGGGGATTCAGAATGACATGTTTGGAGAAGTCTGGTCATTGTGGCTTACTGGTTTTTCCCAGCAGCCCCACGCCAACACAACTTGGACAGTACTAGGGTCAGTAAAAGACCCTCCATCACTAAATAAGACTGGGACTGCCCTTTAAGAGACGACCAAACTGTTACCCCAAGATTCCACCTGGCACGCAACTGAAATGTTGCATCTCTAATGAGGTTTTCTTCAAACCCCGCTGGGGGCGTTTCAGAGGCGAAGCTCCTGCCCAGTGACTAGCTCAAGTTTTGTTGATTTGGAATTTTTTATGTATTTTTTTTTTGCTTCTAATGTGGGAAAGTTGGCTAGGTAGTTGAAATATTTCTTTTTTGTCTGTTCAGTGTCTGTTTAGTGATGTGATCCGACCGGGAAGTCTGCACAGGGTCTGACTTCCTGTCTGGCTTGACCTGCTCTGCATTACTTAAAGCAGTTTCTGTCAAAATAGTGTATTCTCCACAGGCCATTCCTGGGCAGCCTGCTTTAAGCTGCTGTACAAATTAGACTTTAATGGCTCTTTTATGATTTTGTATTTTTCTGTCATGTTAAAACGTGTTTCTTGTGATATTATTTTTCTCAGTCCTGAGTCTCAAACCATTTCTTAATGGCCCAAAAGTATTCAAATAGTTAATTTATTATCAAAAATCCTTAGTAACGGGTTGCATATTGGCTTGAACTAATTTTTTAGTTTGGAACAGCCTTAAATTGTATAGAAATACAAAAGTTGACTTTTATAATTAGTTATTGCCCTCTTCTTGAAAACCTCTAAAAATATGAGAAATGAAAGCAGAGTTACTCTACCTGAGTTTGTGGCTGTTTAGGGTAAATTGAGCAATTTTGCAAATCACCCCTGCAGGTACCTTTGCCAGTTTCATCAGTGTGGGGGACAATAAAAACAACAGAGGGAAAAGCAAAGTAGAAATAATTCCTGTTTTAAGTAACAACCTAATTACACCACAGCCATACAACAGACCCAGAGAGACACTTGGATGGGGTTAATTTGAATAATGAGTGTAAATACTCTCCGTGGACTACTCAGCAACAACCCTCTTCATTGCCCACTTCATGGGTTTTTATTTAAGTAATTACATACGTTTCTCAGCTGCATGAGTGTACATTTATGGTTTTCTTTTCAAATGACATTTTCATTGCTCTAATTGTCTCTGAATTAAAATGCTTATACATAATTAGTTGTATTACATTTCCTGATTCTATAAGTCAATCCTCATACACCGAGGTAATGTCGAGGTACAACAGATGGCTTCACTAATAATACCTTTACAATACAACATAAACAATACAATACAACCATCACCTAAGCTAACAACACAGATAACACAAACAGTCTATTTTTGTTCACAGTGTAGGCCTCAAGTTACTCACTGATCTGATTTTTAGTTCTCTTGGTTCAGAACTGCTGCAGTTATGTCCCTCTCAAGATCTGTAAGAATCTGTCTAGGTTACTCACTGCACCCCTAAAACCAACCTCTAAATCATATCTATGACATCTCTCCATCATTGGTTTGTTGCCAATTTACCTCATGGCAAAATCCCATCTGAGTTATACCCCACCTATCCCCCTTCATAGCTCCCAATTCCAACATTTGACAGCCTCTGGAAAGGTGCAGTTCAAGTTGTTTTCACTCAGACGTCTCTCAAATGCAGCGTTAACAGACAGTATGAAAAATACCCTGAAGACACATATCAGTTTGGCTAAAAACAGGGTGTTAGGAGGAAAACATTCAGAACCCCTTGTGAACCAATATGTTTGAAACTCTCCGGAGATGCGGTGCTACAGCTTTCTATCTGTTTTTAGAGACCAGCAATTAGCTTAGCCTGCATTTTATCCCAGAAGAAAAAGTTTACTGTCAACACACTGCGCAGCATGCGAAGGTTAGATTTTACACATAGATAAGGGCTTTTTTGGTCTAAAACAAAGTTTTACTTGTGCTTTAACTTCAATTGCAGGTCATTTTCAACTTCTCTTACGTGGGTGTGGAAGAAAAATCATCATTTCTTATCATCATCATTCATCTCACAAAAATCCCTTATTGTGGGGCATCATTGCTAAGTCCAACGAACTCTTGTCTTTAGGATTTTTTAATGTATAGCTATGCTTTTTGCACTTCAACGAAAACACACAGTTGGATACGGCGCATACCTATCTCTCAACAGAATTTTAACCCTAAACCTGCATGGCAATGATCCACTGTATGTGGTGAACATTTGTCAAGTTTCGTTTTACATGCTGTTGCACAAAGAGCCGAGTGTTCTGGGAACCTACTGTAGGGGACAGACCTCAGAGGCCACAGGATCTGCATATGTGTGCCTTAAACCTCACCATACTTATGAGGGGATATTTCTTCTTCTCCTTTATATTTCAGATACATTTCTGTGGTCAGCATGACATATTTTGCATAGAGTTGAACTGTGGTGGTGGTTATAAGAAGGAGAAAAGAGGAACCTGTTAAAGAGGTTTTTTTTTTCACCATTAGAAGAAAAAAATAGTTGCAAAGTTGAGTTAAAGGAAATGAAAACCTCCAATTCCAAAATCTGGCTTTGTCTTCTCCACAGAGTTGATGGTAAAAATTCACCCTGTTAAAAAATAACCTTTTCACCACTTTACGAGAAACCCTGCATGGCACCTCATGCATGCCCTACACACACACACACACACACAAACACACACATGCACAGACCCACGTGCAAACATTCATACACAGTAAGAGGGAGACCCTGTTTCCTCAAATGGGAAACGACAATCCAATCAGGCATGCAATCATGCTAAAACAGAGTAAACATGACCAATTACAGAGCATTTTGCTGGATGCTGATTAGCGCGTTTCCCCCAGGCTACAGCGAGGTAAACAGAAGCAGTGACCGACGGCGTGTTGACGTTCTCCCTTCACTTCACTTGGCCAACTGGATGAGGGATGACAAGTCAGCATGCGTAATCTGTTAAAGGTAAAATAACAAATACCAAAGTGCCACTCCGGTTCCTCCATCCCCCGGCAGCCGTTTCCACCCCTGGAGGGCAGTTTTAGACCAAGATTTATTAGACATAATTAACTGACTGTGCTGCTCCTGTCTTAGCCCTGATATTTAATTTACTCACTTAAACAAAAGACAGTCAAATGAGATGTGTATATTTTCTGTGAATGCCTCTTGTTAGACTTCATTCTCTACTTTTCAGGCCATGTGAGACTTAATCAAGTTTGCATACTGGCTAACATCATTTAAATGCATACAAATGTGCACATGATAAGACACTGAGCTATCAGAGAATGACATGGATTACTCTCCCAGTAAAATAGCTAAATAGTTTAATAGCTTTTGACATACAAGGGCCAGTACATTATTATTATTATTATTATTATTATTATTATTATTGTTATTATTACTGCTTGAGTTGTAGCAGTTTACATAAATAAATAAAATCCAAAATTCACTGTTTTTGCACCATGATAAAAATGCAATTCTTATTGAATCCATGACAACATAAAGTGTATGGACTATCTGATGAAGCTATGTGTTATTATAATGTAGATGTATTAAGAAATTATGTGCATTGAATAAAATCACATATTCTGCATATTTCTTCAATGATTATTTTAATGTCTTAGTCTCACAGTAAAAGGTCAAGGTTTAAATGAATAAACAAGCTGACAGGCAGCAATGATTTTCGATAATTCATAATATGTGTTATGTAATTAAATCATATGGACATTATACATCTTAATGCAGTCAATACAAATAATTCAGTGTTTATTCTGACATATTTACAATTACTTTCTGAGCAGCATTGTTGAGCCTACACATGCCTGTTCACATATAACACCGACAAATTTTAGCCCCTGCTAAGCTACAGTCACGGTGTGCAAACAGACAGATCTTCATTCTCAAACACAAAATAAAATGATTGCCGATGTAATTCTGGCATCATGCACACAGTAGCGGAGTGGTCTGTGCACAGTAACCAATCAAGACAAAAGGCCCTTCAGCTAAACTTAAACATGAGTCTGCATGTCTCTAGTCTCATGCAGGTCGCTGGTCCAGTCTCTTTTCGGACTAGTCACTATTTTTTATAAATATATCATCATTATCATATTGCATAAAAGCAGAGAATCTTTGTTTGGCTCATGCAGTTGGTGGTATTGGTGGCTTATCTGTGAGGGTTGGTGGTGGTGTGGTTTAGTCGTACTAAGGCCTGCACGGAAAGACGAAGTGTGTTGTTCGTAATTCTGGACATTGTGGTGGGGAGGGAGGAGAGTGTGCGTGTGTCTGTTTATGTGTCTGTTTGTGTGTCCATTCGTTTCTCTGTCTGTCTGTCTGTCTGGTTTTCACTCTGAACCTGTAAGTGTTCGGAGGGGCTGAGTGTGTTGGAAACCCCCTCTCAGTCCTGACTGTCTGTCCAGCTGCTCTGCAAGACAGAAGTGTTGAAACACTCCACTTCCTGAGATGCAGCAGACATCGGCGTGGTTCTTGTATGTTCAGTGTGTGTTTGTGTGTAAAGCATGCTCAGTCAGTATAAGTCATTATAAATTGATGGATTTTTTTCAGATTATGATTCTGTTTCGGTTATTATTCTTGTGCCATCCTCAAACGGTACCTTCAGATGCATCATTACCAAAGAAGAAAAGGCGAGCATACTGGTCATCATGTCCCTTCCCATTAAACAGATACAGGGCCTGTAGATTTCTTATTATTGTCCCCCTTATCTGTTCTACTGCAATATTTGTGGCTTTGACGAATAAAAAAATATTTAACTCAAGTGATGAGGCATTTAAGTTCTGTTGAAAAAAGATCTCACGTCATATTTCAAATTCTGAGTAGCTACATTTATGCCGTATCTGTTCCCATATTTTTAGTGAGTCATTGCTGTCTGGTGCAGTAGTGATTAATTGCTATTGTATCTTTAACATATTTGACGCACAGAATTTCCTCTGTTTTTGATGATTCTCTTGCTGTTTGTCCTGTATTTGGAAAGTCGTATGAATAATATGCAGCGCATTTTAGATGCAACTGCAGAGCAAAAGGAAAGGCAAATGCACACTAAAGTACACAATGTGTGTATGCACGTGCATACATGGGCGACCGTGCAGCTGCACACATACATGAACGTACGTGTGTGATGACAAGACCGAGACAAGGGATGCCCTGCAGCTGCTTGTTCCATCTGATGAGGCAGAGTCAAGCTCTGATAGATTCCATCTACCTTGCCTTAACCTTAATTTGCCAGGATGTGGCACGTCAAACAGCCTCAGGACCAATGGAATCTGTCAGCCAACTTCAAAATGTTTTTCATTTCTTTTTCTGCTGTAACAAAGGGGTTCAAATGTGCATCCGCTCGAGCAGCAAGAGACCTCCTATTCTCTCTCTCTGTCTCGTTTGCATGTCTCTATTATGAGGCTTTGTTGACACTTGATCTTGAAAAGTGGTTCAAGGTCTTTTCTAGTAAAATGTTATTGTAAATACCAACCTGTTGGTCACTGGCAAATTTCACTTATACCTTTCAAGAGGATGATTTCTGTGCTTTAACTTTGTAAACTAGATGATTGTGATTACCTATAAAATAACTTTCTACACTAAAATTCACTGATATAACAATGATTCTGGAAATGATGCCCATTAGCCATATTTTTCTTAATGTGACATACTGTGTATTGCATGTACTTTCTGTATACAGCACTTTTATAAAACACTGCGCTTCACATATTTTCTGTGTTTGCTCTTTTTTTTCCAGGGTGTTGATTTTGGTGTAAAAGTGCTCTTCTCCTAATGCTGGGTTGTCATGAAGTACAGACGGAGACAGACATTCTCAGTTCCCTATTTCTGCACATGTAATTGCTTCTTACTGGCAGCGCACTGTTACTCACACAGATAATGTAACTGCTTAGTGAAAGATTACTTAAATCCATAAAAAAGATAAACTTTAATTTCCTGCTGTTCCCCTCTTAATTCACTTACTTATCTGACTTGCACCGGGACAGTTTGCATGTGTGTCTGTACGTGTGCATGCATGAGTGTGCATGCATGTACTGTACGTGCGAGTGTGCATGTTTGTGTGCCTGAGTACAGCTGTTTGCTTCTTTCCACAGAGTGCCTCTGTGGTTGCCTTCTTGGCCCTCAATGCCGGAAGTCCCCTACCAGTCGCATGTGACATTGGTTCCTGACACCCTCGTGTTTACAGTGAGTGCAGACGGACGCAGTCCCCTCCAGAAACGTTTGTCCTTAGTGAAAGAGGAGGTGTTTGTCCTTCCAAGCCTCTTGGGAAATTGTCCACGGCTCTCGTTAAGCGGCTCCAGACCACACTGAAAACACAGCCCTGTCCACAACAGATGTTTGTTTTGCATCGACTTTGCTCTGTTGCGCTTGGAGCATAAGAATAGAATCCTTATGGAGGCTGTTGTCCACATGAGCCACTTTGCTGTGGAGACTGTGGTTGGTGGATTATATCAACAGCAAAAATTATCCCCAGACCCCTTGTTTAAAGTCATTTTATTGTACAAAAGGATTTAACACTTAAGATCTGCCTGTGTTAACAGCAGAAATAAAAAACAACCGAAAAACTAAATCTGCTTTATTTCTCTAGCAAAAATAATGAGATTATACAAAAAACTTCATCCAAGATTTCCTGGTTATAGTTTTGTTTCCTAAGTGTTTGTGTGATGAAAAGTCTTTGCTTAACCTTAAAAGAAGAGGTTTTAAAAGAAAGAAAGAAAAAAAGGGAAGGAAGAAAGGAAAATATGGCCCAGAACATTACCACCAGCCAGGTCATTAATGAGCATTGCTCATGCTGTCATGGCAACTATTATCACAGTGATGTCGCTAATGGCATCTGAGACAGAGCAAGAGAAATATGTGAAAATTATTGTCAGATTCAATTAGGATCCTTTCGTCTGAACTCAGCTGGTCCTCCTCCGGGCCCCTCATTGATTAGCTATCAAATTGAAAGAAGAATGGGAATGCTGGAGCTCAGACACCCTGATGTGAGAGTCATCACAGGATCCTGACACTCGCTGATAGAAGAAGGCTGACCCTATCCAGCAACCTTAATCAGCATCATTGCTGACATATTTCTATTAGCTGTAGTGCAAACTATCGTCTGCACTCAGAATATAATTGTTTTGACAATGCCAGAGATGGCTGGTGTTTCAGTGCAGAACATTTCACTACACTGTTAGAAACAAAAGCTACAACAGTGCACAGACGAGAAAAGACAAGTTCAAGTTGATTCACACAGTATTATTGATCAAATTTGACACAGTATAGTAAGAAAAAAAAGAAAAGAAATATTCTTGTTTTTTGGATTGCAAGTATGTTTTGTATTTTGTTTAGACCCCAAATTATAGGCCTATCACTCTGAGCATTTCCCAGAAAATAATGAAGCACGGCTCAAGGAAATGTGGTGTTGAGAATGATGTCAGCTAAATGAGAACCATATTGGCCTGATGGGCAGGTGGTGTGGTGAAAGGGAACAAGTGAAAAACAGTGTGGATGTTTAAGAGCTGGGTGCTGGAATAATCTGGATTGATGAGTCCCGTTTGGTCAACATGTTTGTGCGCTCTGGAATGCATGAGGTTTCGGTGGCGGCCCACATAAGAGAGGCCGGCCTGGATGGCCAGATTCCTGTGGTCAGACAACGACAGAGCTTCTTGCCCCCGTTTCAGAAAAAAAAAAAAAGCAAAAACCTCACTCGTGTTTGCTGGCCTGCTGCTGACAATAAACTCTCAACTCAAAGCGCACTTAGCTAGCCTTCAAGTTTCCTTACTATTTTAACATAGAGGTATATATATGTTCCAGTTTAGCAAGCCAGAGTCTCATTATGTTTCTGAAACGGAAAGTCGTCTATAAAAGACAGGATTTTTTGAAATGGACACATGTTAATAAGAAAGAATAGGGACATTTTCTTCTCTCTGAATGAACATCAGTATGGTTCGAATCATGTGTATATTTAGGTTAATAACCCACCATGTCTGCAACCTGACTGTGAACCGCAAACTACAACACAACCATGCCAAGACTAACCTTTGAGCATGTTGGGATTGTATCATTGTCTCAGATGTGACAGCAATAATTGCAGGTTATCATATGTATGTCCTCAGGAAATTTAATGTCTAGTGGACAATGCGGCCTGTGTTTTCTATGTTCATGATTTCCACATTGAAGTTGGACTGTCTTTAAAGATTTCAATGTAACGAAACTGAGAAAATATTGAGGAATCGCTCTCTGAGAGGACTGAAATATAATCCAGCTTTGAGTAACCTGCCATAGTTTTCAGTGTTCACGAAGGGAATGTTGTGGATCTTTGGACTTCCAGTCAAGACTGGATCCATGCTCAGCTCGGTCCCAGGGGGGTCAGTCCACAACTCTCACCCAGGGACGGTTGGCATCCCCTGGGACTTGCGTGCTTCATTCTTTGGCTCAGTCATCCAGCCAGCTCTCATGGGATTGTCTTGTTTGTCTGAGTGGGGGCAGTGGTCAGTCCAGTGGTGGCTGGGGACGCAGTGGTCTGCCGCCTTCATTCCGAGGCAGAGATCGTGATCAGGGTCAAAGGAAGAGATGCAACAAAACAGTTGCCTTTCTTCAGCTGTAAACAGAGAGCCTTTGATGTTCGGTGTGTTTCTGCATGTGGGTTTTGACATGATGGAGAAACGCCTTTTTTTTTTTCCCTGAAACTGCTGCGTCTTACCTTCCTTTGTCTTTCCTTTCCCATGCCTTTTTCCACACCACATGGTCCAGGTTATCATTCAGTGACGATCAGCTGGATG
The DNA here is from genome assembly GCA_029814765.1 of Acanthurus leucopareius. Classification (NCBI taxonomy): domain Eukaryota; kingdom Metazoa; phylum Chordata; class Actinopteri; order Acanthuriformes; family Acanthuridae; genus Acanthurus; species Acanthurus leucopareius. The sequence continues at coordinate 12,889,932 of JAQMCX010000048.1, read as the reverse complement.
TGGAAATTTTTCCTTCTAATCCAAATAACATTAAAAAAAACCCAAACATTTGCCTCTGAGCACTTAAAGTCTGCCGCAGGTGCTGCAGACATTTTAGTAGCAAACATTTTATTAAGTTGTTTTTTTGTTCATATCTTAAGTATAATAATGCATGATGTTAGATATCTGGGCTTTTAAATGATGCAGACCAAATAACTGCTATTACTTCATACAACCATGCACACAGCATGACACGTGTGCACGGAAGGGTTTTTTCATTCAAAGTATGGGCTTGCAAATGATTTACAGGCCAAAACCCAAAATTATATGAGGTGAAGCAAACCTACTGCTTTCTTGCAAATGAGACATTCTTTCGATTCTTTTGGATGCTTTTAAAGGTTTCCCCTTCCAAATTTAGACTGTATCAGCTTAATGTAAGTGGTGATTTTGGAGTGGCTAGATAAGGTGATTGTGATCTAATAACCACAACAAATGCCCCTACCTTATTGGAGTCATTACTAAATACTCCCATTCTTCTCTGTTTGGCAGAGAATCAAAAACTGAATCAGCACATCTCAGGGTTCAGTCCTCTGCTTCTCATTTTGAAACAAACCAAAACATTTTCCCCACTGACGAACCATGAAGTGCAGCAGGTTGTCACTCATAATGAGTGACATGTCTTAGCTGAGGCTAATATTAATACAGATAAATAGAGAGGATGTGTAATAATCCATACATGTTATTATCCCATTATGAAATTCTAGCCTGTGGCACAGCCCTTTGGAAACTTTTAGACTCCACCGTGTTTGCTCAGGCCCTATTAATAAACTCCCCTTTGAATGATGGAGTGTGTCCCGAGCAGACAGCACATGTCACTGATGAGAAAGGGACGGAGAGAAAGGAAAGTTGAGTGGATCCGAAAGGCAGGGCTGCCACAGCCCTATTAGAGGAAGTAGACCCAGAGACGGGCCCCTTCGCCCACTCTTTCTGGCTGGATGGAGCCCTGCTTGCAGCCCCCAACCTGGTGGCACCAGCTCAAAGCCCGGTGCCACCTCATCTACTCCAGCTGTGTTGACTTTCTCGCTCTCACCACCCACTTTCCTGACCTGGTTCACTGGCCCGTTCCCCAGTACACCCAGTAGCTCTAATGGCGTCTGAACAAAGCATACTTTTCACATTAAAGAAAAGAAGGAAACACTCATTCAAGTGCAAACCAGTATATTTGTGTAATAGCACAGTATCGCAGGGTAATTACACAGAAAAAAAAAAAGTCCAACATAATTTGAATGTGGAAGGCTTGAGCAGTGACATGAAATACACACAAACACACACACACAAATACACACAAACACACACACAAACTAGAATTGCTTGTTTGTTTCAAGAATATGTCCGTCTGTGGACACATTCTTTGTACAAGCAGGAGAATGACTGTGTAAGAATGGATTCTTTTTCTGTACATGTGTAGATCTGTGCACACACTGGCATTCCAACATGCCCTACAAACACTTTGCCCTCTGGGACAGATGCAACCATCGGGCTGGTCTGGTTGTACGCAAGTCTGGGTGGAGGAATTCAAACCCTGCCACCAAGAATGCTGTTCCCCATACCTCGACATTTCAAAAGCCGATGATACACATTCCCAAAAGTTTTACCCTGGTGGCTTCGTGAAGGCTTGAATCTGTCATAACCACACCTCACATGGTGTCCAAAGCTAAACTTTAATCAAAGGCCGCCCTTTGGCAGGGAAAAAAATATTTGGTGCCGGTTAAGTGTCTTTTGATCCTGGAGCAGAGATGAGTAAGAGGCCAAAACAGACAGACAGACATGGCGTCTGCTTCGCGTGCGGTCATCAGACGCCTTTGATGAGAAGAAGGTGGGGTGAAAAAGCAGCGGAGGATGTGATGTTGGCTAACATGTTCTCACACACCAATTTGCGCAAATGCTTGTGGCCGTGTATGGTCGTTCGCTCTCCTGCCGTCAATACACTACGCTGCAGGCGCTAACAATAGAACACACCTGTTGGTCATTACTGCAGAGACACCAGACACCATGCAGACACACCAGGCTCCCTCCCAGAGTCCCCACAGGGGGGCCTGCATGGCTGACGCTGACACATACAGTAGCATGTGGAGAGAGACACTTTCCGGACAGATGTACACAAATCTACAAGCCCATACATTTACACATTAACACTCGGCTACGCACAGTAACACAACCCAAATTCAAATGACCGATACTTTGTGTTTGTGAATCACTGAGGTTTTATTCTAAAGTCTGTCCGTGCATCCACACGTCCTTGCAATCCCATAAAAGGCATCATAACTACATGTCCCCTGTGTATGTGTATGATTATCTGTGTGTGTGTGTGAGTGAGTGTGTGTGTGAGTGGGGGTGGGTAGGCCCACACAGGCGGTGCTAGAGACTGATACAAGGCTTTAGGGTGAAGAGTGGAACATGGTCCAGGACAAATAGGGAAACACGGGCACATATCAAAGATCTTTTTGCAGCAAAGTCCACTGTACACAATCTCCAGAAGGACTGGTAACTCAGGGCTTCATACTTGGACCTTTCCACGATCCTCTTGGCAGACCATCAACATTCTCCATCCTCTCATGTGTCACTTGCGCTCCAATACCAGGCCCCCATGTCAGCGTCACCCATGGTCAGAATGCAAACTGCTGAGAAATGGACAGGGGAAAGTCCCATGCTGAACCATACTGGTAATATCAAAGTAATCTCTGGAGTACATCCAGTCAAAACAAGCAGAAAAAGGGCAAACAAATCCTTGAATATCTCAATGTTCTGTCATTGAGTAGTGTGGCAGCAACACTGTCCCAATTTTAAAATAAACAGTTCGCCTTAAAAAAAGTTTTGTCATCATCCATTTTATTCTTAAACAATATTATGGTTTAATTAAATTTCTTTACCTCAGTAGTAGAAGCCTACATATTGTATTGTAGTCACATATTGGCAGAAGGATGTATTTAATAAAAACACTCTAGAGAGTGAGTACAAGTTTGTGAGTGAGCAAAATCTGCGAAGTTATGATGGATTCTTTTTTTTTATTTGTAGATACAGTGCAAAGTTTGGGTACAAAATACTTTGGTCATAAAGCTTTATAAGATTTTTGCCTTTTTTGGAACAAACTAATCAAATCTACTTAAACTGTTGCTGAGAAAACCTGCCATGTGTTTACAGTCACAATGTGCTCAGCCTGCATGTTTTGGACACTAATGTTATCGGTGTTTAGACTCAAGGTCACATTTTTTTCTTTAAAGTATTTGTTAACTGCTGCATGCCGGCTACTGGGCACTTTGAAGTAAACACAAGCGTGTCCACCATCTTTTTTTTTATGTCATAAACAACAAGATAATAACTGCCTGCCTCTATAACAACTGGAGCTTTCAACTTTCCTTGTATATTTTGGATGCCATTCTTCCAACCATCTTGTATCCCAAATTTTGGCAAGAATAAAGGCACATTTTATGAGCATGCAGACTGAGAATGTTAGTAGCTAACCCAAATCAGAGAAATATGAAAATATTGCTTGATTGTCTATGAACATTTGTCAGCTTAGTGCTCACAATTAATTTACAGTCCATCCACTTACAAAACCCAAACCCATCCTCTTTTGTCATCCACAGAAATCAATTTAGGAACCAGAGAATGGCCTCTCTGGCCCACTCATTATCCTAGCTTACGATGTTGCATTTGTAATTCTCATGTAATCAAAATTGTCATTGATGTGTGCTCTCGTCCCTCTGGCAAGGCAATTCATGAAACATAGAGGTAATCACAATAACTGTGTAGTGACAGAATATGCTGATTATGTGATTAAGTGTGCATGTAATTGGCATTATTGTTATTTTTAGCTAGAAGTTAATTGCTAATGGAGATCCTAGTAATTGGATCACCGAATGGCAACACTGCAAATCTATTAGCTCCTAATAATTGCTGCAAAGTGAGAACAGAAAGAGTGGGTGGAAGGTGTTTATGGGGGATAAGTAGCTGTCTCTGTGTTTTAGAGGGGATGCAGATAGCATATTTGTCAAATTTTAGACTTACAGCATTACACTTAAAATGGGGAAAGTGTAATGGTGAATTAAGATGGGCACCACTTTGAGTTTTTGTTGTCGTTATTCACTGTTTGTACTCTCCAGAAATGTTATAATACAATTAATTAAAATGTTCTACCGCGAATATGTTGACAGAAATACTCCTAAGTGTAAGAAAAAAGAAGAAAGACAAAAGGACATCAGCTTAGGAGAATATAAAAAAATGCACTTTTGAGGATGGCAAATACGTGGTCGAATAAAAGAGAAAAGACAGAGAAACCCAGATAGAAAGAGAGAGACAGAGAAAGACAGGAGCCTGTGCTGTATCATTTGACAGGGGACCTCTCCAGTGCTATCAGATGGAGGCGTCGGAATGATCAGTCTCACACACACACACACACACACACACACACACACACACACACACACACACACTTTCTCTCTCCTTTTCTCTGTCTGCCTCTCTCTCCCCTTGTCTCCTTCCAGAGCAGGGACCAGCAGCTCGCTGATAGAACAGGCCCATTAGGATCCTGCTATCGCCCTCCACAGCAAAGAGATTGAAAGGCCCTGATAGCTGCTCTGAGATCCCTGCAGTCCCGGGAAAATCACTGCGTATCAGTCATTGGATCCTTTACTTGAGACAGAGGGAAGAGAACGAAGGAGGGAGCAGAAACAAAGAGAGAATAAAAGGCAGGTTCGACACCTAGCGAGAGTTAAAGAGGGAAAACACAGAGAAGAGAAAGCTGAGAGGGAATGACAGGGACTGTCAAACAGGGAGACAATTTCAGAGAGAGACAAAAGGGTGGAGAAGTGTGTGAGTCTTTGTCTTACCGTCTACATGCTGTTTACCAGAGGAGACAGCAGCAGATATCAGGAAGAGCACATGAGCCTTCGTAAAGTCAAAGCTTATACCGTCTGACAGAAAAGAATCCCGTCTTCCAACACAAAGTGTCAGGATTTTATGCATCTCACAGCGACAAAAACTAAAGATTTCTGATGGAGACAACAGTGTGCTTCCCTGTCGTGCACTTATCCTTGCTTTCAGGCTTTCACATTCACTTTTTTTTTTCTTTTTTTAAACTGACTATCATCTCCTCCTCACTTCCTACAGGGACATCCAGTCATTTAGGCTGCAGGGCAGGGGGTCAGCAGGTCAGGTCGGAGCAGGGTGGAGGACAGGCCGGGACGGTGGGACGGGGGTACACAAAGGCATGTCCTTGTATGGCCAGACACTTGACTGGCATGGCAGAGGCCAGCTCAGCGGTGCTAAGCTGATGCACGGCCTCCTATCAGCGGGGACACAGCAGCAGCCAGATCCAGGGCACTTAGTGGATGACTTCCAGAGAACAGAACAGGATAAACTTTGTGTGCATGTGTGTGTGTGTGTGTGTGTGTGTGTGTGATGGTGTAGTGTGAAAAACAAAACAAAACATCATAAGTATATTTATATGTAAGTGTTGAAAACCACATGTGTTTTTGTGCCTTTTTTGCATGTAAACAGCACTTTTATGTGTGTGCGTAAGTTGTAAAAATGGGGACCAAAGTTCATCTGAGTCACATTCATGTCGTCAAGAAATTGGACCAGGAACAAATGACTGATTGACTCATATAAGGTGGAAACCACAGAGGTCTGGAGATGCTGCCTACCTCGCTTCTGATTGAGTAAATGAGTCATGCAGATTGAAATAGACAGTCTGAGCTGAAGCTGCCTTCACTTGAGCCGAGTGACTCTGGATGTAAAAGCAAAGTTTTAAATTGCTGTGCGTGCATATTAATGTCTGTGTGTCTTTGTGTGTGTGTGTGTGTGTGTGTGGCTGTGAATCTGCTGTCCTCTGTGTGGTATAGAAAGAGGCACAAAACAGTGTCTCTGGGATTTTGGCTGCTCTAATAACACCTTGCCATTGAGAGGCTAATGAAGCATGTCTTCTTTCTTCATCCTGACAGAGAATGAGAGGGGCAGACACTCGCACGTATACACAACACGCACAGACGAGAACACACACACACACACACACACACACACGCGTACGAGCAGTGCCATGCAGAACAAGAGCTCTCTGGAGGTCACTATAGCAAGTGTGACTTCAAATATCTTTCGTACATTTGCAGTAGAAGGGAAGAAAGAAGAGGGGAATCAAAGGGGAATGACAGCAGTATCCCAGCGGTTTGTCTTGCTTCCACTGTAAGGGTCGGTGGGTTTGTGGTGCTTAGACCTCAGGATGCCTCCTATACTGCCCGGGGGGCCTGTTTGAAGAGCAAGAGCTGATGAGGCTTCACTATGAAGCCGCACAGTGGTTTAACGGTGCAACTAATATGCCCAAGTCCCAGAGTCGACCCAGCCAAAGCAGCAATTCCACGGAACGGTAGATTTCTATTAATTAAATCATAATTGGGTTTTATATATTTATTTGGTGGAGACATTGGCAGGGAGAGGAGTAAGATTAGGCAGAGATTTGCATGTAAAATGTACGAGCTTCATTACACTACCTTGGCAAAGACGGAATAATTCGCCTGCCTGCGGGGCACACAGATGGCTCTGTATGTTTGCTAATTTGCTCTCCTTTCAAGGTCATTAGTTCTGTTTGGGGAACTATCGAAAAGTTTATTTGAGGTGGGTAAGTTCCTGAAATGTTCACAACGTGACAGCTCCTTTGTTGTGGGGCTGAAGCTTAGACAAACACTTGAAAATCAACAAATACCAGAACAATGTGAAGCGCTGTGAAAATTCTGTAATTAAACACGAAGACCATAATTTTGGAAAATGAAACAGAACAAGATCGCAATAAAGACCATCATTAAAATGCATAAAAAATATTAATAAAGACACACTTAACCCAGTTAAAGGTTAAAGAAAGTTGTTTTTGCATTACTGTCCATATCTAACTCGGTGTTCATATGTAATATTTTGTTTTCTCCACATTTTGTTCTCACCAACACTAATGAGTGCTGTACAGACATAGTGTACTACCTGTCTGTTATCTAAACAGCACCCAGCCGCGTCTCTCTTGAGCTCATTACTCAGCAGAGGACTGGGAAGCTGAATCAATTTTTCAAAGTGCAATATTCACCATTTTCTCTTCCCTCTTTAGACGGGTCCTGTTTAGTTTTCATGTGCAGGAAATGAGTTTTGACATAATGGATTTTTGCCCAGCATTACATAAACACTGACAGTGCTGGCACAGTGTGAGGCACAGGGTGCGAAGGCTTTGTTTGTCCAAAGACCTACTGGTCCTGCCACTCACATCTGGTTTTAAATCATGCAGAAACAGTACAAAAAGTGGAAAAAAAAGAAGACATAATTCTAAACAAAATATTTGCATGTCAGGAGGCAAATTTCTTTGTAATTGCAAATCTGGGTGCAGTGATTTAAATGAGCAAAATTCACCGTGAATCCGTTCAACAGCATTTGTTTCTACAAAATTAAATAATAAAAAAAAAAAACACATGAGCAGAAACTGAGTTGTCTCAACGTAAATTATGAGATGCCACCTCACGCTGCTTGTTGTTCTGTTTCCCTTTCTTTGTACTTTGAGTCTGAATCACTGTTGAGCAAGATTTGATGACAGCTATCATTTTCAATAATGCCTGTGACGATTGTCTGTCTCCTTTAAACAAAGACCTGGCATAAAACACAGTTAAAATGTCTGAATCCACGAAAATCAAAGCCATGTCAGCATATTGCGCAGTTTGAAAGGAAATATATATGTGTGCAGCTGTAGATTGGTCAAATCTTGTCAGTGGAAATTGATTTAAAAACCCAAGAACACAATAGAATTTGTTAACTAGAGAATAAGAGACATAGTTGTGGGCATGTATCTTTTGAGTATACGGCGCCACTGTAAGTGTGATAATTTAAAATCAGCATGTCGAATTCTCTGTCTTCTGAGATAGGCAATAGCAGGGTGTCTTATAGGGCTATGTTTCATTTAATAATGAAATATACGAAGGAAAAAGTTTAATCAGCCGGGGTATTATTGAGGATATAGTGCAGACAGTCTTGCATGGTAGACATAGAATAAAAAGAATCACTTTTATTACTATCTAACTGCAATTAGTTTAACCCTTTTATCTCTCACCATTTGTAACGCTATTTGGACCATTTCACAGAGCCTGGAAATTTGGGCAGTAACAGTGAAATTGATATAGTGAGGAAGATACCATCAGCCCAGAGGGAAGGGTCGGGTGTGGGAGGGGGTTGGAGGGGGGGTTGGCTGCTTATTTCACAGTCTGTCTTCATGGTTTAAATCCAGCTAGTTAGTAGCCACAGAGGAATATTTTACCACATCATTGTTACTTTTAAAGCTATCTATCTATCTATCTATCTATCTATCTATCTATCTATCTATCTATGACATAAAATGATAATTAGCGTCTTGAGACGTTCATTTAAAATGCATAAATAAGCCGGAGTCACCTCAGTATAAGGTCTATCAAGCGTTTTCACAGATCTCCATAACCTTAAAAACATCTCAAATCTAAAATGCATCCTTTTCTCCTTCATAAGATTCAGGGGATGGAAATTAAAATATATTCTTTCCAAATAATAATATGACTAAGACGTCTCATTAGCATACAGTGCAGGGAAGAAGTCTTTAATGAAGGTATCAGAAGGATCTTATTGTCTGGGGATTAACACTTTCTTTTTCTTAAAAGCCATTATTCAACATTGACTAATGAACGTATTGTATTTATTTGTGTTATTTTTGGTCTTTTCTTCATGTTAATTGGCTGTTTTCATATTTCTGCATTTTGTTTTTTTGTTTTTTTTTTTTTTTGTTTTTTTTCAAAATAGGGCATTGCAATTACTTCAGTTTTTTGCTGTATAATTAGAGGTTAGATTTATTTGTTTATTTCAGAGCAACTTTAAACTCGAGATTGACAACGACTGTAAAATGATGTTTTTGGTGTTGTGCCGTAGTAGTGCTGATGTGATTTAAACCAGCCCTGTTAAAAAGAACAATCAAAAACACTGGATTAACTGTAAACACATCAGGTTATGTATCAGTTAAACACGGCACACCAACATTAAAATAAGTTTGTAAGTGGAGCTCAAATAACTCACAGATTTTGGTTTCACTTGAACTCTAAATAATTCAAGGTGAAGGGCTTTCAGTACACATGCAGAGAGAACGAACCACTTAAAAAATAGCAACTTCTCTCTTGGTTATTATCATGTAGTTGTAACATAATTAAGGGGGAAAAAAAATCTACTTCAATCTGATTGATCAGCATTAATCAGTTAGGAATCAGGAAAGCGCATGGCACAATATATTCAGTGATTCAATATGTTACCTTTAACTTACTGTTAAACTAAATTAACCATAAGTAAAGTGGATAAAAAAAAGAAATAACAAGGATAATAATTGTAACACATTCAGCCTGTGCCCTTTTAAGTTATGAGTAAGACAATGCTCATCAAGGTGTCCTGATATAGAAAAAGATCTTGGCAGAGCAAAGTTAGTGTGACTGTTCACGCTGGGGATTAATCAACACAAAAGTTTTAACTATGAAACTAAAATAGCTCCAAGTTATTTTGCCTTTTTTGTTTCTAACTACAGCGACAAAAAGTTCGGTGAGATGCTAACACTGACCTGGCGATATCCGATCACTTCAAATTTCTCCTGACCTCTGCTGTTCAAGCCCAAGGTGTGAGATTAGATCCTGGGATTATAACACAAATGACAAGATTTGCAACTCTTTCATCAACTGAGGAGATTGTGTCTTGATCGTTGTCGGTGAAAACGAGCAAAGGCTCGGTGCCACATGGCCAAAGACTGTGAGCCCACTGTTGGCAGCCTCGGAAGGAGATGGCTACCTTCCAGTCGACACTCAGGGCTGTGTGGCTCCAAAAGCCTTCTGCAATATAAATTAAGAAATGTGATTTTGAATTTGGAAAACTGATCTGGAAATTGCACTTTAAGTTGGAATTAATTATAATAACAATAAATTTCAAGGCACATCATCAATTTTTATGCAGTGCCATAAAAATTCAGTGTCTAAAACAATCAACAAATCATGTGTTTAATGGTCCTGGTTTCAGCGGTTCAGCAGTGCATGGCAAATTTTAATTTACTCGATTCATGTGCACTTTCTGCTGGCACTAAGCTCTTTCAGCCTTCTAGAAGCCAACTGAAATATCACAAGCTTGTCTTTTATATCTGATATCAGTGATTAAATCATCCACTGCATAAAAACCAATAACCAAACTTATTGGAAACAGAATTTATGGCATTAATGAGGAGCACTATAACTTAAAATTGTGCTAAATATTTGCTTCTGATTATGTCAAAACCAAAACAATTAGATGCAAAATAATTTATTTTACTCCCTTCAACTTTTTTTTTCTCTAATCCAAGCAAACTCCCTTTCCTCTACTTTTCCACACTGCTTCCATACTATAAACTACAGCTGTATAAAGAAATTATCCCTTTTCTCAACAGTGTTGTTAATGTACAGATATCAGGTTTTAACCGGAAAGGGCAAAGCAAATAATGACCCAGTCATATTTGTCCGAATCTAGGAGTTGTTATCCTTGTGCTTCCTAAATATTTTAATTTTCCGTTTGGGAAACTCCCCTGACTCTCTGTCACTGGGGAAGAAATAGCACTTAGTGATTTATTCTTGTCTGGGGTCAGATGTTAAATACTGCACAAACTTCCTGGTTTGTAAGTGAACCAGAAAAGCAGCTCTCACAAACTTGTTTCCTCAACAACCTTTGGTGTGAAAACATGAAAAACATGAAAAAACACTGCTGACTGGCTAAAAGTTAATAACACAAACAGTTATAATATATAAGGTGCATTAAATGGGGATTATCTACATTAATGTATAAAAATGTTATTTTTTTAATGCTAACAGGTTTTGGTGTGTGTGAACCTTTGTGTATGTCTGTGTTTTCTTGTGAAGTGTGTATGTGTGTGTGTGTGTGTGTGACCAGCCAGGCTCTAATGGCTTTGTGAGATAGGCCAGACTGTACTGCTCTGACAGTGAAAAGAGGATAACAGGGAGATGAGGGGCAGAGAAAGAAAGAAAAAAAGAGGGAGGGAGAAAGAGAGAGAGGCACTCAGATACTCATTAGCCAACAGACGCTATCTGGAGTGTGTCAATAGAGTCATGTTAGTGGGGTGTTAAAGCATTGACCAAGATTCGCTGAGGGAGGCTAAGGAAGACAGAGAGAGGGAGGGGGGCCAGAAAGGGAAGGATAGCGCGAGCTCCCCCGCCACTGCAGCACCTGTCACACCTTGAGATAATCATCCATCATGCCTCGCCAGTGACTGGAGAGTGTGTGGTCCTTTTTAATGGCCGCCGTTGACATGATTCGTCTTCCCCGCCACCCACAGCCTGTCACAAAATTGCTACTCTTGCAGCGATGATACATTCTATTGCACCTGTGCCAGGATGAGATGTGTGCATTCCTGCCTCTAAGAAGTTTTTGCCAAGAAAAGGTGTGATTCCTATGTGTTGATAGAAGGTGAAGAAAGTGGCAAATTCCTATTGTCAAAACTCGAACAACTTTGGGGGGGTGCTCAGCTGATCAAATGACAATTTATGAGGAAAAGAAAAGTCTTGGAAGGCTTTGATTAAGTTGGCAAGATAAAGCCTGATAGTTATACTTGATTTAATAAACAGCTACTGAATAATGGCGCTATAGCTTAAGCTTTAACAGCCCACTGATATTCAACTACAGTAGATTTTTCTTTTTGTCTGAATTATTACCAACTTACTTACCATTCCAACTTAAAAAAATAGGGCTCTTGAGCTAAGAGAGCTAAAGTGATATGATTGCTGGGATAAAATCTGACTGCAGTGAGCGAAAGAAGCCGAGCAGACAGGAAGGAAAGCCATGAGAGCATATGAATGAATGGTCACAATGTCCTTCACTCACTGTAGATACCTGGCGTTCGCACAAAGACGCCGCTGTTCCTCGCAGAACCCATGTGTGACTTAACGCAGGTCAAGATTTACACCACAACAGTCATATGAGACGTGTAGGTGAAGAAGCACATACGCCTGAATGTGAGATGGCTTGCTTGTGTGCATGTTTTAAAGTGCGCGAGTGAAAAAGTTGGTTTCACTTGGGTCACATGTGTGCACATTACTGCAAATCTGTAGCATGAATGTGAGGATATGTATCTCACCAGGATCTCACCAGGTCTTCTACTCTGCATGATGGCTCTTCCTGGGGAAGCTGCGGTAAGGTGAGCTCAGACGTCGAAACAGGCGTTAATAGCGCATCTAACAAGACTAGATGTCCCACGGTGTAGCTGGGCACGCGAACGGAAGAGGCCTTACTAATGGGAGGACCCCGGTGGGAGGGTGGCACGCACCCAGAGCCTCTGGCGGCCCTTTAATAGAGGACTACGGAGATGCCTGCCTGCTGTGGTTTCTGGGTTTCAGATGATTCTAGTTTCAGGTGACATGCCTCATGCTCTATTAGCAGACTCTTCCGACCACAGTTTTCTTTGGCAGCCACACAGGTTCAGACTGCAGCAGCTCTGAGCAAGACTAGTTTTCCACACGCCACCTTTCTCCTCCTCCATCATATACACACATACACACACATACTCGCAAATAAATGTATGCAGACTCGTACCCGCACACATGCATGGGCATACCAACACATACAGAGCAAAATCTCTATTTCATTAATATATACACATCTAGACACATAATCAAACATACACAGACAGCGACAGACAAGCCCCGCTGTTGGTCTCACTGGTAAATAGAGGTCTGTTGATGTACATAGATATGCAGGCAGTCCAGCACACAGACATCCATATATTTTGTCCGGGCCAATACTTTAGGTCGACCTTGACATGGTGGCAGTGTAGGATTTAGACTGCAGTGGTGTTTGTGAAGTACAGAGCTGTGTCCAAACATCCTGCTCGTTCCTGTGAAGTGGTCGGATGCTGGTCCCTCTCCCTCTGCCCCCTTTTTTTTTTTTTTTTTCACTGCACTGGCATGTGTTTCTGGGTGGCATCAGGTCTCAGGCCTCAGTCAAAAAGGCCGTCTCGTTGACTCCTGCTATGCTTCATTCTCTCCTTTCACCTCCTCTGACCATGGCTCCGTGCGCCTCTCAGCAGAGTCGTGCAGACTGTATAATTTAGTTCCCTACTTCAGACGATCCTGCGAGATTCGATAATGCTAAAATGAAGCGAATGTGTCATCTTCTGCGGTTTGCATGGAAGTCTTGAGAGAAATGTGAAATTGAGTTTTCCCCTTCTGTTAGAGTGCTTCGAGCAGTGTGAAGACTTTTGGCTTTTGTCATTGTGACAAGTGTATTATAGCACCATATTTTAATTACACAAAGGCCCTCTTTGTACTGTTCAAATCACAGTTCCTAAAAGTTATTGTTCAAAGATATTGTTTAGTGATATGTAAGAGATTTCCACAAGTGATGTCTCAGTTATCCTCTCGGTTGGATGCAACCGTATTGTGAATCATTCAAGTCATTCACAATCTGCATTTGTAAAACAGTCTTCCATGTATTCCACTTTTGAAGACATTATTACTCTAAATAATACCATGGATGGAGACTCCTCTCTGTTTTTTATTCCCAAAGCTCAATTCAAGTCATTTAAATGCTCTAAGAAGTGTTCAGCACACATATAGCGAGCAACTATTTTATTTTTCATGTGTAAAAATAATTTAATTCTGGTTTATGCTTTTTTTTCCCCAAACCTTTCAGCTGATGTTAAGTTCTTTTAATATGACTTGTGCTTTCACTGCATGTCAATCACTCGTTAAAGCGTTCATAATGGATTCTGGCAAGCTCTGTTTTAAAATCATTCATCTTAAAAGCTGACGGGAGACATCGGTGTAGGTTTTTTTGATTTAAAGCGAGATCGTTTTGACAACGATGAGGGTATTCATGAATCAATGCGCTGATACTGTATGCGTCTGTTTATGTCTGCGTGCTGTATATTTGCTGTATAATCCGCATGGAATCGAGATTTTCAACAGAGGATATTTTCATCTGGGATGATCTGATTTTAATGAAAGCTTCTGTCACTCACGAGGCTAACCTGTGTAATTTGTTGTATATACTGTGGCTTGAGGGAAAATTGCAGGCGAACAGGCCTATAATGTTCAGGTGAGACCAAGCATTGAGAAGAAGGAGAGCACACACGCACGTACACATAAAAAAAACATGAATTTGTAGAGTGTAGTCATTCTTCGTTTGTTGTGTACACAATATACTTGTAATACTGTATTTACAGTGTACAGATACCATACTTACTCAAAGTACAGTACAAGCTATGTAGCTATAATGTAAATTTACTCCCTAATATGCAATTCAAATAACATGTCACCCGACCACATCACTGAAAAGCCCAAAGTTTGCTTACAAAATCATTTCACCACTTCAACTACAACCAGGCGTGTCTCCTTTGAACGGGGCCAGTGTGACGGCTCGGCTGACCAAAGAGGAGCCCGACCAGCTGGCTCACGTGACCGTCGTCGACCGTGTTATTTACATTCAGCCCATGGCGAGCTGTTTGCCGAGAGGGATAATTTGACAGTCAGATAAACAGACAGACAGACAGACGGATAAACAGAGTGTTGGCTACTGACAGAGATCTCACTGTCAGTCTCACTGCCACTCTGTTCCTCTCTCAAGCCCAACAGCCATGGGGCAATATTTGAGCAGACAGTCACCAAGTCTTCCAAATATTGAACAACATGCAGTAGCTGTTTTTTTTCCAAGTGATTTTTGGACTAGACGTCTCTGTTTTCTTCTTCGTCTTCTTCTTGTGGTGCAATATTGGCAGGACATGGGTGACATGAATAAGTCTCTCCCAGTCATTTCTCTCTGTCTGCCCTCCCTCCTTTTTAGCTTTATGTGTCATTTTAACAAGCTGTTAGACTTAAAAAAAAATAATCCAAGAAGCTGTTTTCATCTCATGTTATATATTTCAAATTATGTACTTCGGCACCCCCATGAGTAAAAGTGATTGTCAGTTATTACGACTTAAATTTACGTTGATTTTTTAGGCTGTGACATCTAGTGAAAAGGTTAGGTGCAGGGGTATGGAGCAAAAAAGTTCACATTTGAAGGACGATTTTAGCCTCTAGATCAACCCCAACTTCATTACAACCGTCCAGTTCATTGCCCACATTACTGCTGACACTGAGCTTAACTGCCTATCCATCTCACACTCCGTTTTCCCGTTGAACGAGATATTTTAACTCCTTTGCTTGGGTTAGGAATGCAGCAGTAACATAATTATTTAAACTCAAACCATGATCTCTTTCTGAACCTACACAAGTGGTTTTGTTGCCTAAATCTGAGACCATTTTGCAACGTTCACCGTTGATGTAATGGCAAAGATTTGTAATGACGAAATTTTAATATGATGAAAGCCCGGGCACCTATCACCGGAAGTGATCTCCAGTAGTCTCCAAATGTTTTGTGACGTTTTTTGAGACATTAAAAATTGATCTTTTTAGCTGTTTAGTTATGAAGACGAGGTGTAGTTCTTTTGCTTTTTTAATTTAAACTTATTGCTGAAAGAGGCTATAGAGGGTCAATGAGGCCAATGAGGGTTAATTGTCTGCAAAAATATGCTAAAATTTAGTTTTGGAGACATAAACATTTCAGCTTTTATGAACTGTAGTTTTTAAATTATTGTTTTTCTAGGAAGAAACTTTAATTAATGGCATCACTGATATCTGTCTTACAGTTTTCCTCGCGTCTGTTTTGTGTAGGCGTGACAGTTTTGCAATATCAGATGGTATAAGCACTTGTCTTTGTGTCTCCATTCTGCATGCGTGCACGAAAATGCGCGTCCATTGTGTGGCAGTGTGTGTACTGTATGTGTGTGTGTGTGTGTGTGTGTGTGTGCGTGTGCGGAGTGCGCACATGTGTGTTCAGTGCTGAGTGCCTGCTGCATCCAGTGACGTTGTCACACCTCTCTTGGTGTCCTGCTGTGTTTCCCGCAGCGTCCTGAGGTCCTGGATGCCGTCTCAGTATCGCTGCTGAGGATGGTGGGCGTCTGGCACAGATAACACTCTGATAGCTCAGTGATGGACAGCCGGGAAACTTTTTTTTCCTTTTGCTCTCTTTTTCCCCCACCCCCCACTGAACGCTATGACAACCTGCTGTACATGCAGCTCAGAGGTGTGTGTGTGTGTGTGTGTGTGTGTGTGTGTGTGTGTGTGAGTGTGTGTACACATTTGTACTTACAGGATTGGATGGGGGGTTTGTCTTCATTTGAAAGTAGGCCTACATAATGAATTAAAATCTTGCCTGGATGAATCCTGGAAATGAATAAAAACAGTCCCACTTAAACTCAAAGCAAAAGTAAGAAGGGGGAAAAAAAAACGGCCATACACAAACAAAGAAGTTTTAATAAGAAATGTGAACTAATTTCCCTCTTTATTTCTCTTTCGTTTTCCTTTGTATTAGCAATTTCCTTCCTTTTTCAATTATATCACAACTTCTAATGCTGCTACATTACTTGTTTCTAAGTTGTCTGTGGCTGTTTGGTTATTCACAAATGTCATTGGCATTCTTTTATTCTCCTCTTGTGGTGGCCTGTGGGGGAAAGGCTAATATCTTGTGTGTCAATTCACAGCATGAAACTTTTAGATCTATATAAGGTTACTCATTGCAGAACTTATTTTCTAAGAGAGAAAAGAAATCCATTATTTATGAACATATTCCCAGTCCATGGCTAATTGTTTATTTTCTTCACAATTGCTTTGATGTAACCAGCAAGACACTTATAGAAGTCTGTCGAAAGCTGAATATTTTCTATTACACTCCTTTAATATATAATTATTGTGTGTCATTCTACTAAAGTTTATTTTAGTTCAGTGTTTCCCACACGTGGATTCGAGTAAATGCAGTAGATATCGTCTCTGTCCTGCTCTGAAATCTGGCAAAATTATGAGCATGTTGCATTTTTTTTTATTGGGACTTACAAATATTTCTGTCTTTCTTTGTCTGGCCCTGCTGGGCAGTGTTACTTTTATCTGTATTGCCATAAGCACCCATTTACTTCCTGTAGTTGTGCTTGTAAAACAAAATGAGAAATCACTCGTCTGGCACTGAGTGAAATAACAGAAACTGCTTCTCGAGCGAACCCGATGGAAGGAGCTGTGTTCTTCACGGGGCTTTCTGTAATTAAGCTTGCTGCACATTCCTCAGTCAACATCGCCTCTCAAGCTGCCTGATCAGCACTCTGCTGTATTTGGAGAAGTTTAGGGCGGGAGCGGACGCCCAAGCCGCAGAAGAAATCAAACGGTCATAAAATCAGTTTAAACTACAACAAAGGAAACTGCCCCCTATAATTAGATTAGGGAAACATAAAACATAAAAAGAAAGCAGGGTTGTGTTTAAACACCCTGCCAATCTTCAACGTCTATACGATGCCCCAGAGTTGGGCTGTTGGATAGTTAGAACTGAAGTAGTGATCTCAGTGGTGATATTTCTATAGTTTGATGCTGTTTTGAATCACTCTAAATAACAAATGGATAGTTTGTAAAGACAGTAATTTTACATCATCCATTTGTCTGTTTAACAGTCTCCCATGCTGGTGATCCTGTATTTTACCAAATAAACTGCATGTGTTTTATTTCAGGTTGAGTGAATGTGAGGTCATTGCCACAGTTATGCAGAATAAGAAAGTTTTTACAGAAGATTTTATTGAACAATTTAGGCGAATTGTAGCAAAAATAATATAGCTTTTTTTTTAAATATTATTTGGCAGTTTTTATTTTTAATTATTCATGTGCAATGTAATAATTATTGGTATCATTAACCGATATTGATAAAGTTCTGTGAAAGCGAGGTAGTTGATTCAGACTGATCGCATGCGGCCCAGGTTACAGCACTGTCCCCCCCACACAACCTCTCAGGTACGATCGTACCACACCAGCCAGCTCCACCTGTCTAGACTTAACGTTCCCAGCTGGCAGGCTATAGGGGAATGGCCCTCTCACCAAGGCTTTACACAGAGCCATGTCGTTCAAATTCCAGGGTGCCCAGTGGCGGGATCTGCAGCTCTGTTCTGGATATCAGCTTTCATAGGATCAAAGCACTGGCAGCGATATCCTCCCCCTCATCAGCCGAGCAGCAGTGCACAGACCCAAGGGATATGATCGGCGGAGGGGGAGGAGGAGGAGGGGAGTAAAAAAAGAGGGAGAGAAGGAGAGAGGGACAAATGGATAGACAGAGGAGAGAGAGAGAGAGAGAGTGAGAGAGAGAGAGAGAGAGAGAGAAAGAGGAAGGGGAGGGTTTAAGGGATAGGGAGATGAGAGCTAGGTTAAGGGCCTGCAGGGCTGGGGGAGGACGGGAGTGGGTGAGAGAAGGAGAGAGGGGTAGGAGGATGGAGGAGAGGGTTGTTAGGGATGTTTGAAGACAGCGGGGGGGAGGGGCTGATGGGAGAACGATGCAAGGAGTGCAAGAGGGGTGGTGGGGGTGGTGGGGGTGCAGGGGGGTGGAGGGATACGAGGGCCGGGCGATATGTGTGTGTGTGTGTGTGTAAACAAGACGGATACGCCGGTCTCATCAACATATAGGGCCTGGGTCTCTAGATGGAGCCCTAACAGCTGAGTTTCCCCCAGCACAAAAGCATCTGTGCATCAACTCCCCCCCCACCCCACACCACCCCACCCTCCAAGCCCCCCCCACCCCCCCGCGCTTTGCCTCACCTACCTTCACCAACCCTTACGCCCATGAGTCTATTTACTCACCCGCTTGTTTGCCGAGAGCGACAGCGTACCACCCCCTCCTCCACCAACACCACCACCCCCACTCCACCCAGACACCCCCTCGCCCCAGCTCCTCCAACCCCCCCCACCCTCCCACCCCCCCATCCTCATCCTATCCCCTCTATCATCTTCCTTAGAGATATGAGGAGCGAGGTGCAACACTTTCCTCTTCCTGCTCTCCTCCCTCTCTCCAGGCGCTTTTTGATTTCTCCTCTCACCTCCTCTTTTTCTCTTCCTCTTTCATATCCCAGAGTGCTTCTTTTCTTCTGTTTCGTCTCTTCCGATCGCGAGTTCTCCTCAAGGTATCAGTGTGTGGTATAGAGTTGTGGCGGAGTCTTTTCTTAAAAGTGCTAGCTCATTAAGGAGTGAGAGTGTTTGGATATGCGTAGTTTGTATTTTTAGTGTGTTTGTTTGTGCCGCTGTGCCGGGGCTGTGTTCTCGGTTCACCGTGTGTGTGTGTGTGTGTGTGTTTGGGTGTGTGTGTGGCATGTATGCATGTCAGGTGTAGAGCAGAGGTAGGAACAGTGCTGAGTCTGATTCTTTCTGTTCCACTGTGGCATTTGGGAGGCACAAACTTTTATTCGTGTATAGCAATAACATCTGTTTACAGTGTTGAACATATTGAACACCAGGCGAGGTGAAACAACAAGATGTTTAAAAATCTTACTGCATAATGTAAGGATGTGGCGGTACAGTGCATGGTGTTGATTCGAACTTTGCTGCAAACCCACTTTCTTATTTTAGTTGTAGGCAACGGTGAAAGTATAGACAAGTATAATATGTTGTTTTTTAAGACTGAACAATAAGTTGTGGCCTAATTATAATTAAAAATAAAAAAAAACATGCAGCCATTTGATAAGAAAACTAAAAATAAAATAAATACATTTCAAATAAAATCACCATTCTGCACAAAAAATGTCTTAAACTGTGCACTGTGACTGCAGCACATTTTAATTAGACTTCTGTTGTTTCTCCCACGCACTTTATGGCCTTTATGAATCCCTGACAACATGTCAATCAGTGGCAATTAACATGCATTTACATGAAATACCTTCCATGTAAACTCTCCCTATTACAACATACAGAAAAAGTTTATTTTTTAATGACACTTTCTCCCAACCTAATTTCATCCATGTGAGGGCATCAACAAAACGAAGGTACAGGGGTCAGTTTGAGGTAGTAAATGATGTGTGTACATCTTCCAGAAGTTACCACTCCCTTAAGTTACTACATACAAAAACTAGATAAAAGTTTTTCTCTTTTGTATTTAACTGTTTAATTTGTTCTTTGTCTGTAATACTTAAAAAAAAAAAAAAAAGAAAAACTTTTTAACCTTGTCATATTTTAGCATTTGTCTATTTCCCTCCATCCTGGGAATTGCTTTTAAATTGCACAGTGTACTGTCTGTCTTTGACAAAATACCACACAATGACGATGGCAAGTATTCTTGTGACATGGCGTCATTCACACAGGCGGAAACACTGGAACGGCGACATGCATGCTCTGAGGAGTTCGCCTTTCAAGAGACACATTCGCTCCCAGTTAAGCTAGTGACTGTCCGAGAAAGTACAGTTTCAAGGTAAGAGGAAAACTAGTTCCAGAAAGGAATAAAACAAATATGGAACTTATTAATGTTGAAAGTCATTCATGAAGGTAATGTTTCACTTAAAAATAACAAAAAAATCTCCACAGTTATTAATATTTTGACATGTATCACCCTCCCTTCTATTATTACAAAATAGCAAAACCACAGAAGTGTTCAATAGTCACATTTGATGTTTCATAAAGTGATAATATTTATGTTTAAGACTCAGACCCGACACGAACCCTCACTCTGAACACAGAGGTGGACCTGAACTGGCACGGACATGTCAATAACCTCAGGCTCTGCTGGGTTTGGGCCCAGTTGGCGACCGTACGCGAGTAAGAAGAACTTAAAATGGATATGTCTGTGCACCCAGTTGCTGTCACCTTATCTCCTGAAAACAGATCACATTACACACACTCACACACACACAAATCTACTCAGGCCACTTTTGGGGAAATGTCATAATTATATATGCTTACATTTATTTCCCGAAGACTTATCGTAACTCTGACAATAAACCGCTGCTAGCCCAACCCAACCCAAACCCTTATCCTAACCTTAATCTTAAACTAAACCTTGACCTCAACGACTGATCTAAAAATCAACTGTTTTCCAATTGCGGACACGGTTTTTGTCCCCAGTTGCATCAGCAGTCCCCAATTAAGTGGTATTGAAATATGTCCCTGACAGTCATACTCAGACACTTACCCACACAAGCAGGAAACTTAGCTGCCCCTGCTTAGCTCTGCACCCCAGCAACAGGCTGCCATCTCCCAGTTCTGAGGTCTGTCCCAGCGGTGTGCATATGTGCAATTGTGTGTGTGTGTGTGTGTGTGTGTGTGTATGAGTGTGTGAGTCTACTCCATGAATATTTCAGCCTTGACCCAGTTCCCCAATGCTAGGGATGTCCTGTCTTCACCAGAGGAGACGTGGTGTCATATATTCCAGGTGGTTAACTGAGTCACTATGTGCACTGTGACATTTCAACCCACTTCTACTTAATCCATATGCAATCCGGATTATACCGTGTGTCAACTAATACTGCGCAGGCCTGTCCAGTAATGGATATTCATCATTTACAAAAAAACGCTTGCAAATGACTTCAATTATGTTCTTATAATAAACGGTATAGATTGGTCTTTTGAGTTAGGAACAGAACATAGCTGAAGACTGACTTGGAGAGATATGCACACATTCTTTAGCTTGTGTATACACACCAACACACATACACAAACAAACAGGGTACAATGAAAATGCCTTAAGGTCTATCCTGTATGTGCAGAGTCTTCCTGGAAAGAGGAAGGTAGCAGTAGCTGGCAGGCTCACTGCTCCGGATCGATACAGGTCTGCTTTTACTGCTGTTTGTGGACGCCTCCTCTCCACTGTGTTATTTTATCCTTCACTGAGCTCCGTTCATTTGTTGTTCATTTGCTCTGCTGTGTTGGTTCAATAAATCTTATATCATCTTTGTTTCCCCCCCTCCCCATTACAAATAGCCGTCTCTCCTTTGCCAGGTCCTCCGCAGTATGTCGGCTCGTCCTCAGCAGTTATTGTCTTTTCCAGCATTATCCGGCAGGCCCATCTGTGAGCTGGGAGAACAGATTTGATGAAAGCATGTGATCTACAAAAGAAAATCAAATTTACATACACGCATTACACATGCAGCACGCTTTTGAAACAATACAAGACTGCGCACAAATGCACACATACACACACATCACGACCCCCTCCCCCTCTGAACATGCCCGCACATACACACAGACGCACATGCACACACACGGAGAGACGCACACACATGGTATAGCTGACCTGCCATAAGCTCCATTTAGGTCACAGTCTGCCTGGCCACAGGTGGTCTTCCTGTCACAGCCAGTGGACCATGACTATGAAGGATTAGTTGGGAAAGGTTCAGTACCACAAAACACAGTTTGTATGAGAGAGGAGACTGAGAGGCTCGAGTTTCAGTGAAAACAGGAGGAAGGTGTCATGATGTGGGACTGTATTGTGCTTTAAGAGACAGAGTCTGAGCTCTTCTGTCCACCAGACTTCTGCAGCAGAGGGTGCAAGGCATGCCAAGGAAACTGTCACTGCTCTCGCTGCTGACATCCCCGGTGCCACCCGCCCATGTTTGTTTTTTATTCCCCTGCTTCCTCGTCATGGCAACCTGCTATGTTTCTTCTCCTCCTCGCCATCCTTCTTCTCCCCGGTCTGCTTTTCTCCACCTCGTCGCCTCTTTTTCTTTGTGTAAAGTGATTCTCCAGGTGGAGGTTGGCCATTTGGAGGCTTGTGGACTGGCAGTTGACTTGTGCGCGGTTTCTTCCTGAACCTGTGCTCACCCCTGGGACTGAGGCCCAGGGGGCTCTTGAAGCTCAGCGTGGCTGACGTCCAGCGTCTCCTCATTGGGTAAGAGCCCGCCTGGCCACGAGCAGCACTCTCAGCTCCAGACAAAGGCAGCCATGTCCTGTAAATACTGTCAGGAGTAGTTAGGATTTACACTGATGGCTGATTAATTTGTGCAGGCCATTTCCCTCAAAATTTGGGCACAAACCAGATTTGCCTATGGAAAGAAATTATATGAACTTATTTGACATCATTCAGCAAATTTGTGCCGTCTGTGTTTGGGTGAGTGTGGCATGCGTGTGGGGGTGTGACTGGGCAGGACATGACAGTTTGATTTACCTTCTGTACATCAATATAAAAGTGACATTTCAATCTGCCTGCATTATGATGAAATATTTCAGCACAATTGCGTTGTCTGGGCGTGTGTGCGTGCGTGTGTGTGTGTGTGTGTGTATGTATGCGCGTGTACCTGTGGAGGTTTGTATTCAAGAACAGAAGATCACCTTGACTGCGGCCAGTCAGAGAGAGCCGTGGGCACTGAAACTGAGAAGGCGGGGTCGAACTGGCTCCCAGAAGGCCGTTCTGTTCGGCACAGCCGTCTGCAGCCCCCCCTTTAGATTTCTTCTCTCTCACTCTCTCTCTCTTTCACACACACTTACAGACACACACACTCACACACTCATACACGCACACACACACACACCCCTCCAGCTGGGAGGTCCCGGGAGGTAGTGAGGCTCACTGACTGATTAGGTCCCAGGTAAAGCACTGCCCGGGAGCCTGCTATAAAGCCAAAGTCAATGACGACACTCACGCACACACACGCACACACACACACACACTCATGAACAACTACTGTACATCTCTCCCCACGCTTTTTTTTTTTTTTTTTGCAGCACATGCACACACACACACATAGAGACACACAGACGTGCGCACGCCTACTGTCTCTATCAGACAGCTGCTCATGCAGTCTGCTCACCACTGGGATTTCCCTGTATTGTATATGATATAATGATATTATTCCCTCTATTTGCTGGGTAGTTAGGCACCATGCCAGGCAGCTCACTTATGAAATTGGGGTAAAAGCATGATGTTATTTCAGGATACGAAATGGCTATGGAGTGGGCCTGATAAAAAAAATCTTATTTAGGCTGGATTTTGTTTCTCTTCCTCATTTAATTGTCTCCTTTTCAGTCATCTTTTATCTTATTTACTTTTCTCTCGTTCTCTTCCTGATGTTTCTTGCCTCTAAATGGTCTTTACGAAAAAGTCTTCGCTTTTAACAATAGCTTTCACAGCGCTGGACCCACATTTATAAACTATGCACCACAGTGCAAATCAGGAAGTTACTGGACAATGGCGACGGCCCCCTCCAATCCACAGGCAGTAAAACGATAGCAGTTTCTGATTCTATTCTCTGCTCTCTGCCATTTTACAGTCTGTCAGCCTGTTAGTAGCTCTGTAGTTCGAGGCTCAGACCGGAACCCTCCAATGCTATTTCCAGCCCTTTTCTGAAAACCCGCTATTGTGGAGGTATAATTACAGGCCTATACGCTGTGCTTAATTCTCAAACAATAGGGTATACTTTTATACAAGGACATGAAATTACTCTCCATTCAGAACAAGCCTGACTAGACAACAGAGCTCTTCATGTTCACAGAACATTTATGCTGCTGTAATGATGCTGTGCAAAAGCCAGACTGCAAGTTTTCTAGCTATTGTCGCCTCTCATCGCTTAAATCTTCCCCCTTACACCACACCGTGAATGCCCATGATGATTCAGGTAAAAAAAAAAAAAAAGTACCTTTTGGAAAACTCCTTCCTGGGTGGAGATTTTGCAGAGACTCTGTTTTTAGTGTTGATGTGTAGACAGAGAAAACACATTTTTTTGGGCTTGTGATGTCAGAGTGTTCACCATTATCTGCTTTGTCAACATGAGGCAACAAAACAGTGAAGTGCTGAAGTGAAGGACTGAAAATCTTAACACATAAATGTATGGTTACTCTTTCATTTTTTGGAGGAACAGAGACGTGAAAATGTGCTACAGAGGTCATAGATGATCCACAACACAGACAGTCAGGCCTCTAGTTGCAGGTTCAAATTGACCTAATTTTATTTTTTTTTTTACTATGGATAGATATTTTTTCAACAGTGCTGAGTGGACGGGATATTCCTTTCTTTGAGAATGGGGGAGTAAAAGCCCTATTTTTTAAAAAAATACCCCCTGTGTATGTGGACAAGACAACAGTCCTCATGTCAAATGTCAAACCAAAAGAGGAGAGATTGTCTGACTCTCATACAGCGTTTGAGCAAAACACATCCGAACTGCAAACGTCAGCAAGCCGATGTGGCAGTTTCTGCTTTTTCTATCAGTTTTCTTCTCATTTCTCACTTTCATTCATGGAACAAGTTAATGAAATTGCCTAACTAATTAGTAACCATGGGCAACCGTTACTGGAATTTTTTTTTTCTTCTTCTTCTCTTTTACGTTCAGTTTCTTTTCTCTTTCCCTCTGTTTTTTTCTTTCACCGCGGCTCTGTTGTTCCTCAGCGGTCGTAGCCGTGTGTCTGACAGTGATGGTGTTGTTCCTTCCTTCTCCGTTGGCCTCCTTCTCCTCTGACAGGCAACCAGCTCCTGACTCCTAATTGGTGGAAATGCTAGCAGCATCTGGTTCTGGTGAGCGTCTTTGTCGACGGCGGCGGTTATCCAGCCGTTTGACAGCTGGTTGCCATAACGTCATCACCTTGGCGACAGACTGGACTCTGGCGCTGTTCTGGAGTACCTGCCACTCAGCATTACCAGCCGCCCTCACAGAAGAGACGGGGCATTTCATGCATCCAAGAAATGAGGCAGTTTCAGAGTCAAATTTGATAATAAGCTTATTTCAGCCCCCACCACAACAAACCACAGCAAACAGCCCTTCCAGCTCTCCATGACTAACCCCAGCCTGTGGGAAAGGCACTAATATTTTAGTGGATGAATTATATGGCCTGTTAACTTTAAAAGATTCTGTCGACAGTGCATGGTGTCAGAATGCCATTTCATATAATGCCTTTTCTTTTCTCTGCTTTTCACTGTCGGATTCCAGCTTTGCTAACGATATACGGAAAGCAGAAACCTTGTTGGCCTTGAAAAGAGAACAGAGGAGAATTAAGTCTTTGGGAATCCTCTCTTTTTCCCTCGTCTCTCTTTCAAACCTCTACACTCCAGTCCTCTCCTCTTGTCTCCGCTCTCCTCATTCCCCTGTGGCCACATCTATGGTATTCCAGGAATACTCAGGCTCACTGCTCGTTTGTGTCGGCCTTTAGTGCAGGATACCGGTGCTCCTCTGCAGCCGATATAGTCCCTGTTATCCTGAAACAATTACTGCTTTTGATGCTTTTATTTGCACTGAAATAACAGAGTTGTTTTGAATTAAATTTTATTATTTGCTGAAATGATGCTGTTTTACATTTATATGTCAGTGAGGAAAATATGTGAGATGTCTTGTTTGTAATGGTAAAGAATTTGGAAAATCTGCATTATATGTAGATGTTATTTATTGTATTCTTCATATTTTATCTGCATTTTTGCTAGTTGGGTAAATTTGATTAAATGTGATATTTAAAGAAATTAATCTGAAAAGAGTTATAGTAACCGTACTGACAGGATATGATTTGAAATCATTAAAATCGAGTTAAACTACATTTTACCACTAAACCTGGATGGATTAACCATTTCTGAACAGACTTTGCACATATTTAATGGATTGTCAGGAGTTAAACAAGCATACACACATTAGAAAAGCTTCATAAGATAAAATAAACATCTTGGTTCCTGCAAGGTGGCACTCAGTTCCACACATCACATCATATTTGCTGTATTTCATATCCACGCATGAGCAAACATAATGCTGGCCATACAGGAGAGGAGGCGGCACAGGAGCAAACAGCATGAGGGCACCATGTTCAAACTGTGGTGACCAGTGGCTCCTGCCTGTCCGTGGCCTCACAGCATTGCCTCTGCCCCAGTAGCTCAATGCAGGTATTCACAAACTGGATTCCAGTGGCCACCAAAATACCTAGCCCGAACGGACACAGCGACTCTTCTAGGTAAATAGCGATCCGTGCCAGAGTCTCATTTTCTCCTGCTCTCTGGCTTTGTTTCTCTCTGTAGCATTTGCCAGCCTAAAAATGAAAATGAGCATGCTGTTTAACAGACCTCAAAACTCACATCCTGGAATTAAATGCTCCCAGTCAGTAATAAATGTAAATGCTGTGTTGGCACTATTTTCTTCCTAGAAATGGAACTAATGATGATTTGGGGGGAGGTTTACTTCAGGTCTGCGTTCATAAAAAGATTAATCGAATGACATTACATTGTGAAAAAGAACAAACATGTTGAGCAATAGAGAGCAATTTTCCCAACCTTTTATTGTTAAATTGTTTAATTATTGTTCTACATTTAGTGTCTCACCTCAGCAGCTGTGGAAGCTTGGGGAGACTTGATGATTTGGCATACTTTTGGCAGAAACAAAAGGCAAACATGGGGGGGCTACGGAAGAGGCAGACAGACTCATGAGAGAACAAACCACACCACAGAGAGAGAAATCAAAACCCAGCACGGTCCTCTGAAACCAGGCAGCACTGCCTCCCTTCGCGCCTTCGCTCAGACTATTTCTACTCATTGTTTACTCCATTGGTTGCCTGATTGGTTCATTGGGTATAATCCAGACTCGGAGCGTAATGATCTAAAGGCACATGTTTGGTTTTTTTCTGAGTCATTGTTGGTACTAAAAAGTTTGTTTTAATGCTTCTCTGACATGTGTTTATTAATCACCGTTGCATAGTAAATTCATACGCAGTCAGTGGGCCTGTGAATCCTCAGGGCTGCAAACACCTTTATTTATATTATAGCTGAGCTTCGTTTATTCACTTTTGAGTTGCGTAACGTCAGTTTGCACAGCAGATGTGAGGTGTGAATCAGTCGATTACAACTACATTGTCTGAGTCTATTTCAAACATTCTGATTGTGTTGTTAAAGTTTGACTCCCTCATGTTTGAGTTAGTGCTTGAAAGAAAATAGCTGATTAATCACTTAGTTTATTGAAAGAAAAAATAATTTCAGACATGTTTAACATCATTGAGTCATATGAAGGCCCCTTTAAGTTAAAAAGCCATACAGCTTTCATTTGGATTTGCATCCTTTCTTTGTGTTATTCAACAGTACACTGAATATTTTTACATTTTTGTCAGCTTCAGGGAAAGGAAACAATTTTATGACATCAGTTTGTACTTTATACAATTCTGGTTGCTCATTTTGGCACCTAAAGAACGTCCACATTTGATGAAAGAGACAAAATGCATTATTGCACAAAAGACAGATGCTTCAGGTTTTTATTCTTGTGTGCAGAATGAAAAATATGATCCTTGCTGTTTGCCAAAAAAGTTATTCACAGAGTTCAGTATGTTATCTCACAAAGACTTGACTCGTGTTTAGGGTCAGTTGGATCCCAGAGTCTAACTTCCTGTTGTATCTCTTATGAACAAAATGTTATACAACTCCAATGACATAAATCCAAACAGACTGATCAGAGACCCCGGAAGTACCTCAAACAACAATCACTTTCAAAAGCAAAGTTTTATTTCATCAGTAGAAAACCATGTTTGCAAGCAATTGCTATCAAAAAGGTCAAAAAGTCACAAAACTGAAAAAAAAAACATGTTTGATTTGAGACTTTTAAAGATGTCCTTTTGCGTCCAGGACCTCAAATGAACTTGAGGGATGATCAATATCACCCATTCAAATTTACAAATTTAAAAAGTTGATGCTAATGGCAGTAAAAAGTCAAATATCCAGCAGTGCTGAACAAACATGTTATATAAACATAAGGACCAGTTCCTGATATTAAATCAAACCTTTCTCATTAACCTTTGCACATGTTTTTTTTACTATGACATAAGTAGCGACTGGTGTATTTTTGCAGGAACCTCAGCATTGTCTGGCTACGGCAAGCAGTGGTCTACAGGCTTTCCACATTTATCGAGCATAATTGCCGCTTAAAGTCTTAAATTATTTATTATTGTGAGATCTGACAGTGCTGCTCAGAAGCAAATTGGGATCATCTTCCATGACCACCAAGGATTTGCAGATTGGAGGCAGAACTAAGTTTATTTCCTCCGCTCTGCTTTTATCCCTGCAAACGAAGCGTTTAAAAGGATCACCCGCGACAGATAACCACGTTACTGTACAGACGAATAACGCCGCTGCTCTTAAGATCCTGATTTTGTCTGTGGATTTTTTTTTTCTCTCTCTCTTCCCTTCACCCCAGTCTAATTGCACTGATGCTCTCCCTGTGGGTTTTAATGTTTGACACGGCGAAACGCTCTTAAATCCTCCACACTGCTCCCTCCCTTATGAGGCCCAGTATCTTAAAAGCAAAAAGGATGTATGTCTAATTCACAAATTTATCACTTCGCAAAATGATGCATTAAATGAGAGGGGACACGCTCTGATTCGAAATGCTGACTTTAGAAAAGAAGTTCTGATTTTCAAAATGAGTTTAGATGGGCTCCCCTTCACCCCTCACCCACCCGCTCGCCTCCCACGTCCTCTTGCTTTCTCAGTTGTATCACTCTCCCTCCTTGAGATGGGAGGCCATGCAGCTCTGTCTTTGTCTGCTTCTCTCTTTTACGCTCACTTTCTGTTTCTCAGACACACACACACATGCAAAAACAAGAAACACATTTTATTGCTTACGTAAACGCACAACATGTAGCAAATCTGCACGTTAAAGTGTCTCAAAACGACAAGACCTGTATCATTTATTTCGTGGCGGTTTTTTACTCAAGTTACCTCAAATTTTTTTTTTGCAATGTTGAAAACCAGAAGAATCCGTAATTTAAAACATCAGAGTCAACATCTCTAAGAGAGTAAAGAAGGAAGTCAGTGAATGAGACTGAACAAATAAACACAACGTAAATGAAACTTTGGCAAATTACCTCGTCAATGAATGTTACGTTACCTGAGTTAAATCAGGTAGATTTTAATTGGCCTTCGATGGTTGCCGTTTAGCAATGAAGACAATAACTCCCATGAACCCACGCTGCTTCACGACATCATCAAACTTCATCTTTTATTTATTTTTACTGTTTTTATTGAGGGGCCTCGAGCTGCAGAAATTACACGCTGTACATTTAAGCTGGTTGTTAATTTAAATGAGTTTGCACATGTATGTGTTTTGCATATGTGCTTTTGCGGCTGCATGCACATTCATGCTTGTGGGTGTATGACAGACTGTATGGTACTTCACATACATTTCTTTCTTTTTTAAGATTACACTCACATGATTGCCTCCATGTAATTATCTTTGCTTTTGAGGACGAGGCGATGGAGATACTCCCTCTTTTACAAACCATGACTGATTTTCATTTCTCTGTAGCCTTGAGAATCTCTGCACCAACATCAGTATGTGCTCAAGGCAAGTTTAACATATCAGACTTGTTGCAACAGACTTCTGAGTCTGTCTTCGCCTCACATTGTTCATAAAGGACTTCCTCAGATGTTAGATCTCTATTATTTATCGTTCATAGAAAGCATAAAGCATATTTCTGTGAAACCAAAACACACAATCTCATTAAATTCAAAATGGAAGGGACAGCGATATGATCAACATATTAGCATTTGTAGAAAAAGGCACTTTGAACTGTTTAAGTCCTGATTTTGACATGTTATTTGTTATCATATTTATGATTTTTCAGGTTTGTCATGGATAGAAAAGAGGCTCTCTTGAGAATTCTGAGCTCCCCAGAGGCCGAAACCAGAGGAGGCATTTTTTGAACACAGTTCCAACAGCTTTTAAACACAGCTCAACTGGCTGCGAGGCACCGTAGGGCTTCCTCTCGACAGGTCAACCTGCCAAGAAGCAAGTTTAAAGAGGAGAAAAAAAAAATCTGTGTAAAGAGAGTGAATGTAAATGTCTGCTCTAGAAGCGGTGATCCCTGGAGATGTGTTAAAACAAGGGCGAGGACTAAACTGATGACAACTCCATCCACACAGCCTACACAGCGGAGGGAAAAAAGCAAGACGTGCTTAGTTTTAAGAGCTGCTCTCTGACAGTGTTAATGACAGTGTTAGGCTACTGGTGAAATCATGAGGGAGAAGTGTCCAGCAGCATGTTTCAGGCCTGTAGTGGGAGCTGTGCTGGGGCAAAAATGATGTCAGGCATCATTTTTTTCATTAATTCTTGTTTTTTTCTTCTTCTTCTTCTTCTTCTTCTTCTTCTTCTTCTTCTTATTATTATTATTATTATTATTATTGTTATTATTATTATTATTATTATTATTATTATTATTATTATTATTATTATT